>CM059314.1:1705000-1725000 GCA_030340665.1 Neosalanx taihuensis
TGACAGACCCAAACACACACACACACACACACCAATACACACCAATACACACACACACATTCCTTAGGAAACCACGAGGGAGACTTGTTGCCATGCCATGCTTTCTGATTCTGATTGATAAGGAACTCCATTGATTTTTTTCAGCAAAGCAGGCTGGTCTGCACAGAGGCATGAGAACTACAGATCCCAGAGAGGGAGGGAGGGGGCGGGAGAAGGGGGAGGGGTGGATCAGGAGAGTAACTCAGGTGTGTGTGTGTGTGTGTGTCTGTGTGTGTCTACAGGTGCCAGCATGAGTGATGTTACCTTCTGAGCCGCTGAACTCAAGGTCTGTTTGTGTCTGAGGTGCTGACAGATCTGACAGCTCAGGTGGAGACACGCACTGATAACACACACTGATAACACACACACGCACGCATACACACACACGCACATGCACAAACACACACTAACATGCACGCGTACACACACATTTGCACACACGCACGCATACACACACGCACACACACCGACAAGCCTCTTTCTCATTTCAAAATAAGCTGGAAAAACAGGAATGTCCAAACAGCCACATGCTCAAATTGGTGTGTGTGCACTCGTGTGTGTGTGTTTAAATGTGTGTGTGTGTGCTCACGCGTGTGTATAAGTGTGTGCTCGCGCGTGTGTATAAGTGTGTGTGTGTGTGTGCTCACGCGTGTGGTTTAAATGTGTGTCTGCCTTCACGCGTGTGTTTTAAGTGTGTGTGTGTGCCCTCACGCGTGTGTGTGTTCTCCTTGAGGCAGGAACAGGACAATCTCTGAACATGTATCGACGTAGCCGAGCGCTCCTGATCCTCAAATCCACCCACAGCGCAGTGACCTCCCCCGACCTCTGAACTCCTCCTCACCTCTTCATCCAGGACCGCATTTGCACTTTCCTATACACCCACGTTCTGTCCTAGAACCCTCTGTTACATTATCTAGGTTCAGGGTTCTAGTTCTCGATGGTGGTGGCTTCCTTTGTCCCAGGTGAGGCTGTGTCACTCCACACCTTCTGAGAGAACGATGAAGGAGAGTTATTTGGCTGTTGGGTGATTGGTGGAACACACACACACACACATCGTCAGGAAGATTAATTTGAAGGAGAACCACACCTAGTTATGAGTGTCGTTGGACGGTGACTTGGACTGCCAACGCATTCTGCAAAGTGACAGGAAGGCATTCAGATAAGGTGTGTGCGTACGTGTGTGTGTGTGTGTGTCCCTCAGGTTGCATAGCTGGCATCACAGACATATTTCACGAGGACACCAAGACACATGGGCGTCGCTAAAAAGCAGCAAGTCAAACTTGTCAACTTATATTTAGTACAACTTGTAAATCGCCGGCGGTAACAATCCACATTGTTGCATACCTGACTGTATCTCTCTTTTCCTCATCACGCCTCTCTCTCGGTCTCTCTTACGCTCACCTCACACACACACACACGCACACACACGCTCACGCACACACCAAAGTTAAGCTCCCCTGTACAGAGTGCGACTGTTAAAAAGTTGAAAGGAAGAAGTTGAATGATGTTGGCTGTCACCAGCACAAAGGAGGGAGAGAAGGGGGAGAGGGCGAGGGGGGAGGAGAGAGCGAGGGAGGAGGATGAAGAGGGAGAAAGAACAGAAGGTGGGGGAGTGTGTGTGTTTCATGGTTACACACACACACAATACAAGCGTGTTTACTTTGACATGTATTGCATGGCTTGGCTCTCATCGCTTCACTGAAAGCATGCACACACACACACACACACACACACACACACACACACACACACACACACACACACACCTTCCTCCTCTCCTTTTCCTCCCCTCCTTCCTCCAGACCCCAGAGGGAATCTGAGCTACATATACCTGTTACCCCCCCCCCCGCCCTCCCTTCCATCCTCCCCCCACCCCCTTCCTGACCTTAGGGTTTTTGTCTTACTCCATACCTCCAGATCCTCTCATCTCCTTCTCCTCTTCGTTCTTCCTTCCCTCCCCTGCTCTCCTCTTCTCCCCCGCTCTCCCTCCTCTCCTCCCCCTCCCTCCCCCCTCTCCTGGGGTGTAGACAGACAGAGTAACCCGACTCTTTCAGAGAGACCCTCTCGTCGTTTGTCCTCGTCTTCCCCTGACGACCGCTGATCAGCAACAGTTTAACGCTGCGTCCCAAACCCATGGAAGCAGCCTGTTTGGAGTGTGTATGTGTTTGTGTAGAACATGGCTGTGTGTGTGTGTGTGTGTGTGTGTGTGTGTGTGTGTGTGTGTGTGTGTGTAACCTTAGCCCGGGACACATGCCCTAGGGACAGTGTTTTACACAGAGCTGCAGTCTGCCGGCCGTGTATAGGGTTGCAAGTGGAGTGTGTTGGCTGGGGTTGTTGAGGTTGGTGTGTGTGGAGTGTGTGTTTGTGTGTGTGGTGTGTGTAGGGGGTGGACTGTTTGTGATGATGGATTTGTTTGAGGTTACCGAGGTTACCGAGGTCGAAGGTGAAGAGTGGACTGGAGGTTGGCCCGTTTGAGATTTGAAGGGGATTGTGAATGTATGTTTGAGTGGGGATTAAAATGAGTGTCTGCATCGGTGTGTTTAAATCTGTGTCCCTCTCTCTCTCTGCCTCTCCCTCTCTCTCCCTCTCTCACTCTCTCTCTGTCTCTCTCTCCCTCTCTATCTCTGTCTCCCTCTCTCTCTGTCTCTCTCTCTCTCTCTCTCTCTGCTCTCTCTCTCTCTCTCTCTCTCTCTTCTCTCTCTCTCTCTCTCTCTCTCTCTCTCTCTCTCTCTCTCTCTCTCTCTCTCTCTCTCTCCCTCTCTCTCTCTCTCTCTCTCTCTCTCTCTCTCTCTCTCTCTCTCTCTCTCTCTCTCTCTCTCTCTCTTCTCTCTCTCTCTCTCTCTCTCTCTCTCTCTCTCTCTCTCTCTCTCTCTCTCTCTCTCTCTCTCCTCTCTCTCTCTCTCTCTCTCTCTCTCTCTCTCTCTCTCTCTCTCTCTCTCTCTCTCTCTCTCTCTCTCTCTCTCTCTCTCTCTCTTATCAGGAGGAAGAAGCTTTATGGGGCTCCTCTATCTCAGATGAGCCAAGTGCCATCTGGGTAACAGAATCCAGCTGTGATCTGTAATTACAGGGGCTGTGTGTGTGCGTACCTGGTTTGTGTCAGCCGAACTATCTGCTCTCTTTCCTCACGGCTCCAGTCTCACAGGTGGACAGATGTACTCTGGGTAACCAGCTGAACAGAGGGGCTTGTGGGAGTGATGTCAGAGCCCAATTTGTTGTTTTGATCTCAGAACCAGTTTCGTTTGACTCACTCCAGTTTGTCGTCTCTTTCCGTCTCGATCTCGGGTCTTCCTGAACTAGTCGTGTGCAACATGATTCAGTATTTATATTTAGTCGTTTTTATCAGACGCTCTTATCCAGAGCGACTTACAGCAAGTACAGGGACATTCCCCGCCTGAGGCAAGTAGGGTGACGTTCCTTGCCCAAGGACACAACTTTATTAACCTGTCTGAGGCTTTTAAAACAATCTTTTTCTCAGAAGGACTTTTGGAGAAATCGGAACTTCTAGAACGTTCCATGGAATTTTCAGTGTGTGAGCTAAGCTTTCACACTCTAGGCTATGTTTTGTTTGGGTTGGCTATATTGTCGAAGATAAACAACGATTAAATTCCGGTAAAAACTGCAGTCAATCCGGATGTTGTATTGGTCTAATCTTATTGTGCGTGTTTGTTTATCAGAGGGTGTGTGTGTGGAACCTGTATTGGCGTACGACTGTGAATGTTCTTGTGAATGTTAGCATGTGACCTAAAGACATTCACAAAGATTCATTCATATCTTTGTCTGAAGGATTTAGTGTGAACAATGCAAGTGTGACTGTCTTGCGACTAACTTGAGTGTGAAGTTAACTTCCCCTGAACAGCACGGCCAGGTATGTGTCTGTGTGTGTGTCTGTGTCTGTGTGTGTCTGTGTCTGTGTGTGTCTGTGTGTGTATATGTGTGTCTGTGTGTCTATCTGTGTGTCTGTGTGTGTCTGTGTGTCTATCTGTGTGTCTGTGTGTGTCTGTGTGTCTATCTGTGTGTCTGTGTGTGTATATGTGTGTCTATCTGTGTGTCTGTGTGTGTCTGTGTGTCTATCTGTGTGTCTGTGTGTGTCTGTGTGTATATGTGTGTGTGTCTGTGTGTGTATATGTGTGTATTTGTGTGTCTGTGTGTGTATCTGTGTGTCTGTGTGTGTATCTGTGTGTCTGTGTGTGTATCTGTGTGTCTGTGTGTGTATCTGTGTGTATTTGTGTGTCTGTGTGTGTATCTGTGTGTCTGTGTGTGTATCTGTGTGTATTTGTGTGTCTGTGTGTGTATTTGTGTGTCTGTGTGTGTATCTGTGTGTCTGTGTGTGTCTGTGTGTGTGTCTGTGTGTGTATCTGTGTGTCTGTGTGTGTATCTGTGTGTCTGTGTGTGTATCTGTGTGTCTGTGTGTGTCTGTGTGTCTGTGTGTGTATCTGTGTGTATTTGTGTGTCTGTGTGTGTGTCTGTGTGTGTGTATCTGTGTGTCTGTGTGTGTATCTGTGTGTATTTGTGTGTCTGTGTGTGTCTGTGTGTGTGTCTGTGTGCGACTTTTTAGAACGCCAAACGAACAGAACCCCTTGCCAGAGCCCCCCCCCCAGCGGCGAGCGCATGGCACGTCCCGTCCTGTCCGTAAAGGCCCTTTCAGACAGTGCTTTGTGTGGACCGACCCAGAGAGCGATCCCGAACAGACACCGCCAGGTGTGCCAGAGGTCCAGGGGAGGGAGAGGAGAGAGGCACGCCTAAGCTGCGAAACACTAAATCCTGCATCTACCTCTCCATCTCTCTCCCTCTTCCTTCTGTTGCTCCTTATACGGTCTGGTCTTCCTCTCTCCTCCAACCTCCACCTTTACGATTTAACTTGGCTCACTCCACTCCGGGTCCTTATTAAAATAGATTTGGGGGGAGGGAGGAGGAAGAGAGGGGTGTGTGTGTGTGGGTGTGGGTGGGGGGGGTTATTGCAAATTCCAGTCATACCGGCCAGCTCAGTCTGTGGGTTACGGGGGAAGAGGGGGATGAGGAGGGAGGTGGAAACAAGGTAGGATGAGGAAGGGTGAGAGGGTTCAGAGGTGGGGGTGCAGGTATGGGGCCAAGATGGGTGATAAGGGAGGGGAGAGAGGGATGGAAAAAGAGGAGAGGAAGGTAGGGGGTTGGAGGGGGTAAAGTGAAAGATGGGGTGGGTAAAGAAAGATCGGAAAGGCTCGGCGGTTAGAGCACTTGACCGCGGATCAAGAGGTCGCGGGTTCAAATTCCCCTTGTACTGTAAGTTGGGGTAAAAATATCTTCTGGATGAACGCACTGTTGTTATTTCTATCAAGGGGTAGCAGGAGTGGGAGGGATGAGGGGAGGAGGGGAGGGGAGGGAGGGAGGGAGGCAGGAGACTGGACGTTGTAATGGAACGTCTCGAGTTTCTATCTGACTCGCATGGCAAGGTCCACGACTTGAGTTCACTGACACACACCAGGCCGGGGGGGGGGGAGGGGGAGGGGAGGGGGGAGGGAGGGGAGGGGGAGGGAGATGCATGGAGAATGTGCACATTACTCTGACTCTGTGCCTGTGGGTTTCTGTGTGTGTGTGTGTGTGTGTGTGTGTGTGTGTGTGTCCATGTGTGTGCAAACCCCCGTGTGCGTGTCAGCAGATAGCAACCATCCTTACGTTGGAAAGATCCATCGCAGAGTCTTGACCAAAACACAACCAAGGAAAACAGCCTTTTCCAGAGCAGAGACCGTCCCTAACTGATCTAGCTGCCATCAGAGTTCGTTACAGAGGCTCTGTGTGTAGTCAATCCTCTGATCTCAGATCAGGTCGTTAACGAGAGACGAGATCGAGGGAGTTTTGTCTGACTTTGTGTACCTTGACCTGACTTTTATTCAGATCTTCTGACCCCTTAAAATCTGCTAAGCTCCATCAGGTCATCGGGGACACTGATTTAGGTTTGATGTCGGCCATACTTGATATATTCTCTGATCGTAAAAATGACCGAATGAAAAATGTCCGCTTACTTACTGTCTTTTGATAACTCACAGACACTGGATCATAGAACTTGATCTCAAAAAAAAAAACGAATGCGAAGCTAGACGAAAGAGAGGAACAGTAAGAGAGAGGTCGAACGAGAGCGAGATGCAGAAAGAGGGGAGGGGGGAGGTCATGGGATGGAGGGAGAGGGGGATGGAGGGAGGGAGGGATTGGCGGTATGAAGGGATGGAGAGAAGGAAAAGGGATGGAGGGATGGAGAGAGGGAGAAGAGATGGAGGTATGCTACTGCGTCAGTCCTACTGTTTATCTTCTCCATGGACAGAGGTGATTCTCCCTGTTCATGACCCAGCGGAGCCCTTCTGCTGCGCTCTCTGACCCCTGACAGTAAATTAAGAGCCCATTTCATGGCCCTCCTTTTCCCCTCGGGGGACATTCGTCCGCGGACAGACGAATGCTTAGTGCCCCTGTGAGGTTTTCTCCATGGAGACACATCACAGTAGAACGAGAGAGGGTAGGTGTGCATGTGTGTGTATGTGTGTGTTTGCCTGTGTGTGTGTGTGCGTGCCTGTGTGTGTGCGTGCCTGTGTGTGTGTGCCTGTGTGTGTGTCCCTGTGTGTGTATGGGGGGAGGGGAGGTTGACCCTTCACACACATTTCTCTTTGAGTGACGATGTTTAAGTTTTTGTCTCCCTAACGCAGAAGTTCATAAACTGTGTACACGTATACACAGTCTATCTAGGGCCTTAGGTCATAGCTTACACGCGTGAACCACGGGAGAACCTGAACACGCCATTCCACACGGAAGGTGTATTACACATGAAGACCTTCATGGTCATGTAATGAGGTAATTGAAACCCTGAAGTATTTATTTGCACGTGTTCAAACGATTCTAAAAGGTTTGAGGCCAGGATTCGGGTTTCAATACTCTTGTCAACACACACACACACAGCTCACACACTGCTCGCGGAACACACGCTGTACGTAATCCTAAATGTCAACAGAGCTGCTCTCCTCTCTTGTTTTCTCTCTCTCTGTTTATTAGGCTCTCTGCCTTTTTCTCTTCATCTCATTCCTCTACCAGCTATGTCTGTTTATATTTCTCTCTCCATCTTTCTTTTTCTCTCTGCTTCCTGTGTCTGTGGCGCTCTGTGTGTATGGCGTCCATATGCTTGGCTGTGTGTGTGTGTGTGTGTGTGTGTGTGTGTGCAGCCCGGGCATTTTAAGACGGGACGGTTTCACGCCCCCGAGGCTTCGTGACACAAACACTGTAGAGAGGCAGAACGTGTGTCTCACTCACCCGAGGACGGGTCACCATGGGTGGGCTGGACCGGGTCATCTGCCGGGCCTTATGACCCTCGGACTGGTTCTCCGTGTGTGTGTGTTTTCACCGGGACTTTGCTGGAGCACAAAGGGAGCCATGTTTGACGTGTGTGTGTGTGTGTGTGTGTGTGAGAGGTCATGGTGTAATGCTCTGTTTGAATGTGTCAGGGAAGGGAGATCTTGGAGGGTTAGTTACGTGTGTTTACGTAAACGTGTTTGCGTGTTTGCGTGTTTGCTTGTATGGTTGTATGGTTGTATGGATGACCAACATCAAAAGGGAGGACGTGGTAAGAGTGTGAGTGTGTAAGTATGTGTGGGATTGTTTGCGTTTTGAGCGCGAGTGTGTGCGCGTGCACTTGGTGTACGTGTGAACTTGAGTGTGTGTGTGCGTGTGTGTGTGCGTAGACTGGAAGGCAAGTATGAGGAAAAGCCTGCTCTGACCTCATTAAACAACCAATAGAAACTAGAGGGCAGACTTAAGGATATCACTTCGGAAGTCTTTTGACGCACATTCGTGACGTCTCTGTAATATTACGCAACTTTCTGGCAACGTGAATCATCCGCAGTTTAGATTCTGACGGTTGAACCCAAGCTCGTTATTTTTGGGAACCTTTTTGCTGACGTTGGCCCTTTTTTTTTTCAGGACTGATACTGAAGGCTTCCGCCATGCTGCGCTCCCTCCTCCTCCTCCTCTTCCTCCTGCCCTCCCTGGCCTCCTCGGAAGGCTGTCCTGCGGACTGCACCTGCCAGCCGGACAACTTCATCTTCTGCATCCAGCGCCACTCCAGCGAGGTTCCTCGAGGGCTTCCTCCCACCACCAGGAACCTTTACATCTTCCAGAACGGCATCGACGCTCTGGCCCAGGATGACTTCATCGGGCTGGACCAGCTGGAACTGCTGGACCTGTCCCAGAACGAGCTCAGGGAGATCCCTGATGGGGTCTTCCAACCTCTGTCTTCTCTACGGAACCTGGATCTGTCCTCTAATATCATCACTCACATCTCCAAGGATAGCTTCTCCGGACTGGTCCAGCTGGAGAGGCTGTATCTCCACGGCAACAACATCCAGAGCATCCAAACGGAAGCCTTCGAGGACTTGAAGGGGCTGCTGGAACTCAAGCTTCAGAAGAACCGTCTCTCCGTCCTCCCTTCCCTCCACCTCCCTAAACTCCTCCTTCTGGACCTCAGCTTCAACACCCTCCCGACCCTGGGTCCTCAGGACCTCCAGACACCCCACCTGGAGTCTCTCAAAGTATCCTCCCTGGGGCTCACATCCCTGGACGAGGAGCTGATGGCGTCCCTGGGGAACCTCCACGACCTAGACGTCTCCCACAACCAGCTTGAGGAGCTTCCTCCGGCCCTGTGGGCAGCCAAAGGACTGATCAAGCTCAGCCTGGCTGTTAACCCTCTCCGGGAGCTGGGCGAGAAGGACTTCCGGAAGCTGGTGGGGCTGCAGGTGCTGGATCTGAGCGTCCTGAACATCCAGGAATTCCCCCAGACCATCCTGCAACACTTACCCAAGCTGTCTCAGATCACCGCTGCCGAGAACCCCTTCAACTGCCAGTGTTCTCTGGCCTGGTTCCCCGCCTGGCTAAGGGAGAACGGGGTGACCCTGGGGCGTCCTGAGGAGACCCGGTGCCATTTCCCACCAGTGAACGCCGGGAAGAAGCTGGCGGATTTGGACCACCAGGATTTCGGGTGTCCTCCAACCACCACGCTCCTGGCCTTGCCGTCAGGCGATGAGGCGGGGAGTACCTCTCCTCCCCTCCCTCTGCCCACTATGTCCCCGGAAACCACACACACCAACGCAATCCCCCCGCCACCCCCTCCCAGCGAGGATCCGGCGATGGAAACAGACGGCCCCAACGGACCTCCGCCCCAGCCCGCCCCGGCCTCCCCCAGCGAGGAGCACATCTGCCCACTGTACATCTGCCTCAACGGAGGCACCTGCCACTTCGACCACCGGGCGCAGATGGGATGCATGTGCCCTCCGGGAACCTCCGGCCTGTACTGCGAGAACTTGGACGAGGAGGCCATCGACCCGCTGGCACGTCAGGATTCCGCGTCCGTCTCCACCGCGGCACCGGTGACGACCCCCGACCCCGATGACATCAGCTCTCGGCAGGTGACGTCCACCTCCATCCTTCTTGACTTCCATCGCTTCATCAAGACGCGACCGCACATCCGGGGGATCAAGCTGTCGTACCGGAACCTCTCAGGCCCGGACCGCCGACCCTTGTTCCTCAGCGTCCCCGGCAACTACCCGGAATACACCCTCCGAGGTCTGCGGCCAAACTGCACCTACTCTATCTGTGCCAGCCCCATGGGGGAGAGGGTGGGGGCCGGGGGAGGTGGGCCCAACGAGAGTGGGGGCTCCTGCGTGGAGGCACGAACAGCTGGCCCCTTGATCTCATCCCCGGAGCCCATCATAAAGGACCACGCCCAGATCACCTCCACTCTCATCTTCACCCTGGCAGCTCTGGCGCTGGTTCTGGGGGTGGCGGTGGTGGCAGGGGGTGCTGTTCCTCCGGAGGAGACGGGTCCAGGCCAAAGCCGACCCAGAACTCGACCCGGCCGAGCTCAGCCCGCTGGAACTGGAGGGCGTGAGGACGTGCGTGGAGAACGGGAACGGAGGAACCGGGGTGAGCGGTACCGGGACGCTGCCCGTCAAGCAGGCGGAGACGGAGCGTCCGCCGGCCACGGTTCTGCCGTCCTCGCCGCAGAACGGCGGTTTGGAGTACGAGGCGCCTCTCATTCAAGGTCAAGGACGTTGCTCTTCAGACAACAACACGGTGTCCACGAAACCGTCTTATTTCTGAGACGGAGGCAGGAAGTGAGGTGCGGACCGAGTCAAGGCACTCTTTCCTGTGGGGGCGCCGTCGATGGTGGCAGAGACGCCAAAAGGGATTCTTTAAACTCGAAAACGATCCCTGCAAATTCGCCGGGGAGGACGGGAAAGCGTTGCCCTGCTTGCGTTCGATGTCTTCAAACTCGACTAAGTATTTAAACCAAGTGCAATCGCCAGCCGAGGTGGTCGATGACTTGGGAAAATGGATGTGCTTTTATGCACCGACTTGACTGTGTCTTAGGCTTCTTTTTGTTATTAAGCTGCATTGTCATTGATGTAAATGAATGATGAAAAAAACTGCAGTTGAATCGGTGCTTAGCAACTGTGCTGACCCCAAGGGTCAAAGAAGATCGATGGAAGATTGAAACACACCTGTGTGTGTGTGTGTGTGTTTGAGGACTCACATGGATCGCCCTCTGCGGTACAAACAAACAAACGAGACAAAACAAACCAGCCTTCAAAGTGCATGCTGCTCGGTGCGTCTGTACGAGAGTGACCGCCTTCATCAGAAGAGCCACACCCCTCTCCTTGTCTTGCCCCTCCCCTTGTCACGCCCCTTTCCCTCTCACGCCTCGCCTCCAAACGTCTCACGTCCAACAGCTGGAAGCGTAGCGGACGATGCCTCGTCAAACATCAGCACCAGCAGCCGACTGCTCAGTGGTACACCAGGGTGCATTGTGGGTGTTTTGCCTGGATTTGTCCGTTTGTACCGCAGAGGGCGATCCATGTGAGTCCTCAAACACACACACACACACACAGGTGTGTTTCAATCTTCCATCGATCTTCTTTGACCCTTGGGGTCAGCACAGTTGCTAAGCACCGATTCAACTGCAGTTTTTTTCATCATTCATTTACATCAATGACAATGCAGCTTAATAACAAAAAGAAGCCTAAGACACAGTCAAGTCGGTGCATAAAAGCACATCCATTTTCCCAAGTCATCGACCACCTCGGCTGGCGATTGCACTTGGTTTAAATACTTAGTCGAGTTTGAAGACATCGAACGCAAGCGGGGCAACGCTTTCCCGTCCTCCCCGGCGAATTTGCAGGGATCGTTTTCGAGTTTAAAGAATCCCTTTTGGCGTCTCTGCCACCATCGACGGCGCCCCCACAGGAAAGAGTGCCTTGACTCGGTCCGCACCTCACTTCCTGCCTCCGTCTCAGAAATAAGACGGTTTCGTGGACACCGTGTTGTTGTCTGAAGAGCAACGTCCTTGACCTTGAATGAGAGGCGCCTCGTACTCCAAACCGCCGTTCTGCGGCGAGGACGGCAGAACCGTGGCCGGCGGACGCTCCGTCTCCGCCTGCTTGACGGGCAGCGTCCCGGTACCGCTCACCCCGGTTCCTCCGTTCCCGTTCTCCACGCACGTCCTCACGCCCTCCAGTTCCAGCGGGCTGAGCTCGGCCGGGTCGAGTTCTGGGTCGGCTTTGGCCTGGACCCGTCTCCTCCGGAGGAACAGCACCCCCCCTGCCACCACCGCCACCCCCAGAACCAGCGCCAGAGCTGCCAGGGTGAAGATGAGAGTGGAGGTGATCTGGGCGTGGTCCTTTATGATGGGCTCCGGGGATGAGATCAAGGGGCCAGCTGTTCGTGCCTCCACGCAGGAGCCCCCACTCTCGTTGGGCCCACCTCCCCCGGCCCCCACCCTCTCCCCCATGGGGCTGGCACAGATAGAGTAGGTGCAGTTTGGCCGCAGACCTCGGAGGGTGTATTCCGGGTAGTTGCCGGGGACGCTGAGGAACAAGGGTCGGCGGTCCGGGCCTGAGAGGTTCCGGTACGACAGCTTGATCCCCCGGATGTGCGGTCGCGTCTTGATGAAGCGATGGAAGTCAAGAAGGATGGAGGTGGACGTCACCTGCCGAGAGCTGATGTCATCGGGGTCGGGGGTCGTCACCGGTGCCGCGGTGGAGACGGACGCGGAATCCTGACGTGCCAGCGGGTCGATGGCCTCCTCGTCCAAGTTCTCGCAGTACAGGCCGGAGGTTCCCGGAGGGCACATGCATCCCATCTGCGCCCGGTGGTCGAAGTGGCAGGTGCCTCCGTTGAGGCAGATGTACAGTGGGCAGATGTGCTCCTCGCTGGGGGAGGCCGGGGCGGGCTGGGGCGGAGGTCCGTTGGGGCCGTCTGTTTCCATCGCCGGATCCTCGCTGGGAGGGGGTGGCGGGGGGATTGCGTTGGTGTGTGTGGTTTCCGGGGACATAGTGGGCAGAGGGAGGGGAGGAGAGGTACTCCCCGCCTCATCGCCTGACGGCAAGGCCAGGAGCGTGGTGGTTGGAGGACACCCGAAATCCTGGTGGTCCAAATCCGCCAGCTTCTTCCCGGCGTTCACTGGTGGGAAATGGCACCGGGTCTCCTCAGGACGCCCCAGGGTCACCCCGTTCTCCCTTAGCCAGGCGGGGAACCAGGCCAGAGAACACTGGCAGTTGAAGGGGTTCTCGGCAGCGGTGATCTGAGACAGCTTGGGTAAGTGTTGCAGGATGGTCTGGGGGAATTCCTGGATGTTCAGGACGCTCAGATCCAGCACCTGCAGCCCCACCAGCTTCCGGAAGTCCTTCTCGCCCAGCTCCCGGAGAGGGTTAACAGCCAGGCTGAGCTTGATCAGTCCTTTGGCTGCCCACAGGGCCGGAGGAAGCTCCTCAAGCTGGTTGTGGGAGACGTCTAGGTCGTGGAGGTTCCCCAGGGACGCCATCAGCTCCTCGTCCAGGGATGTGAGCCCCAGGGAGGATACTTTGAGAGACTCCAGGTGGGGTGTCTGGAGGTCCTGAGGACCCAGGGTCGGGAGGGTGTTGAAGCTGAGGTCCAGAAGGAGGAGTTTAGGGAGGTGGAGGGAAGGGAGGACGGAGAGACGGTTCTTCTGAAGCTTGAGTTCCAGCAGCCCCTTCAAGTCCTCGAAGGCTTCCGTTTGGATGCTCTGGATGTTGTTGCCGTGGAGATACAGCCTCTCCAGCTGGACCAGTCCGGAGAAGCTATCCTTGGAGATGTGAGTGATGATATTAGAGGACAGATCCAGGTTCCGTAGAGAAGACAGAGGTTGGAAGACCCCATCAGGGATCTCCCTGAGCTCGTTCTGGGACAGGTCCAGCAGTTCCAGCTGGTCCAGCCCGATGAAGTCATCCTGGGCCAGAGCGTCGATGCCGTTCTGGAAGATGTAAAGGTTCCTGGTGGTGGGAGGAAGCCCTCGAGGAACCTCGCTGGAGTGGCGCTGGATGCAGAAGATGAAGTTGTCCGGCTGGCAGGTGCAGTCCGCAGGACAGCCTTCCGAGGAGGCCAGGGAGGGCAGGAGGAAGAGGAGGAGGAGGAGGGAGCGCAGCATGGCGGAAGCCTTCAGTATCAGTCCTGAAAAAAAGAAAAGGGCCAACGTCAGCAAAAAGGTTCCCAAAAATAACGAGCTTGGGTTCAACCGTCAGAATCTAAACTGCGGATGATTCACGTTGCCAGAAAGTTGCGTAATATTACAGAGACGTCACGAATGTGCGTCAAAAGACTTCCGAAGTGATATCCTTAAGTCTGCCCTCTAGTTTCTATTGGTTGTTTAATGAGGTCAGAGCAGGCTTTTCCTCATACTTGCCTTCCAGTCTACGCACACACACACGCACACACACACTCAAGTTCACACGTACACCAAGTGCACGCGCACACACTCGCGCTCAAAACGCAAACAATCCCACACATACTTACACACTCACACTCTTACCACGTCCTCCCTTTTTGATGTTGGTCATCCATACAACCATACAACCATACAAGCAAACACGCAAACACGCAAACACGTTTACGTAAACACACGTAACTAACCCTCCAAGATCTCCCTTCCCTGACACATTCAAACAGAGCATTACACCATGACCTCTCACACACACACACACACACGTCAAACATGGCTCCCTTTGTGCTCCAGCAAAGTCCCGGTGAAAACACACACACACGGAGAACCAGTCCGAGGGTCATAAGGCCCGGCAGATGACCCGGTCCAGCCCACCCATGGTGACCCGTCCTCGGGTGAGTGAGACACACGTTCTGCCTCTCTACAGTGTTTGTGTCACGAAGCCTCGGGGGCGTGAAACCGTCCCGTCTTAAAATGCCCGGGCTGCACACACACACACACACACACACACACACAGCCAAGCATATGGACGCCATACACACAGAGCGCCACAGACACAGGAAGCAGAGAGAAAAAGAAAGATGGAGAGAGAAATATAAACAGACATAGCTGGTAGAGGAATGAGATGAAGAGAAAAAGGCAGAGAGCCTAATAAACAGAGAGAGAGAAAACAAGAGAGGAGAGCAGCTCTGTTGACATTTAGGATTACGTACAGCGTGTGTTCCGCGAGCAGTGTGTGAGCTGTGTGTGTGTGTGTTGACAAGAGTATTGAAACCCGAATCCTGGCCTCAAACCTTTTAGAATCGTTTGAACACGTGCAAATAAATACTTCAGGGTTTCAATTACCTCATTACATGACCATGAAGGTCTTCATGTGTAATACACCTTCCGTGTGGAATGGCGTGTTCAGGTTCTCCCGTGGTTCACGCGTGTAAGCTATGACCTAAGGCCCTAGATAGACTGTGTATACGTGTACACAGTTTATGAACTTCTGCGTTAGGGAGACAAAAACTTAAACATCGTCACTCAAAGAGAAATGTGTGTGAAGGGTCAACCTCCCCTCCCCCCATACACACACAGGGACACACACACAGGCACACACACACAGGCACGCACACACACAGGCACGCACACACACACACAGGCAAACACACACATACACACACATGCACACCTACCCTCTCTCGTTCTACTGTGATGTGTCTCCATGGAGAAAACCTCACAGGGGCACTAAGCATTCGTCTGTCCGCGGACGAATGTCCCCCGAGGGGAAAAGGAGGGCCATGAAATGGGCTCTTAATTTACTGTCAGGGGGTCAGAGAGCGCAGCAGAAGGGCTCCGCTGGGTCATGAACAGGGAGAATCACCTCTGTCCATGGAGAAGATAAACAGTAGGACTGACGCAGTAGCATACCTCCATCTCTTCTCCCTCTCTCCATCCCTCCATCCCTTTTCCTTCTCTCCATCCCTTCATACCGCCAATCCCTCCCTCCCTCCATCCCCCTCTCCCTCCATCCCATGACCTCCCCCCCTCCCCTCTTTCTGCATCTCGCTCTCGTTCGACCTCTCTCTTACTGTTCCTCTCTTTCGTCTAGCTTCGCATTCGTTTTTTTTTTTGAGATCAAGTTCTATGATCCAGTGTCTGTGAGTTATCAAAAGACAGTAAGTAAGCGGACATTTTTCATTCGGTCATTTTTACGATCAGAGAATATATCAAGTATGGCCGACATCAAACCTAAATCAGTGTCCCCGATGACCTGATGGAGCTTAGCAGATTTTAAGGGGTCAGAAGATCTGAATAAAAGTCAGGTCAAGGTACACAAAGTCAGACAAAACTCCCTCGATCTCGTCTCTCGTTAACGACCTGATCTGAGATCAGAGGATTGACTACACACAGAGCCTCTGTAACGAACTCTGATGGCAGCTAGATCAGTTAGGGACGGTCTCTGCTCTGGAAAAGGCTGTTTTCCTTGGTTGTGTTTTGGTCAAGACTCTGCGATGGATCTTTCCAACGTAAGGATGGTTGCTATCTGCTGACACGCACACGGGGGTTTGCACACACATGGACACACACACACACACACACACACACACACACACACAGAAACCCACAGGCACAGAGTCAGAGTAATGTGCACATTCTCCATGCATCTCCCTCCCCCTCCCCTCCCTCCCCCCCCCTCCCCTCCCCCTCCCCTCCCCCCCCGGCCTGGTGTGTGTCAGTGAACTCAAGTCGTGGACCTTGCCATGCGAGTCAGATAGAAACTCGAGACGTTCCATTACAACGTCCAGTCTCCTGCCTCCCTCCCTCCCTCCCCCTCCCCTCCTCCCCTCATCCCTCCCACTCCTGCTACCCCTTGATAGAAATAACAACAGTGCGTTCATCCAGAAGATATTTTTACCCCAACTTACAGTACAAGGGGGAATTTGAACCCGCGACCTCTTGATCCGCGGTCAAGTGCTCTAACCGCCGAGCCTTTCCGATCTTTCTTTACCCACCCCATCTTTCACTTTACCCCCCTCCAACCCCCTACCTTCCTCTCCTCTTTTTCCATCCCTCTCTCCCCTCCCTTATCACCCATCTTGGCCCCATACCTGCACCCCCACCTCTGAACCCTCTCACCCTTCCTCATCCTACCTTGTTTCCACCTCCCTCCTCATCCCCCTCTTCCCCCGTAACCCACAGACTGAGCTGGCCGGTATGACTGGAATTTGCAATAACCCCCCCCCCACCCACACCCACACACACACCCCCCTCTCTTCCTCCTCCCTCCCCCCCAAATCTATTTTAATAAGGACCCGGAGTGGAGTGAGCCAAGTTAAATCGTAAAGGTGGAGGTTGGAGGAGAGAGGAAGACCAGACCGTATAAGGAGCAACAGAAGGAAGAGGGAGAGAGATGGAGAGGTAGATGCAGGATTTAGTGTTTCGCAGCTTAGGCGTGCCTCTCTCCTCTCCCTCCCCTGGACCTCTGGCACACCTGGCGGTGTCTGTTCGGGATCGCTCTCTGGGTCGGTCCACACAAAGCACTGTCTGAAAGGGCCTTTACGGACAGGACGGGACGTGCCATGCGCTCGCCGCTGGGGGCGGGGCTCTGGCAAGGGGTTCTGTTCGTTTGGCGTTCTAAAAAGTCGCACACAGACACACACACAGACACACACAGACACACAAATACACACAGATACACACACAGACACACAGATACACACACACAGACACACACACAGACACACAAATACACACAGATACACACACAGACACACAGACACACACAGACACACAGATACACACACAGACACACAGATACACACACAGACACACAGATACACACACAGACACACACACAGACACACACAGACACACAGATACACACACAGACACACAAATACACACACAGACACACAAATACACACAGATACACACACAGACACACAGATACACACACAGACACACAAATACACACAGATACACACACAGACACACAGATACACACACAGACACACAGATACACACACAGACACACAGATACACACACAGACACACAAATACACACATATACACACACAGACACACACACATATACACACAGACACACACAGACACACAGATAGACACACAGACACACACAGACACACAGATAGACACACATATACACACACAGACACACAGATAGACACACAGACACACACAGACACACAGATAGACACACAGACACACACAGACACACAGATAGACACACAGACACACATATACACACACAGACACACACAGACACAGACACACACAGACACAGACACACACACAGACACATACCTGGCCGTGCTGTTCAGGGGAAGTTAACTTCACACTCAAGTTAGTCGCAAGACAGTCACACTTGCATTGTTCACACTAAATCCTTCAGACAAAGATATGAATGAATCTTTGTGAATGTCTTTAGGTCACATGCTAACATTCACAAGAACATTCACAGTCGTACGCCAATACAGGTTCCACACACACACCCTCTGATAAACAAACACGCACAATAAGATTAGACCAATACAACATCCGGATTGACTGCAGTTTTTACCGGAATTTAATCGTTGTTTATCTTCGACAATATAGCCAACCCAAACAAAACATAGCCTAGAGTGTGAAAGCTTAGCTCACACACTGAAAATTCCATGGAACGTTCTAGAAGTTCCGATTTCTCCAAAAGTCCTTCTGAGAAAAAGATTGTTTTAAAAGCCTCAGACAGGTTAATAAAGTTGTGTCCTTGGGCAAGGAACGTCACCCTACTTGCCTCAGGCGGGGAATGTCCCTGTACTTGCTGTAAGTCGCTCTGGATAAGAGCGTCTGATAAAAACGACTAAATATAAATACTGAATCATGTTGCACACGACTAGTTCAGGAAGACCCGAGATCGAGACGGAAAGAGACGACAAACTGGAGTGAGTCAAACGAAACTGGTTCTGAGATCAAAACAACAAATTGGGCTCTGACATCACTCCCACAAGCCCCTCTGTTCAGCTGGTTACCCAGAGTACATCTGTCCACCTGTGAGACTGGAGCCGTGAGGAAAGAGAGCAGATAGTTCGGCTGACACAAACCAGGTACGCACACACACAGCCCCTGTAATTACAGATCACAGCTGGATTCTGTTACCCAGATGGCACTTGGCTCATCTGAGATAGAGGAGCCCCATAAAGCTTCTTCCTCCTGATAAGAGAGAGAGAGGAAGAGAGAGAGAGGAAGAGAGAGAGAGACAGAGAAGGAGAGAGAGAGAGAGAGAGAGAGGGAGGGAGAGGGAGAGAGAGAGAGGGGGGCAGAGAGAGAGACAGAGAAGGAGAGAGAGAGGAAGAGAGAGAGAGACAGAGAAGGAGAGAGAGAGAGAGAGAGAGAGGGAGAGGGAGAGAGAGAGAGAGAGAGAGAGAGAGGGAGAGGGAGAGAGAGAGAGGGGGGCAGAGAGAGAGACAGAGAAGGAGAGATAGAGGAAGAGAGAGAGAGGGGCAGAGAGAGACAGAGAAGGAGAGAGGAAGAGAGAGAGACAGAGAGGAAGCGGGAGACAGAGATAGAGAGGGAGAGAGAGACAGAGAGAGAGTGAGAGAGGGAGAGAGAGGGAGAGGCAGAGAGAGAGAGGGACACAGATTTAAACACACCGATGCAGACACTCATTTTAATCCCCACTCAAACATACATTCACAATCCCCTTCAAATCTCAAACGGGCCAACCTCCAGTCCACTCTTCACCTTCGACCTCGGTAACCTCGGTAACCTCAAACAAATCCATCATCACAAACAGTCCACCCCCTACACACACCACACACACAAACACACACTCCACACACACCAACCTCAACAACCCCAGCCAACACACTCCACTTGCAACCCTATACACGGCCGGCAGACTGCAGCTCTGTGTAAAACACTGTCCCTAGGGCATGTGTCCCGGGCTAAGGTTACACACACACACACACACACACACACACACACACACACACACACACACCAGCCATGTTCTACACAAACACATACACACTCCAAACAGGCTGCTTCCATGGGTTTGGGACGCAGCGTTAAACTGTTGCTGATCAGCGGTCGTCAGGGGAAGACGAGGACAAACGACGAGAGGGTCTCTCTGAAAGAGTCGGGTTACTCTGTCTGTCTACACCCCCAGGAGAGGGGGGAGGGAGGGGGGAGGAGAGGAGGGGAGAGCGGGGGGAGAAGAGGAGAGCAGGGGAGGGAAGGAAGAACGAAGAGGAGAAGGAGATGAGAGGATCTGGAGGTATGGAGTAAGACAAAAAACCCTAAGGTCAGGAAGGGGGGTGGGGGGAGGATGGAAGGGAGGGCGGGGGGGGGGGGGGGGTAACAGGTATATGTAGCTCAGATTCCCTCTGGGGTCTGGAGGAAGGAGGGGAGGAAAAGGAGAGGAGGAAGGTGTGTGTGTGTGTGTGTGTGTGTGTGTGTGTGTGTGTGTGTGTGTGTGTGTGTGTGCATGCTTTCAGTGAAGCGATGAGAGCCAAGCCATGCAATACATGTCAAAGTAAACACGCTTGTATTGTGTGTGTGTGTAACCATGAAACACACACACTCCCCCACCTTCTGTTCTTTCTCCCTCTTCATCCTCCTCCCTCGCTCTCTCCTCCCCCCCTCGCCCTCTCCCCCTTCTCTCCCTCCTTTGTGCTGGTGACAGCCAACATCATTCAACTTCTTCCTTTCAACTTTTTAACAGTCGCACTCT
>CM059314.1:1730000-1755000 GCA_030340665.1 Neosalanx taihuensis
GAGAGTCTACGAGGACACTACATTCCCTGATGAGCGCACACACACACACACACACACACACACACACTGACCTGGAGAGAGGGTTAACCTAAGCAGCACAGAGCGGAGGTAAGCCCTGCTAAGACCAGAGGGATCTGAGCTGATGCTGCTGATAACAGCCACATCATTCAGCTCTGCTTCCACAATGACGGCCCATCAGCCAGCCTTCTCACTTAGCTTATAGGTGGATGAACACACACACACAGTGTGTCTCTCTCACAAACACACACATAGTGTGTGTCTCTCTCTCTCTCACTCACTCACTCACTCACTCACTCACACACACAGTGTGCATCTCTCTCTCTCACACACATGCACTCTCTCTTTCGCACTCATGCACGGGCACACACACAGTGTGCATCTCTCTCTCTCACTCACACACACACACTCTCTCTTTCGCACTCATGCACACGCACACACACACACACACACACACACACACTTTCATGTTTCTGCATCACATACACAAGCACACCTGCATGCACACACACACCCACACACACTTTCCACAATCCTCCTCATCTTTTACCTCTTAACTTCCTTCACAGGGTTATTAACTCTTTGATTGGGGGGCTCTCATTCGGGGTAACCCCCTATTTAGTTGTCACGGTGGCATGACCCGAACACTTATTAGCTGACCCCTGGGATTAGTCCAAACTCCAAAGGGGGGGAGAAAGATGTGGAATTAAGCCTTCACCTCCAAGTGGCCCCTGTAGTATCTCACAACTCCTTAATTAAATTGCTGAGACACCAAGAGAGGAATGTTTGCTTTTCGCTCTCAAAGCCTGCGCTCTCTCCTCTCCTCTCCTCCTCCACCTCTCCATCCCTCCATCCCTCCATGTCTATCTTTACTTTTCCCATACTCATGCTTCATGTTCGGGAGAGCCGGAGTTTGTTTGAGTATCTTCAACCAAACTTCGTCTGACATGTTTTATGGTTTGCACTGGCTACCGCACGCGCTGAAGGATTTCGACGTAGTCAAGATAACGTAGCTAATAATTTTTTTTACGACCGCGAAAACCTCTAACAAACGTTTTATATTTGGATTTCTTTTTTCTATCTTGTCTTTTTAAATGTTAACAGTGAAGTTTCACTCTTTCTCTCTGTTGTTCGGTCCTATCTTTCTTAATATCGTAATTGTTTCATATTCACATTTACATGTATTCATTTAATTGACGCTTTTTTCCAAAGCGACTTCCAAGAGAGAACATTACAAAAGATTATCAGATTATGAAACATGCATTGTGAAACCCAAACAAGTGCCAAAGGGAAGAACCACAAGAGCATTCAGTTAAACCCCATTCAGTTAGAGTTATAGAGTTGAGTTGACGGTTGAAACGAACATGTGACTAAATAATAATCTCAAATTATTTAGATAAAGTGCTCTAATCTTACAGTTTGAAAGGATCTCAGGTGGGGTTTTCTCTCGTACAGTGGGATTAATTATGTGCCACACAAAACCTGTACCGTATCAAATCTGACCCTTCTTGAATGTATATACCAGTTCAAGTGGGCACTGCCAACACTTTTGCTTGGAAAGGCAAATCTTAGCTGTCAAAAGTTATAAAGCATAATATAACTTTATATTATAATATAACTGTTCATTGATTGAAATGTACTCTCCAATCTTTGTTTAAACGTTTAAAAAAGCCACAAAAAAGAGAAATGTTAAAATCAATAAATGGTTAAAATGTGACCCAGTTATCTAGCATTCCCCCGGCCATTCTCGGTAAAGTTCGGATTTAAAGCAAAGCATGTATGAACCCAGAAGTGCCCTTTGGAGTATAAAATCAACAGAGCAACCTGTGGAACTGTTCTCTTATTTGTTCCGGAATTTGCGCTGGAACCTTGAGTGTAAACATGGAACACGTACCTTTAGAGGAGAGAATCGAAGTTCGTAACAAACCCAACAAAAAATGCCTTTAGTCAACACTTATTTCGTTTTTATCCACTTTTAACGTCGTGTCGAGGAAATATCATTTAAAAAATAATAAAATACGCCCCAAATCCTGCAGTGCCTCTGTACAAAACCTGGCGCAAACTGTGAATTAAACAGCAGTTAATGCGTGCGCTGGCGTCTCTCTGCGTTCAAGTCCGCGGAACTTCTGCGTCTGGTATGAAGAGCGCACAGACTTTTAACAATAGCGCTCATTGAAGAGACCGAGGCGAGCTGCGACCTATACTCCGAGGTGGGAGGGGCGACTGAAGTGGCTGGAGCGCGCAAGGCAAAGATCCGCGTCCACGTGCCAGAGGTTCAGCCCAGAGACACCTGTGAAAATACAGGGATACAGCACACCAGATCGAGTGGAGACGTTTGTATTTAACCGCAGATTACGATTTTATTTTGCTTTCCCTGATTGTCAGTGGGCTGTATATTCCGCAGTACAGGTGGGGTTATGTGTAATTCTCCTGGGAAAAAGCTACAGTTTCTACTAAAAACAACCATAAAGGGATGTGATTTTAACACCAAATTCACTCATAAGTGTAACATTTAACATACACATCAAATATAGACAGTCGTTCAGGAATAGTGGCGGTGGAAATGCTGCACCTCACAACAAATATTGACATTGGCCTAACTGTTGTTGCAGCCGCATGTTTTAAGTCAATCTGGCTCGTGCATTATGGTTTTCCCTTTCTATTCGTGACACGGTATTTATACACGGTCTTGGGAAAGAAGCTTCGGCGACACGGTATACTTCCATCCGTCACGCGCCCTGTCAATGGACTGTCGGTAAGGTAAGACACTAAAAAAGCCGTTTGGTCATGGTGGGAACACACGAGCAGTGGAGAGACCTTCCATGACAGCAGGTGAGGTCACACACTCTGAAGCACGGACTTGCATTTTCAGCTGCATATGAGGAGGGCTGTGTGTGTATGTTTGTGTGTGTGTGTGTGTGTGTGTGTGTGTGTGTGTGTGTGTGTGTGTGTGTATGTGTGCGTGTGGGTATGTGTATCTGTGTATGTGTGTATGTGTGCATGTTTATGCCTCTGAGTGTGTGTGTGTGTGTGTGTGTGTGCATGCTTGTGTGTGTGTGACATGTATGCACTACACCAGACCTGTCTTGTGGTGACCTTAAGTGAACTGGAAAGAAGATATAGATAGCAAGAGGCCCCTCAGTCCAGTGTGTGTGTGTTTGTGTTTGTGTGTAGGTGTGTGTGTGTGTGTGTGTGTGTGTGTGTGTGTGTGTGTGTGTATGTGTGTATGTGTGTGCGTGTGTCTCACTGATGAGTCATGCCATGATGTAGCCATCAATCTAGCATAGGCAGTAATTCAACTAATACTAGTTTTAATCAGGCGAAGATACTGGAATCAAACCCACATCCTTGTAGCCTAGAAACAGGCGTCATGGCAACAGAAGGAAAAAAAACAGGAAGTGTCCTTCAGTTGCAGGTTAAGGTTCACCTGACATCCTGGTCAGCGTCCAGGTGGCAAGGTAAATGTTTGACCAGTATCCTCATCCTTCATCTGTGATGAAGAGGAGGGTGACAGCGACCTTTACTGTCCTGAGTGTGACTAAGGGAGTCAGGTGGCTGAGTGGTTAGGGAATCGGCCCTAGTAATCAGAAGGTTTCCGGTTCTATTTTGTGTGTGTGTGTGTATGTGCATTCACGGGAACGATTGCTCTAGTGTTTGCTGTCTGCGTGTGTTGACTCGTGTGTATGTGTGTGTGTGTGTGTTGTGTGTGCTGTAATTTGGGCATTTGCTTGTGTGTGTGTGCTGTAATTTGGGAATTTGCTTGCTTGTGTGTGTGTGTGTGTGTGTGTGTGTGTGTGTGTGTGTGTGTGTGTGTGTGTGTGTGTGTGTGTGTGTGTGTGTGTGTGTGTACAGTATACGTAGGTGTGTGTGAAAGAGGAACATCATTTGACCGGAGTGCGGGAAGACAAACAAACCAGCTGCTACAGCTTGAAGGATTGTGATTGGCCCGTCACGCGGAGCAGCTACGATCCCAGGACCGCGTGATTGGTTCACAAACACTCTCTCACGGTCAGGCCCAAGGCCAGCAGGAATACATTTAGAACTCACATCTACCCTTTAGACAGCACCACCCAAGCAAACCTCCACCCTCACGAAACACTGTAATCCCCCACAGGAACACTCCATGGTGGGCCTAGTTAGGATGAATGTTGCCTGGTTACATACAGAACGTTACTCGACCATCCACCCCCCGAAAATGTTGTCCACTGAGCTGCTTCTGCTCCTTGAATGTCTCCTGTGTGGCTACAGGACATGCTGTATTTGTGTGTCGCTTTCGATAGAAGTGTTTGCTTGATGAATGGAATGTAAATGTTAAGTGCAAGGAGGGATCCTGGAGGATAGCATGGGGTGGTGTGTGTGTGTATGTGTGTGTGTGTGTGTGTGTAGGTGTGTGTATGTAAAAGAGAGAGTGTTTATGTGAATCACACAGCCAGGGGCGGACAGGACTTGACCCCTCGCAGAGCTACACGCACAGCGGAAATGACTTCTCACCATGATTCCCCCCTTCTCCCCTCGTCCTCCCTCATCCTCCCTCCCGCACCCCCCCCCTCTCTTTCTCACTCTTGTAGGTTTTCAGGAATGTAAATATGACAGAGAAGGGGGGTACTGAGAAGGAGGAGTGGTAAGTGTTTACGTGTGTGTGTCTCTTTGCATGTGTATGTGAGGGTCCTGTGAGTCTGTGTGAGGGTCCTGTGAGTGTGTGTGTGTGTGTGTGTGTATGTGTGTGTGAGGGTCCTTTGAGTATGTGTGAGGGTCCTGTGAGTGTGAGTTTTCCTGTGTGTGTGTGTGTATGAGGGTCCTGTGTGTGTGTGTGTGTGTGTGTGTGTGTGTGTGTGTGTGTATGTGTGTGTCTACAATCTACAGTACGTCCATGCTCTCTCTTCAGTACCACCATGTGCTGCTCAAGTTTCCTCCAGCAACAACAGGGAGGACAACATGCTGCAGGGTGAAGCGCCATGCTGGAGGGGAACAGGGAGGACAACATGCTGCAGGGTGAAGCGCCATGCCGGAGGGGAACAGGGAGGACAACATGCTGCAGGGTGAAGCGCCATGCCGGAGGGGAACAGGGAGGACAACATGCTGCAGGGTGAAGCGCCATGCCGGAGGGGAACAGGACACGGTGGAATGCCGGTGTGGAGCTCAGCTCCTCGGAGAACATGGCTCAGCTCACGTTCTGGTCAAACGCCAGGAACACAGGAAGAAAGGAGAGCAGTATGTCTTCACTGTTCCTTAACTCTCTCTCTCTCTCATTCCCTGTCTATTTTTATCTCTCTATTTAGGGAAAAATGTCCCTGTAATTACTGTAAGTTGCTTTGGATAAAAGCGTCTGCTAAATGAATACATGTAAATGTACATTTCTTTCTTTCCCTGTCTAATATTTTCTCTCTTCTTCCAGATCTTTTTTCTCCCCCCTCTATCTCTTTCTGTCTTCCCTCTCTATTCTCTGCCTTATGTGTGTTTGTGTGTGTGTGTGAGAGAGAGAGAGAGAGAGAGAGTGAGAGAGAGAGAAAGAAAGAGAAAGAAAGAGAGAGAAAGAGACACAGACAGAGAGACAGACACAGACAGAGAGAGACAGAGAGAGAGAGGGACAGAGAGAGAGTTTCACTGCTGGTGTATTTATAGAAGCGTACCCCTGGTCTGGTGATGTAGTTACCACCTGGATCCCCTCATGGACGGAACTAATACCTTCACACACCCACACAAATGTTACACACACACACATTACAGTGTGCAGCAGAGGCCGGGGATGTGTGTGACAGCGTGGGAGGGAAGGTCCCCAATGATGAAGTGGGGAGAGGAGGAGGAGGTGCTAGAGTTACCTGGTACAAATAGCAGATAGGAATGGAGGCGGAGGTGGGAGAAGAGAGGAAGATAAAAGGGGGGGGGTTGAAAGGAGGAAGTGATTCCCTACAACAAACACAGGGGAGGGGGGGAGATGGAAGTAGGGGGGAGGAGGAGTTCCGTGGGAAATTTGTAACTCTCCGCCTCCCTGTTTAGAGAGAGTGAGAGAGGGAGGGAGGGAAGGAGAGAGAGGGAGGGAAAAGAGATCATGGGAACTCTCCTTTAGTCTGTCCTACAGACACTCCAGTTGTTAATCACATCACTGTTGTTGTTGTTGTTGTTGTTGTCGACCTTCGCCCAACTTGAACCAACAGATGTTTTAGACAAAGTGGATTTAAGACATACAAGTAACAGATGCTCCACTGTAGTGGGAACCAACTGCCTCCATCTTTAATAGAAAATTGAAATTACACACTTTTTGTCTTGATCTGTTCAATGATGGTAAATAAACACTATTATGGAACTCAACATGATATCATATAAAACATTCTGTACGGATTCCTGAATATAATGTACTTAGCTTTACTTCAGTGATAACTGTAGGCTGTAGATACTAATTAATGAAAATGAATGAGTATTCAGTAAGTCACTAGGTGTCAGTATTTGAAATATCTTCTGGTTCCCTGATATAACTATCATTGTCAAGGATGTTTTTGGAGATTATATGTATTTAAAGACTTACTAAGATATCAGCAGGTATTGTACATTGATCATACAGATAAAAACGTGTTGTACATGAAGAAGATTATTCCAAAAATGTTCCCCATCGTTAAACATGAGAGAAGGTAAAAGGACAAATGTTACAGAATGAGCATCGCTCGCCATAAAGAAAAAAAACCTGACCATTAATACACAAACTGTCATAAAAAGAGACAAGACAAGCAGTTGTATCTATATAAACAGAGAGGGGGGGGGAGAGGGAGAGAGAGAAAGGAAGAGAGACAATGTGGGTTACAGCAACTCTTATATGGATATTTCCCCCACTACCCCACCAGTCCCAGTCCAAACTTCCACCGAGATCTGCATTACCAAACCTCATTAAGGTCGATGTGTTACATTTTGGCGCCTCCTTGTGGAGTAAAAAGTATTTTTTTCCAGGTGTGTGTATTTGCTATAGTTCACGTTACCATCTACTGGTGAGAATGAGCACGTAACATAAAGCCAAAAGCATTTCAAAAACAAGGTTTGCAGCACAAACAAATGTATAATAATAAATAAAGACATTACCCGTTACCCCGTTAAGCAACACATCAAGCAAGTCAAACACGTGTGCCGGCTCATTTTTCTTTTTAAACTGATCAAATATAGATGGTCAACAAGAACTTCACGACATCCTTCCCAAAAAGGTAGTCCTCACTGGCTTCAGAACAGGAAGTGCTGGTCTAGTCACGTCAGACACGCAACACCTGGTTTCCTGTTCTCCTGCCAGTACCACAGCAACTGCGGGATGTTTTTCGCCGTCACGGCAACCACCTTCGACAGAGCGCAGCGGCGTAGAGCGAACAGGGGATCGACCTGGAACATCTCGAAGCTGGGCGGGTCGGTCGGAGATATACCCAGAAGCTTCAAGCACATCCCCAGGTAGGCGTCCTCGATGTAGATGGGTTTGATCCAACAGGAGACCCCCAGGATCTTCTGGGGGATGTCGATGGACATGACGTAGGCCATCCCCAGGGGGTACGGAGGGTACTCGGGCTCGGCGATGACCTCCTTGGGCAGGAAGAACTTGTTGCTGGGGTCTCTCATCACCGGGCTGTGCCACCACACCAACCCGGTCGTGTAGTTTTCTCGGGGCGCGTCCAGAAGCATCTTCACCAGGTTCTGGACGTTCAGGAACATGTCCGAGTCGATCTTCATGGCGTAGGAGGCGCCGGGGCAGCGGGTGGCAAGCCAGTCCAGCATCACCATGGTCTTGATGGTCAGGTTGTGGTAGCTGTCAATGAAGCTGCTCTGGATCAGGTCACCGTGCCTCTGCCTCTCCTGCCTGATGTTCTCCAGCTGCTGCTGAGCGTCAGAACCTCCAGGGAGGCCGAGGAGGAAGAGAGTCAGAACCCGCTTGCCCAGGACCAGGTTCTCATTCCCCCACGTCCTCCGGATGGCGTCCCGGGCAGCCAGGTTGTGGGGCGCCACCGGAACTATGAGGACCAGAAAAGGGGACTTGGTCTTGCAAGCACCCGGCTTGTCCACGATGAAGCGATAGTTGCGTGGGTAGGCCACATGGTATGGACCAGGCTCCTCCCACCGTACCGGACGGACCAGCTTAGATGGATCCGTCTCTGTGCAATGATTGGTCAAGTCGGGGGTCTGACCGAAGCTTTCCAGTTTGAAGATGTGGCTCTCATTCCTCCAGTTTGTAATTTTGTAGGCGATGAAGATGGACACCGTAACCAGGACACAGACAAGTACATATCTGTGTCTTTGTAGCTGTCCTGTCCAAATGTCCTTCTGAGTTAGCTGCCTGAAAGTAAAGGGAGAAAGAATTGGACGGTATGTGAATTGAAAACTATTGGCTCTTTTTTATTTTATTCAATACTCTCCAGCAACCAGAGGAGGGAGATGTAGAACTGTGTATTGTATATAGAACTAGTCATCTGCACTGCGAATTGCTGTTCAAACTATTCGGCGGTAGTTTGCACAGTGAAGCAGGTGAATATATTATTCCCATTTTAACCTGCAGTCAAATCCCACACACCGCGAATGCAGAATTAAGTTGAAAACTTCAGGGTTATTTGTGGTGACTCGTGATCGTCGTGGTCGTTGAACAGATAATCGAATTAAATTATACGTTAACAGGTTCAGATGTAAGATGTATGACATTAATAAGAGTGTCTACACGCCAAAGTTACGCAACATTCACTCCTAGGTTGCTATCAACACCTGTTGCAGTCTTACCTGTCAGTTTTGCATAGTTATACTGCTTGTCAGGCCTTTATAATGGTCATGTAGCTCATACTGTATATCCAGGTCTTTGGTTACCGACATTAAGTTGCTTTGTATTTTGAATATTCTCGGACCACTAAACTATTTTCCGTGGTTCTGACACATTTTGAACGAACCAGGATACCCAGTTACCTTGTCATCCGTCCACATGACAGCGTCAAACTTAACAGGATGAAATGTGTTCTCAACACCAGAAATACATATAAAAACACATGTTTCATTGTCACCGTCCCTGTTTGGGTGTAGGTTCGGATCAGACACTCACCCCATTGCAGTACGTGTCCAGTTCCTCACTTGATATCACAACCATATTGTTTTGATCATGGTGTTGCCATGATCCATTTATAACTGCGCATGGTGCATTTTAACCATTGTAAGTTAACAGGTCTTTCTCCAGGAAAACGCTCTGACTTCTTGTCTAATTCTACATCAGCTGGCTCCAAGTGTTTTTCTCTTTCCTGGTGGACAGGTAAGGACCACACCCAGCTGGTATTGACCAATCATTTCTCTGTTCCTGAACTATCTGGTATCCTTCAGCGAGCTATCATCCGCCTCAATCATTTACATGTATTCATTTTAGCAGACGCTTTATCCAAAGCGATTTACAAGAGAGCTTTACAAAAGAGCTTCAGTTACTGAGCATAGCAACTTGATAGACCCCAATATAGAGGGCATCTAGGTTACAAAACATACATCATGAGAAGCAATAAGTGCCAAGGGAAGAACTGTAAGAGCATTCAGCTGAACTTTATACAAGTTAGCTGAACTTTATACAAGTTAGCTGAATCAATGTATTTCATCACATCCTGAATTTAGCAGAACTTGAACTTGAAGATATTTCATTTGCGTGCTTATACTTTTGCACCCTCAGACTTTGGCTCCAGTTTATACTCAACCTTCGGTCCTGACAAATGACTCCTTGTTTCCTGAGGTTTGGTGACATCCTTTGGACATGACTTCCGTGAGTGGGCTTGATGTAACAGCAAAATAACCCGTTATACCCGTTTCTATTTATCTTTGCTCAAGTTATTTTCTTAAAGGTTCTTCATTGTCTTATGACCTAGGATCTTGTTTTGTCTGAATAATGTTACTATGGAAAGGTTACCAATATTTCAATGTGCTTCGCATAATTATATAGTACAGGCCTATCGTGTGCATTTGATAAATACAAAATGAACAAACAAACTGTTAAAATAACAACCAGTGTATTTCTACATTATTGATGATAGTTGTATCAGGAAACGTTTTAAGTTTAGTAGTTTTTAAGTTTAGTAGTTCTAGCGGTTTGTTTCTGCTTCCACCTCTGCACACACTCGACAGCAGCAGCTCCGCATTTCTATTCAGGTTAACAAATAGAGCCGGTGAAGTACATAGTTGAAAAGAAGAAATAAGCAGCTGCCAACATTATCTTTTTAATAGGTTCTATTGAGCGATGAACTTCACCAATCAATGCATCAAACGCTCTGTAAAATCAAATACATCGCACATACTTTGGCGCAAACGGTATCTCAATTTAACGAAAAAGTATATAAACTGGCTACCTTTTGCGCATTATCTGATTTGATTTGATTATCATTATCATCCATGCATCTATCCATACATTCATTTATTCATCCATCCATCCATCAATCCATACATCATCCATTTCCCTCCTTCAGTTCAGCTTCACAGGGAGGTTCAGGTCTATGTAAATCAGTCCAGTTCTCCACCAGCTCTTCAGGCCCTTGCAGAATATAAGTGATGACAGAGGAGAACTCACAGCGATTGTACGTGTAGACAAAGTCCCTCCATTGAGATGGATCTGGAGGGCTAATGGGCTCATATCCTAGCTTCTTCAAACATGCACCCACGTAAGCATCCTCAACGTTAAAGGGCTGGACGTCCTTGGAGACCTCCACCAGCTTCCCAGGGAGGTCATTGGAGAACACGTAGCCCATGCCGACAGTGTAGGTGGGGTAGGTGAGGTTGGGGTATGCCACCTCTGGGACATACCATTTCGAGTCAGGGTCACGGACCACCGGCCTGTCCCACCTCAGACTCCCCGTCAGGTAGTTCTCGTGGGGGATGTTCGGTGTTTGCAGCATCTTCACCAGGTTCTGGACGTTCAGGAACATGTCTGAGTCGATCTTCATGGCGTAGGAGGCGCCAGGGCAGCGGGTGGCAAGCCAGTCCAGCATCACCATGGTCTTGATGGTCAGGTTGTGGTAGCTGTCAATGAAGCTGCTCTGGATCAGGTCACGGTGCCTCTGCCTCTCCAGCCTGATGTTCTCCAGCTGCTGCTGAGCGTCAGAACCTCCAGGGAAGCCGAGAAGGAAGAGAGTCAGAACCCGCTTGCCCAGGACCAGGGTCTCGTTCCCCCACGTCCACCGGATGGCGTCCCGGGCAGCCATGTTGCGTGGCTCCACCGGAACTATGAGGACCAGAAAAGGGGACTTGGTCTTACAGGCCAACGGCTCGTCCATGATGAAGTGGTAATTGCGTGGGTAGACCACGTGGTAGCGATTGGCGTAAGGTGTGGTATGGAAATCGCTCTCTAGATCCGGACTGGTAGATGGAATTATGCTTGGGAGCACCGGTTTGTTCTGATTGGGTGTTGTAGACTCCTCCCACTGTATCCCCATGCTTCTATTTGACCAAACGTTCAAATGATGCTTTGGATTCTGGGGTCCTAGGAGGTCATTGATTAAGACAAAATGCATGACTAGACTGAGAGCAAGTAGAATGACCATAACAAGAAAACAGGATCGTCCTGATCTGGTGGGGTGCAGCTGGACGGCCATATCTAGATGAGAGAGAGAAAAGAAACTGTTTATTTTGTGACATTTCCTCTTTTAATTTTGTCAATTCTATGTGGCTCTGGTTCGATGGATTCTAGGTCTACTTGATAGATCTGTACTGCTAAAGCTAAATGGAATCTTCTATTTATTGAAATTTTGTTTGTAGCCTACAGCGTTTCCAAAAAAAAACGAAAAAAAGGGTATTGCATTGTCACGATAGCCATGAATAAGAATACCGGTAGACTAATTCTAAGTTTGTAAACATGCAGAAAACCCAAACATGTTCAAAATCAATCGTTTTTCTAATCCCAGCCATTCAACCAATCGCTCTAGTTATCAAAGGTGAGCCAGCTAGTTAACAAGTAGATCTAGTAGGTCCACAAGCTTGATGCTTCATGTCTCATGGTATCACTTTCTGTTGCATTCATTGTTGACAAGTAAGGGTCAAGGTGTGATTTGGAATGTTTTGTACCTTGTAATTGATTTGATCACTTTGCAATATCGTTTCATTTAACTTTGACTGTAACTGCTGCAATAGTTTTAGCTAGATTGAGTCAGTCAGCACAGACGCTTTTATCTAGAGCGACTCACAGCAAGTACAGGGACATTCCCCCCTGGGGCAAGTAGGGTGAAGTGCCATCTTCACCATGTCTGTATTGATTAACTCGAATAAAATAAATATCATATTGATGACGGTTTGATAAATTGTCAATTTAGTCTGACAAGCACACTGAGAGTATAGACTCTATACTCTCAGTGTGCTTGTGTGTTATCTCAGTGTTATACTCTATACTATAGAGTATAACTATATATATATATATATATCATATATAGAGAGAGTATATAGAGTATAACTGTGAAAACTCACCTGTTCCTTTCAGATGGTGAAACCATGCGAAACCTGATAATCGAGCTTTGACTCATTTGACTCATCTAAACACATGACCCAGGTGATGACTGTGGATTTTTTTAAATGATCATGTCTACCAATGTTCACCATTATATTTCTTTGAAACGGATGCTCCAATCACATCCTACGTCAAAAAAATAATAAAATAAAGTTCCACAGATCTTATGAAAATCAACATATAGTCATACCTGTTTATGTGTACCTGTGTGTCATGGCCCCTCTCCTTGTTCCTGCAAGCAAACACTAATTGCTTTCAATTATATCCCTCTCTCAACTCTGCTCTGCTTAATTACTCCACCTGTTCTCACTCTGCTTCCTCATTGGCCAGCTAGCTAAACTGCGTGCACTCTATCTGTGTTTTAAAGCTCCAGTTCTCAGTGCTACTCCCAGACCGTCTGCGAGGCTTGCACCTGTAACCTGCCTGCCAGTACTCTTCTCAGACTCCTGATTTAGTACTCGAACCCCCTGCTTGACTTCTACCTGCTCTTCTGTCCTGGTGACTCGATCTGCCTTCAGTCTTTGGAATTATGCATTCTGTCTACCCCTGAACTGTACTGCTGCCATCATTCACCTGCTCTGCTGTTGTGTGTGTGTGTGTGTGTGTGTGTGTGTGTGTGTGTTTCCCCCAGGTCTTCCAGACTCGTGGTGAGTGAGCCTGGGCTTCCCCCATCCCCAACACCAGATGCCACTCTGTCACTGGGACACACACACACACTCTCACACTCACACACACTCACTCCCATTCCCACCAACCCTTCAATAAACTGGTGAATCATGACGCATTTGAGGTCCCCCTCTGTCAGGTCTGTGACACACACCTGTTCCTTTCAGATTGTGAGACCTTGTAATCGAGTTTTGTCCCATTTGATTGATGTAAACAAATGACACAGATGATGACTGTGGAATTTTTTAATGATCATGTCCACCACAGTTCATCATTATATTTCTTTGAAACGGATGCTCCATTCAAATCCTACGTCAATGAAAAAGAAAGTTCAGATCTTCAAATCAACATATAGTCATACCTGTATATTTATGTGTACCTGTGTGTTCATGATACAAGACACTTAAACACACACATGAAATGTAAAATCAAATAAGTCCCACATACTTTGGCGCAAACAGTATCTCAATTTAACGAAAAAGTCTTGACACACAAACCGGCTACCTTTTGTGCATTATTATCGCCCTCATCCATTTATCCATGCATCCATCCATCCATCTATCCATACATTCACTTATTCATCCATCCATCCATTCATCAATTTCCCTCCTTCAGTTCAGCCTTAAAGGGAGGTTCAGGTCTATGTAAATCAGTCCAGTACTCCACCAGCTCTTCAGGCCCTGGCAGAATATAGGTGATGACAGAGGAGAACTCACAGCGATTGTAACTTTGAAGGTAGTCCTTCCATTGAGATGGATCTGGAGGGCTACTGGGCTCATATCCTAGCTTCTTCAAACATGCACCCACGTAGGCATCCTCAATGTTAAAGGGCTGGACGTCCTTGGAGACCTCCACCAGCTTCCCAGGGAGGTCATTGGAGAACACGTAGCCCATGCCGAGGGTGTAGGTGGGGTAGGTGAGGTTGGGGTATGCCACCTCTGGGACATACCATTTCGAGTTAGGGTCACGGACCACCGGCCTGTCCCACCTCAGACTCCCCGTCAGGTAGTTCTCGTGGGGGATGTTCGGTGTTTGCAGCATCTTCACCAGGTTCTGGACGTTCAGGAACATGTCCGAGTTGATCTTCATGGCGTAGGAGGCGCCAGGGCAGCGGGTGGCAAGCCAGTCCAGCATCACCATGGTCTTGATGGTCAGGTTGTGGTAGCTGTCAATGAAGCTGCTCTGGATCAGGTCACGGTGCCTCTGCCTCTCCTGCCTGATGTTCTCCAGCTGCTGCTGAGCGTCAGAACCTCCAGGGAAGCCGAGAAGGAAAAGAGTCAGAACCCGCTTGCCCAGGACCAGGGTCTCGTTCCCCCACGTCCTCCGGATGGCGTCCCGGGCAGCCATGTTGTGGGGCGCCACCGGAACTATGAGGACCAGAAAAGGGGACTTGGTCTTACAGGCCAACGGCTCGTCCATGATGAAGTGGTAATTGCGTGGGTAGACCACGTGGTAGCGATTGGCGTAAGGTGTGTTACGGAGATCCCTCTCTAGATCCGGGCTGGTAGATGGAATTATGCTTGGGAGCACCGGTTTGTTCTGATTGGTTTCAATAGACTTTTGGGGTCCTTTGAGGTAAAAGCTTAAGACAAAATGCATGACTAGACTGAGAGCAAGTAGAATGACCATAACAAGAAAACAGGATCGTCCTGCTCTGGTGGGGTGCAGCTGGACGGCCATATCTAGATGAGAGAGAGAAAAGAAACTGTGTTTATTTTGTGACATTTCCTCTTTTAATTTTGTCGGTTCAATGTGGCTCTGGTTCGATGGATTCTAGGTGTACTTGATAGATCTGTACTGCTATAACTAAATGGAATCTACTGTTTATTGAGATTTTGTTTGTAGCCTACAGCGTTTTATAAAACGAAAAAAGGGGTATTGCATTGTCACGATAGCCATGAATAAGAATAGACTCATTATAAGTTTGTAAACATGCAGAAAACCCAAACATGTTCAAAATCAATCGTTTTTCTAATCCCAGCCATTCAACCAATCGCTCTAGTTATCAAAGGTGAGACAGCTAGTTAACAAGTAGATCTAGTAGGTCTAGTAGGTTCATTGTTGACAAGTAAGGGTCAAGGTGTGATTTGGAATGTTTTGTACCTTGTAATTGATTTGATCACTTTGTGCTGATGTGGGTGGTCAGATGGCTCAACGGTTAAGTTGTTGGCTTTATGATTGGAAGGTTGTGAGTTCAAACCCTGGCTGTAGCTATATGATGTTGTGTCTGTGGGAATGGCATTTCACCCTACTTGCCTCAGTGAAAATGTCCCTGTATTTACTGTAAGTTGCTTTGGATAAAAGTGTCTGCTTAATGAATAAATGTGATTATTTCATTTGACAGTAACTGCTGCAGTAGTTTTAGCTACATTGAGTCATTCAGCAGAGCGACTCACAGTAAGTACAGGGACGTTTTTAAGGACTTGTCTATCTATCTATTCCCACCTGCGGCAAGTAGGATGAAGTGACATCTTCACCATGCCCAAGAACACAATGTCATGTTGCCTCTGCCAGTAACAGAAAGAGTCCAACAACTTAACCCTAGAGCCACGTGACTCACTTTATTTTGATGTTGTTATTTACTAATTAGGGTTCCTACAATCGTAGGACGGGGGTCAGATGGCTCAATGGTTAAGGCGTTGGCCTCATGAACAGGAGGTTGGGAGATCGAGCCCCCACTGTGGCCATGTGAATTTGTGTCCTTGGGCAAGGCATTTCATCCTACTTGCCTCAGGGAAAAATTGTCCCCGTACTTTCTGTAAGTCGCTTTGGATAAAAGCATCTGCTAAATGAGTAAATGTAGAAGAAGGTAATCCTATTGGTATTGGTGGTATTATTAGGGTTCCTCCGATAACTTTTAAAATTTAATTTAATCAATGGAGCAGGTGTTCCGAACTCAAATGTATTGCTTTATTCATTTATTTTATCTGCATGAGCTGTTCCAGTGGTGTGTCATATAGTTGTATGTATATGTTTACATTTAATTAACATCGCTTTATTAATCTATCAGTTTTGCAATCGTCTTCATCATATACTGTAGCATATGCAGACGTTCTTCCGTCCAGAATGAATGGTAACATCCAACATCTTTACATTTTCAAATTATGCATTAAATACAAATATATAGCTGGGCTAAACATACCATTTAATAAATACCTTTGTGTTCTACTATACTATATTATAAATGAAAGTCAGGCTCTACTTATATTTTTATAACCTACTGTAACATGAATAATCAGAGGTATTTTAACTACGAGGATCTACAGTTTTAGTCTAATTAAAAAAAATCGGGTAGATTTGCAAGTTAAATATTATATTTTAGTGGGTATTGTTAACAACACGTTGGTATTTATATTTCTTGTAATGTTATGGCATTTCCCTCATCTGCATACCTGCCATCTATAAATGTACACAATGTCTGTATTTATTAACTCGAATAAAAATAAATATCAACATTGATGATGGTTTGATAAATTGATTAAAAAAAACAAGCACACAGTATATCATATATAGAGAGAGTATATAGAGTAGAACTGTGAAAACTCACCTGTTCCTTTCACCTGTTCGTGTCTCATTTGAATTATCTAAACACATGACCCAGGTGACGACTGTGGATTTTTTTTTAATCATGTCTGCCAATGTTCATCATTATATTTATTTGAAACAGATGCTCCAATCACATCCTACGTCCAAAAAAAAAGAAAGAAAAAAAAGTTCCACAGATCTTATGAAAATCAACATATAGTCATACCTGTATATACCTGTGTGTTCATGATACAAGGCACTTAAACACACATTTGAAATTCTTATCATGGTGGGTGATCTTCAATGTGCAAAAAGGCTATACTGTCAAATGTCAACTTTGATACAGGCCCTAGTAAGCCATTGTCTTATATTAACCCTTTGGGCTTCAAGACCCCCCCCCCCCTTGCTGGCTTCTTCTATTTTCGTCCACCCCACGTCAATCATATTATAGTTTCCTCCAGTTAGGGGTTATTTTAAAAATGATTTCAGTTCCAAAATGAAACTGAAATTGTCTGTATTTCTGTTTGCAAATGACATTTACATTTAGCAGATGCTGTATATCCAGAGCAATTTACTGCCAGTAATGATTTCATAGTTATTTCCTTGTTTGTGGAGTATTGACAGCCAAATCCTGGTGCCCAAAGGGTTAACACATCACAACAATGCAGGTCCACTGTTCAGAGCCTTGTCATGGATGAAACGTCTGTAAGGGAATCATCAGTCAACATTACGAAATGTTTCGTCAAGAAAGCAGGTAGGTTGTGAAATCTCCAAGCAGAGAGACAGGAACAAATAGAACCTTTGCCTTTGACTGAAATACAAGTAAATGGATCTGTTCAGCCATTAAATTCGATTTTGAAATATGTTTCAGTTGAGGACAGACTATTAGGAAATGGAGAAGGAGGATTGCTGGTGATTGACAACGTTGTCTTGAATCAGCTTGAAACAACAACAAAAATACAGTTATTTTTAAGATCATCGCGCAGGATACGTTCCAAAAAAAAATAATAATAATCTAAACGTGTTCTGTACGTGTGGATGTGCGCGCACGTGCGTTTGTGTGAGCTATTTTCTGCTTTTACACTCCTGTGCACGTGTCAGTAAATCAGCTTTTATGGAGATCCGATCGCTAAAGTGTTCCTTTCCCTTTAACCACTGATCTCATGGTACGTCTGTCCTTATTGACTCTGTTAAACAGTAAAAAATGTTTCCTCATAAGTCGGTGTTTCCATTGGTGTTGGGGATTGTAGTAATCTAGATGGTTTTCAAAATCAAGGTGTTTTCAGACACCCTTTTCTACGACATTCCTTCCTCAGTGTTATTTACCGTCAGGGCATATACCTTCTAATGACGTGTCATTAGACACATACACCCTTCTTCAAAAGGGACAGTAAATATACATATCTTGGCATTGGATACACTCAATGTCGCACAAACACAAATCTCTAGGCGTGTGTGTCCTAGCTGACAACAGCTGGTTTCAGCGCCAGTACCCCCGGAGACATCATCACCCAGGTCAGCGGGTCAGGACCCGCCGCCACGCCGCCCGGGGACAGATTCAACGCCGCCTTTCCCCTCCCCCCTTCCTCTTCCTCCCCGTCCTCTCCGTCGACCTCCGACCTGCTCTCCACCCTGCGTGGCCTCCCCAGCCTCATGGATCCCCGCATCGACGCCCCCAGGCCGTAGGACAGCAGAGGCGAGTCCCCCCTGAGCCCCAGGTGGCCCCCGCTTCCGATCAGGGAGAGGAGTGAGAACCCTGTGGGCCCCAGCAAGCTCATGTCCAGGCTCTGGGGGAGGGGACAGAGGGTGGAGAGTGGCAGCGAGGCCCCGCCCAGCCCTGACAGGATGTGTCCCCCCAGCAGGGCTGCGCCCCCTCCGGGGATGATGATATGAGCTCCCCCGACGTAGGGCAGCTCCAGAGCCCCATTAGGCCGACGGAAGCCCGGGCCATCCCCGGTCTTGAGTAGGTCCCCCAGCCTGCCCGCGGAGCCCTGGTCCTGGGCTACGAAGTGTCCGTGGGCCTTGATGTGCTTGCGGAGGGAGCTGGGGTCCGTGTAGCGTTTCAGGCAGCCCGCCATTTTGCAGTAGTAGGGCTTGTCCACGTAGTGCGTGCGCGTGTGCTTGAAGCGGTCGCTGGAGTTGGAGTAACGCTTGCTGCAACCCTCATACGGACAGATATAAGGCTTCTCCCCTGGAAGAAGACAGGTAGACACCAGACAGAGAGAAAGTGATACAGAGATTGAGGGGAAGAGGGGAAATAGATACAGAGAAGGGATTGAGACTTGACAGAGACAAAGGGAGAGAGGGAAGAGACAATGGGAGAGGGAGAGAGGAGGTGAGAGAGAGGGTCAGACAAGGTGAGAGAGAGGGAGAGGCAAAGGGAGAGAGAGGGAGAGACAAGGTGAGAGAGAGCGAGAGGCAAAGGGAGAGAGAGGGAGAAACAAGGTGAGAGAGAGGGAAGAGACGAAGGGAGAGAGAGGGAGTCTCAATCCCCAAAATGAAATTCTCAATCAAGCGAACAGGTACAACTAGAATTGTTTAGATCTATGAGGTTCTCCTGTACTGTGGTTGCACACACCTGTGTGGGAGCGTGTGTGGATCTTCAGGTTCTCCAGACGAGAGAAGCTTTTGTTACACGTGGGGCAGTGGTGAGGCTTCTCATTGGTGTGTGTTCTAATGTGGATCAGCATCTTGTACCTTCACAGAAAAAACAGACAGTAATAAACTTAGAGTCTAGGACTTTCCTTCAAAGCTGCATTACATGATACTGTGTGTACAGCTGTACTGTATTCTAAACATACACTATATTTTTATAGACTTTTATAGTATTTAGAGCTTTTTAATTTCACATAAATGTTATATTATTTATTTTTGACTATCGCATTCTGTTAAATTGACATCCTCTGGATATCTCCCAATGAATTATACATTGTTTATTTGGTATGGTTATTTTATTTTTTTCAAATCTAAATCCCATCGTTGTGAAGACAGTGTGGTTAGGATGTTTGTGCTCACAGGGAAAACATGCCCACCTGGCGTTGAAGCCCCGCCCATTACGAGCACAGCCATCCCATTGGCAACAGTACCCAGAATCCTTTTCAGGCTTGACGTGGTAGTCGTTGATGTGTTCTACAAGGTCCTGCAGAGAGTTGAACAGCAGGTGGCACTAGAGGGTAGAGAGAGTGAAGCGACAGAGAAGGAAAGAGATGTAGAAGAGGGGAAGGGAGGGGGGGGAGAGGGAGGGAGGGAGGGGGGGAGGAGAGTGGTAGAGAGCGGGTAAGGGAGAGAGGGAGGGGGGGAGGGAGGGGGGGAGGGAGGGAGACAGGTGAAGAGAGGGAGAGAAGTGAAGGAAGGGAGAGAGTGGTAGAGAGGGGAAGGGAGGGAGAGATTTCGAGAAAGAAAGAATGGAAGTGAGAGAGAGAGAGAGAGAGAGAGAGAGGGAGAGAGAGAGAGAGAGACCGAGAGAGAGAGAGAGAGAGAGAGAGAGAGAGGGAAAGAGAGAGAGACAGAGACAGAGAGAGAATGAAATGCATGCGGTGTGTCTACAGAGATCCTGTATGGATGACAGTTGAGTCCTCTCCACCTGTCAATCATCTTACCCTCATCCATCGACAGGCCAGCTGCTCATCCGATGAGGGCTCCGGCGACGCTCCCGTCTCCCCCGCCCGACCAATGAACATGGAGGATGGCATGTTGAACCCACCCCCGGCATTTCCGACGGGCAGGAAAAACTGGAAGCCCTGAGGAGAGGCTCCGCCCTCCAGGTATCGAGAGTGAAGAACTTCCTGTTTGAGAGACACAAGGGGGCGGGGGGGCATGAATAGGTGAGACCCAATCTCGACAAATTACATTCACCCCCAACTCAATGCAGCCCTCTCTGGGGAGACGTACAAACACACAATATCATCTAATCAATCTCATCTAATGTACGTAAATACACCCTACCACACACACACACACACACACACACACTACATATATATAATCTAATGTACATTCATCCAACCACACACACACACACGCACAGATAGCCTTGTCTGGACATCTAGGTTTCAAAGGAGATGCTGTTTATTCAGTTCTTGGACTGGCTTGGCTTGACTTCAGAGGGGAAGTCCCTGAGATGGGAGGCTGGGGGGGAGTTTGGGGGAGGGATTTCATTCCGACTCACCCTGGAGAAGAGGTGGGGAATGGGGCTGCTTCCATGCGGGGAGGGAGGCTCTGGGGGGGAGGCGGGGGAGGAGAAGGAGGGGGAGGAGCAGGAGGGGGAGGGGACGTGGCGGGAGGAGGGCGACAGGCTGAGGTCCATGGTCGGGGGGGTGCAGGAGCCTTCACTGTCCTGGGGGCGAGGGGGCCCACCTGGAGGAGAAGGGGGACGGGGGGCACAGTCATGAGAGTGGAACTCTTTACACACACATACCACACACACACACACACACACCACACACACACCACACACACAGCTCTGGGAGTGTGTCACTGACAGTCCCAACGAACTAGAGGAATGACCTTAAGTGCTGGAGTATCTGTGTGTCTCTTCTGTGTGAGAGTGTGTCCCTGAGCGTGTGTGTATCAGTCCCTGTGTGTGTGTGTGTCCTTCTGTCTCTGTGTTTGTTTTTCGGTGTATGAGTGTGTGTGTGTCCGACTTTGTGTTATTTGTGTTTGTCATTCCATCTATGTGTGTGTTCATCCATCTGAGTGAGTGTGTGTGTCTGTATGTATGTGTGCGTTCATCCATTTGAGTGAGTGTGTGTGTGTGTGTATGTATGTGTGTGTGTTCATCCATCTGAGTGAGTGTGTGCGTGTGTGTGTATGTATGTGTGTGTGTTCATCCATCTGAGTTAGTGTGTGTGTCTGTATGTATGTGTGTGTTCATCCATCTGAGTGAGTGTGTGTGTCTGTATGTGTGTGTGTTCATCCATCTGAGTGAGTGTGTGTGTCTGTATGTATGTGTGTGTTCATCCATCTGAGTGAGTGTGTGTGTCTGTATGTATGTGTGTGTTCATCCATCTGAGTGAGTGTGTGTGTCTGTATGTGTGTGTGTTCATCCATCTGAGTGAGTGTGTGTGTCTGTATGTGTGCGTGTTCATCCATCTGAGTGAGTGTGTGTGTCTGTATGTATGTGTGTGTTCATCCATCTGAGTGAGTGTGTGTGTCTGTATGTGTGTGTGTGCTTGTCCTCTGAGTGGGTTTGTCCTACCTGGAGAGGCAGGGGGCGAGGGGTAAAGGTGGCGGAGTAAACGAGGGCGTGACGCGGTGAGGGGGGCGCAGATGGGGGCGGAGCAACCCCTCTTACCCAGCCGGACACGCCCCCGAAGCTTCAGGTCCAGCGGCTCGTCCAATGACAGCATGGCTGCTGGGTTAGCTCTGCCCACCTGCGGGGAGATGGCCAATCGAAATGCACGGTTAGGCGGTTAAACTCAGGAAGCTGAGGATCTTGGGAAAAGGACAGCATGGCAACCACACACACACAGACAAACACACACACACACACCGCACACTCTCATACACTCTAACACACAAAAACACATGACCGTGGCCATGAATGAACACTGTATGAGGGAAAACACACACACACACCCGAGCCTACCATCTGCAAGTTTTGGCTTTTACCTCAACTAAACACACACACACGCAGACACAGTTACACACACAAACACACATGCAGACAAAACGCACACACAGGCACACACACACACAAATACACACGGACACACATGCAGACAAACACACACATCAACAAACACACACACAGACGCGCACACACACAGACACACGCACACACACACATCGGTGTAAAGCATTCCACCGCGCTGCCATGACTAGGGTCCACAAGCCGCTCCTGGGTGTTAACCGCTACAGGAAGTCCCGCCCCTGTCTCACGGCAAGGTGGGAAGAGTACAGAGTCTGATCTGTCAATCAAAACCCAAGACCTCGAATGGTGAGTCAGCGGAAAGCCCTGACCCAGTAAACACCCACGGTTGCCGATGACGACGATCCTAAATCGCAGGTCGCAGTGAATATTTCACACAAAGCTTCCATTGACATCAGCAGGCTGTATAGCACAAGAGAACCTAGCCTAGCAGGCAACACAGCAGTAGCTGACTGACTTAGCATTAGCTTAGCAGACTAAATAGCAGAGGGCAGCTTATGTAGCATTAGCTTAGCACAGTGCTGGGTAGTATAAGGGTCAGGACAGGGGGCCTTCTGGGGCTCAGACTCTGCTTAGCTTGCTGAGCTAAAGCCTTCCAAAATAAAGGATCTTCAAAGGAATCGGACGGATCCTTTTGTGTGATCCAATTAGTCGACAAGGTGGAAGGTTTGCTCAGAAGATGGGAAGAGCAACGATTGGTCCATTTACTCTGTGAACCGTGAGTTAGTCGAACCATTTGGGGTCAATTCAAACACGCACACACTCACACACACACACACACACACACAAACACACACGCACACACACACACTCACGTGGCAATTACAGACAGGATCTCCTATATAATACACACCAGATTGGTAACCACAATGAAGTCAGTGTTTCACTGCTTCTCTGGACTTGCCAGCTCCACAGTGGCTTTACATTCCTACCAAACACACACACACACAACACACACACTTCCATACACTGCAACGAGGGGTATTGTGAAGGCACGCACATCCAGAACCATATGTAGGCAGACATGCACTTAGACAAGCAGGCATGCATGCAAACACACACGCACGCAAGCAAACACACATGCAGAAACACACACACACACACACAGGCCTCTGCCACCTCTCCCTCTTTCCCTCATCGACCTCCCTTTGGGCAGTGTGCCCAAACACACTCACTGCTCCCCAACTGCCCAGAAACACACACTCACACACGCACTCACACACACTCTCACACTCACTCACACACGCAACGGACCCGCTTTCTCCAAACCTGCCCAGAATGACACACACAGTGCTGTGAACACACACACAACGCCCCCATGGTGTCACACACATCCTTCAGATGAAAGATTCTTTCCTCCTCCCTGGACAGGAAACCTCCGTTTCCACGGCGCCCTGCGCCGGCCTCTCCCTCCTCCTCACTTGCCTTCTCCATGCCCTCCTTACCTCCATCATTCCCTCCCTCCGTCCATCCCTCCCTCCTTCCCTCCATACCTCCTTCCTGTGGCTTTCATTCCCTCGCCCCAAACCTCAACTGTAGAAAACCCCTCTCACTCTCTCTCTCTCACTCCCTCTGTCACTCTCTCTCCCTCTCACTCTCTCTCTCCCCCCTCTCTCTCTCCCTCTCTCTCTCTCTCTCTCTCTCTCTCTCTCTCTTCCTCCTCGCCTCACAGTCCCTTGCACTCATTTTTTCTCATAAACTCTTTTTCCCCCCTTTCTCTCTCCCCTCCTCTGCATTTCATCCTCGCTCGATTCTAACTCACTCGGTTTCTCAGAAGAGCCTACCTCCGTTCCACTCCTCTCCTCCATCCCTCTTTTCCCTCCTCCCTCGCGCTCACATTCTTTCGGCGACTTTCATCCTCTTCGTCCCTCTTCTTCTTCCTCTCTCACTCATTCTTTCCCTCTTCCCTTCCCCACCCCTCCACCCTTCCACGCCCTTATAAGGAATGATCAAGCCTGCAAATGACATGCGAAAGCCCTGTGTTCGCCTGCAACAGCAGAGGCCTCTGGGTCGAACACACAGTCGCCACGGAAACAAAGCTTGTAAAAGACAAGTTCCGGAAAAGTATTTTTTACCTTCAGCTACGAACTAAGGAACCCTGACGGTGTGTGTGTGTTTACACACGGGTCTCTGTGTACATACACATATATGTAAGAGTGGGAAAGAGCATTTTATGTGTGTGTGTGTGAGTTTTTGAGTGTGTAATCCTGCATGTGTATGTGTGTGTCTCAGCGAGGCACCTGTGGCTTGGTTAAGCTGTCTGAGAGAGAAGGAACCAGATGCTGAACGGACAGGGGGGACTGGCCGGGCAGCTGGGGCCTGGCAAGGGAGGCCTGCTGCTGGGGGTGCAGATGGAGCTGTGGGGGGGGGGGGGGGTGGGGACTCTGGAAGGGAGGAGAGCATGCGTGTGTTTGGAGGTCGGGGGGGGGGGGGGGTAAGGGGGGTTAGGTTGGAGGGAGACAGGGTGGAGGGTGGGGGATTTCTGGGTGGAAGGGACAAGGCCAAGTAAGGGGGTGGTAAGTGTGTGTGTGTTTGTGGAACAGGGTCAAAGCCGTAACACATTGGAACTAGCTTGTAGGAAGGAGGGAGGAGGAGGAGAGAGGAGGGGAGAGGAGGGGAGACAAGGAGGCCACACTGTTCTTTTCTTGGCTGAGGGGTCCACGGGGAGGCAGAAC
>CM059314.1:1760000-1975000 GCA_030340665.1 Neosalanx taihuensis
AACTTGACAATGTGTTGGTAAAAAAAGATGCCAGTATAGCCTTACTTTATTGCATAATAAATGACAATATCAGATCAGGGAAAACCCACATGCGGATCTATTATGTGTTTACCGCCTCCTAGTGGCCAAACGCTGGAACTGACTGTCTTAGAAAACCAGCCAGTTTAATTTGGTCTACAAGCAATTTATGATGTTTATGTACAAGTACAACACATCTGAAAACACAAACGGAAAAGAATGAAGTCCAAAATGAATCAAGTATGAGAATGAAAAAGTGTTTTTGACTGTTTAGCACAACATTGGTAAAACATATAGGGTTTATAAATATAATGCATTACATTAAGTTATATAAGTATATTTAGATCCCCCAATATGATAGCAAGTCGCCTTGTGCATTCCAGGCTGTGACCTTTATTAGCTAAAGGTCATTGACTTTACCTTTAAGGCATTATGGAATTAAATCTTTCTAAGTCGCTTTGGATAAAAGCGTCTGCTAAATGAATAAATGTAAAGGTAATGTGATTTGTCGTACGGTTAAACGCGATGCTGTAAGTGAAATAACAATTCTTTTAAAATCTTTTTTTTTATCCGCACTGCAACAGTTGCAATGTCGGTCGGTGGGTGATAGAAGTTCTTTGTGCGCCAGTCTGGGCTGCTGCTTCCAGGCGCTTCTTGATTCCAACCAGCTGTTTCCCGCCTCGAGACACGGGATCAGCTGCAAACACACACACACACAAATGCATACACACACACTCATGCACACACACACGTAGTAGGCGGAGGCGAGGCGCCACACACGCACACAGGGAATCCCGCATCAGCTGTAGGACACAGCTACTATACCGTTAGCTTATCCTCAAACAACCTCGATTAACTGTGCGATTACGGGTTTATTTTTGTTGTTGTTGCGATGTGCAAGCTAGCGAAGTGACCAGAAAGGCATTTTTTTCGTGCATCAAGAACGAAAAGTAAAAAAACATCCAATTGACGGACTTTAACAGGGAAAGCATGGAATATTTCATGATGCCAACCGAAAAGATCGCGTCCTTACAACAGTTCAAGAAATCCGAGAAAGATGTGATCGGGGGTCTGTGTAGGTGTGTATGAAAATCTAAATCTTATTGTCCCCGTTTCGTGCATTCAAATCTGTTTTAGCGTTTGTTGTTGTTGTTGTTGGCGCAGCTTGTAACAATATTGGCAGCAGCAGCAGCATGGTTACCTAGTATCATGTTAGCATGTTAGCTTAGCTTGTTCTGCACCAGGGCGGGATAGAAACTGACGTTTGTTGGTTCGATAACTTTAATCGAACCCGTTCCCAAGTCGTGGGCGGATGCATTTCTGTAGGGACGTTACCGAAAATGCAAATAAAACCGGACGAAAATGATCCATTTTGTATGTAGTTAACATCTACCACGTGGTTCCTATCACGCTGCCCCGCGCGCTGTGGTCCCCGTAAGCACGAGACGGATACACGGTCTATAAACGACATTTTGTCTGCAAACAAACTGTGAATATCACACCAGAGTCTTTTAATACAGTTGATTAGCTTTTACTCTGTGTATTAAGACTTCTAAAACGGTGGAAAGTAAATATCCTGCAATGTAACACGGCAGCGATTAAACCTTAGCCGCGGCGCGAGCCCAGCTAGCTCGTGCTCACAGCGGCCATGCTTGTTGTGTGTCGCGTGCTGGAATTAGCTTAGCTGGGTTAGCTTAGCATCAAGCTAGCTGCTACGATGAAACCTCGCAGATGCGTCAGGGGAGGAGGGATAATTAATAAATAATAATAATAAATCTGCGTGTGCTTGTCCACCAACACATGTGAAGCTTAAAACGTTTTCTACTTTTTTACTCCGTCGTGTGTGTTGAGAGATACCGGAGACGGTTCCCGAAATCATACTAGGAAGCTGAGCGAGAGAGGAATGCATTGTTCTTCATGCCCGGGGGGAGGTGGGGGGGAGGGGGGGGGGGGTCTGGGGTCAGGTTTCACTAGTAAGTGAGGTGCTGGGAGCTTCCAGCTACCAAGAGGCTACTCTTAACAGAAATAACGTTGATAATAGACAATACATGATATAAAAAAAGAAATAAAACAGTAGAGACAGAAATTTGATTTCTGTAAGGTTTTCTAAGGTTTAACAAAGCTGACTTTAGGTTGTCTGGTGTTAATGCTTGCTGGATATTTAAGGGTTGACCTCCGCTTCCTTAGTGAGGCTGTGTGGATCAGAGTAGTCTGGTTTTATGAATGGAGTTCTCCAGAGTACCACTGCTTTATGTTTACTAGCTTTATAATCCGTTGTGGTTTTTGTAGACACGCCTTGTATATTATAATGTTCCCAATGGAACAACACAACACCATGTAGTTCCCTTATATTATAAAATATGTGCGCCCCTTAAATCTGATAGGATTCAGAATCAGTCACCATGCTAGAAACACAAACACATGTTTTACTGTGGCAGGAAGAAGCGCTTACTGAACATATATTAGAGTAAGATGAAATAGAATAAAAAATAAAGGTGAAATGCATTAAAAAGTACAATAAAAAGAGGGTCATCTGTACAGAAGGGGTAAATAACTATGAATTGGAAAAAGTAAATATTTTTCATACAATCAATGATGTAATGGCGTTCTGAGCCGATTCACAGTTTTCTCCAGGAAAGTCGTTATCCTTAGTACTTTAATGGTAAAACTGCCCAAGCCAGACGGAAATCTAGTTATTCAAGCTTCTTCTTTTTTTTCTTGCAATCCTAACCAATGAACTTATTGTATGTCAAGCAAGGTCATGGGTCGGGTGTGACGCCTATTGAACAAACAAGACTGGTGGCTGTTTGGCCGTTAAATGGAAGATATTGCAAGGGAAAGGTTCAGCAGGTTCAGTAAACTCATCCCCTGACGGGACAGAGACGGTTTTATGGGGTCAAACTCTGAGGGGAATTATGGGAAACTATATTCAGCCAGAAAGAGTCCTTGACCATTATTGGGACAATTCAGTGGTTAACTATACATAACCAGATTTACGGTTGAATTTGGTTGTTTTAAGTAAAAATAAATATATATATAAAGTCTTTAGATCTGTGAATAATCGGTCCAAATCATAATATGAAAAACATGTTTATTTCTTAATCAATATTATAATATTGCGTTGAAATAACCTGGTAACTTCCTCCTGTCAGCCTGGCCAACATCCCCCTCAGCCCAGAGACGGCTCAGGACCAGGAGCGCCGCATCCGCAGGGAGATCGCCAACAGTAACGAGAGGCGCCGCATGCAGAGCATCAACGCAGGCTTCCAGTCCCTGAAAACACTCCTGCCCCACACGGACGGGGAGAAACTCAGCAAGGTGAACACAAACAGTCAGACACACACACACAGTCAGACACACACAGTCAGACATAGACACACACACATTCAGACACACACACACACACAGTCAGACACACACACACAGTCAGACACACACACACAGTCAGACATAGACACACACAGACTCTTAGGCACACGCAGTTAGCCCCACACGCACAGGGGCTCCACACACAAAACCCATCATTACTATGTTGCTCTGTGTAGCAACATAGCAATGAAAGCGTGTCCAGATACAGTGTTGACTAGTTCCTCCGCAGAGTGCTGGCCTCGCTCCGCTAACCTGGCTCTGTTTGTCCCTCCCAGGCTGCCATCCTGCAGCAGACGTCAGACTACATCTTTGCCCTGGAGCAGGAGAAAACACAGCTGTTGCAGCAAAACAACCAACTGAAACGCTTCATCCAGGTAACGTATCCTTAGCCCCTCCCCCTCTCTCCAGCTCCTCCCCCTTTGTCATCTTCCGGGAAGTCCAGGGGAGCAAATCTCTTTGTGGTTTAGGAATTTAGAACGGTAAATATTAGAGACATACTTGGACACTAACCACCCCCCCTCCCTGTCTCTTCCCTCCTCTGCGACCAGGAGTTCAGTGGCTCGTCGCCCAAAAGGAGGCGGGCGGAGGAGAAGGACGAGGGGATCGGCTCCCCAGACATCCTGGAGGAGGAGAAGGGGGAGGAGCTGAGGAGGGAGATGCAGGAGCTGAGGCAGCAGCTGGAGAAGGAGCGCTCGGCTCGCATCATCTTGGAGGAGCAGGTGAGACTGGGGAGAGGCGGGGGGGGGAGGTTTAGTGGTCCAAACAAGAAGAGAAAAGGTTGGCGATACATGAATGAGTGCTAAAACTGACCCCTTGTGTGTGTGTGTGTGTGTGTGTGTGCACACTCAGGTGCGCTCCCTGGACAGCCACCTGCACCCTGAGCGTCTGAAGGTGATCACCCAGCAGGTGCAGGAGGAGCAGGTGCAGCTGCAGACCCAGACGCTGCTGAGACTACAGCAGCTGCACCAGCAGGCCGACACACTCAGCCCCAAGGTCAGCGCACAGACGCACATATACGAGCACACACACACACACTCAGCCCCAATGTCAGCACACACACTCAGCCCCATGGTCAGCGCTCACACACAGACACACACTTAGCCCCAAGGTCAGCACACACACACAGACACACTCAGCCCCAAGGTCAGCACACACACACACACACACACACACACACACAGCCTTAAGGTCAGCACACACACATTCAGCCCCAAGGTCAGCACACACACACACAGCAGCTACAGTCAATCAAGGATAAACAACAAACATCCAGTTTAGCGATGTAAAGCCTTTCTGTTCTCCTGTCTTCCTGCTAACAGAACTCTTTTTTTCAGTCTGTACTGCCAAGTCCAACTTCTCCATTCTTTCTCCGTCCCTCAGGTGAAGACCACGCCCCCAGCCCCCACCCACCACCCCACGGTCATCGTCCCCGCCCCCACGCTAGCCCTCCACCCGCACCACGTCACCGTGGTAACCATGAGCCCCACCGTCAACACCAACACCGTGTCCACCTCCCGACAGAACTTAGACACCATCGTACAGGTGAGCACCTGTGTGCGCGTGTTGTTGCTTGTGTTGTCGTTTAAGGATTTTCGACATTTCGAAAGTTGGAAGTGACGTTTTTTTCCGATCGTGTGTGTTCTAAAGCAAGGGTGTCCAATCCTGGTCCTCGAGGGCCGCTGCCCTGAAGGTTCTAGATGTTTCCCTGCTCCAGCACACCTGATTCTAATGAATGAGTCATTATCAAGCTCTGTGGAAGCCTCATGAGGTCTCTTCATTAGAATCAGGTGTGCTGGAGCAGGGAAACATCTAGAACTTTCAGGGCAGTGGTCCTCGAGGACCAGGATTGGACACCGCTGTTCTAAAGCGTGAGTGTGTGGTTCTATCAAGCGTGTGTGTGTGTTTGCGCTCTCCGCCTCACGGACCCCTCTTGTCCCTACAGGCCATCCAGCACATTGAACGTACACAGGAGAGGAGGGGCAGCACCGAGGAGGAGCAGAGACGAGCCGTCATCGTCAGCCCCGCCCACGTTGCCATGGATACGGCGTGCTCCGACACCGCCACCGACACAGAGGGGGAGGACGACTGCTCGATGAACTGACGCGTGTCTTGATACACACGCGTGTGCGCAGCCACGCCTCCCCCCTAAACACACCAACACACTCACACCCGCACACACACATCGTAACAGACTTGAGTCGATTCCCTCCGATCGAGCTGACTACTTGGTTTGCGCAGAAAAATGCGTTCCGTCAGCGTTTTAGAACCCTTTCCTACCCCACCAAGGCCCCGCCCTTGCCCAGGAGTTAAGCTCAGCCAATCACGTACTGTAAAATAAAACAAAAACAACAAAACAAACAATAACAACAAAAAAGGTCACAACAGCAAACAACAACAGATGAAGATAGACAGCGTCGAGATGGCCGCCAGCCAGTAGAAACAGGCTGTGTCTTAGTATCCACCGAGTCCGGTAACCAGGTGAGCATTCTAGAACGCGGCTCAGAACACTTGAGTTCCTTTCTTTGTGAGAAAGGAGAAGCGAGCGAGAGAGGGACAGAACTCTGACCTCTGCTGTTGGTAGGCAAGCACGCTCTCGGAAACCCTGTTGTGTTAAAAAAAAAAACTATAGAAAACATAGAAGTGTGTGCTTTATACGATCTCTGTCGACAGTATTGCCAGTACTGCAGGTGAACAATATTACAGAGAGCTTGAATGTAACTTGTTTTATGTTATTCGTTTTTCTATTTTTGTTTTTTCCCCCCTCTCTTTTTTTGTTTTTGTTTGTAGAAACCCTTTAATTTCTCTCTCATCCTGGTTAAATCCAATACAGTTCCTTCTTCCACAGAGGGGCTCAAGGGTTGCACTTCTACTACATTATTACCCTTTTGAACATCCCTCTTAATTGGTCGTTTGCGAAGTTCAAGCTAATGCTTGCGTACGGTTAGCCAACATGGGTAACGTGTTTTCTGGTAATGAATTAATTGGCATGCTAAATTAGTTAGCAATAAGCTAATGTAAGACAAACTGACGAGCATTTAAGCTATCTGATGTTTGGTCTGTTGTCCGGTTAGATCTAACTGAACGATGCTGAACACTGGGCCAGGTTGACCCTCTAATCGCTGTGTGGAAGGAAATGTGAAGCGCTACGTAAACTCTTATTTGGGGGCATCGGCGTGAATTAATAAGCTGTTCCAACGGTTTACATTAGCAAGCCTGGGATGATGGCTTGGATTGTCTAAATTAATAATAGTTCTATTTTCTCTGTCAGGGTTACTGAATGTACAAGATGAGATGAAAGAAAGACATTTATGAATTTGTCACGAGGAGGGGAAGATCAGCCCCATCCCCCACCCCACCCCCCACCCCAAAAAAATGAAAAACCGTAGGCTATGTTTTGTTGTTGTTTATTTGTTCCAGTGACTATGCACTAGAGTTTTTTGCTGTGTATGCAATCCCAGCTCCGTGTTTCCATGAGTTGGTGTGTGAATAGCTGAAACGTGTTGACTCGCTAATCTATGCACTCACAGCAGCACCTGTGCGCGAGACGTCATCGTGCATACGTGCTCACCTTGACTGATTGTAGTCTTGTTTCTCTCTTGTGGTGCTTTTTAGTCGTCCTGGTGCTGAGCTGCCTAGCAACAATCACACACCCCCACTCCCACCCACCCTTTAATCTCCCACCTGATCCCGATTTCACTTCAGTCTGGAGCCAAAGGGGTGGCTTGACACCTTTAAAGATGTTCCACCGCCCTTTAAATGTGTAGGTAGGAAGCTGCTAGAAGCCTTTGATATCGGTTTGATATTGGTTTTGCTCCAAGATGATGTTTTCAATCACACCTGTGGCCCTGGTGTGCTGCAGGATCACTGTTTGGAGAACCTGCACACTCCAGACCTCCGGAACCTTCCACGGCACGTTCTCCTGAACTGACAGTTTGATATTGGCTTGGCACCACACGTTCAAATCCTCCCTCCCTTTCTCTTCCTCTCCCTCCCCCTCTCCTGCCTTTCAGTGTTGCTTTGGTCGTTTACTTGGGAACAGGACTGGAATTCCTGTTAGAAATTATTGTTCTATCTGTAATTTTGTTTTATTTTATTTTCTTATCGTCTTGTTTCTTTTTTCTCCAGTTTCCATGGTAATATGCTGATATAATGCTGTAAAAAAAAAAAATACACAAAAAAACATTCCATTTATTTGGACTCGTAGAAAACGTCTTCACCTTCATGTTTCTTTGTTTCAAACCAGACTAACCAACGTTCTCTTGCCAATTGTGTGTGTTGATTATCGCTATATTCTTTATTTTGAGAAATATGTGCTGCCCTTTCTTTGATTAGTTTTTCCACTTGTTTCTGTGGGGAGGGGGGGGGGGGTTATATGGTTATTTTCTTGTCATTCTTGACAGTTGATCTCTCTTTCTTGTCTGGGTGTGTCTGTTCGAAGATCGGACATTTCCTCCACATGGGCTGACTGCTCGTACCACAGATGCGGTTAGAATAGTAGCCAGCGATCGAATGCAGCAGTAATCTGGGGTTGGCATCTTAAGTACTCTTCGGTCTGTGCCCAAACGAGAGGGACGGGCTGGATAAATGCAGTTTGAGAGCGAAAGAGAGATGGGGTTGGAGGGTGTCTGGGGGGGGGGGGGGTGAAACCACATTTTCTTGCCTGCGTCGTGCAGAATGAGAGATTGGAGGAGATAGAAATATGAAGCACTTGCTGTTCTCAACTGCCTCAATCAAACAACACGAAAATGCTTTTTTAAATGTTTTTTTTTTTCTTCAGGTTTTATTTTGATTTGTCTTAAGAGCTCTTCGCTGCGATCTTAACCGACCAGCTGTGTCTTTGTTACGGTCTTCTGTCTTTCCGTCTTCAAAATATTTTCTCTCTCCTATCATTCAGTGTCCCATTCTTTTTAAATTACAGGCCTTTTTATATATTTTTTGTTTTCATCTGTCAGTCGAGGTTGATGAGAAGCTGTTATATTTTGTTTAAAAAAAAACATGGGAAACAGGCCTTTGTAAAGACAAAAAAATAATAAAATTTGTACTTGGTTTTTTATTATTTGAGCATCTGTCGTCTTACTTTACAAAAACACACAGGAACGTATCCCCTTGTTGATCACTAGGTTGTGCCATTGAGACCTTAATGAAGGAAAAGTTCAACTCAGATTTGTGGCTTGCATTTCAAATTCACAACATAGAATAATTTGTGCCGTTGGTAAGCTAACTAGGTGCAAGGGTATCTTTTCCAATGACATGAATTTAGTTAATCATGGGGCTTTTAGTAAAGCATTCCTCACAAAACACCAATCACTTAAGCTTGCCTCTAAACACCAGACGTCTCTGTTGTTAACCAGTGACTTCTTCATAACCCTGCTTAACTCAGCCCCCTTATACTTTGACACAAAATGGCTGCCGTGGGTACAGTTGCCCTTAACACCAAAGCCCCGCCTCCTCTTGGCCTGCCCTTTGACCTTCTCCAGTGGGGTGGTATATATAGGCTGGGAGGACAGAGGGAGAGTCCCTGGCAGCCAAAATGAAGGCTCTGTTCTGTTTAAGCTGCTGGATCTCCCTCCTGGCTCTGGTCGCTGCAGGTAACTAACCACGATGCTCATGTTGGGGTACAGGTGTTGTGGACAGGAGTGCAGCGTTCTAACCACAGTTGTCATGTTTGTTGGTGACGTGCTTTAACCTGCTGGGAATTTGGATTTCACGAAGAGTATTACAGTGGCTGAGCTTGAAGTGCAATGAATGACTTAGTGCAGGGGTGGGCAACCCTGGTCCTCAAGAGCCACTGTCCTGAAGGTTCTAGATGTTTCCCTGCTCCAGTACACATGATACTAATGAATGGGTCATTATGAGGCTTCCGCAGAGCTTGATAGTGACCCATTCATTAGAATCAGGTGTACTGGAGCAGGGAAACATCTAGAACCTTCAGGACAGTGGCCCTCGAGGACCAGGGTTGCCCACCCCTGCCTTAGATAGACCCTTTGCAGTAGCCCACAACGAACACCTGCTACATCCAGTGCATGTCAATGTCAATATGGGATCTGTAGAAGGTGGCTTGACTGTCAGGGCTGGGGGAAGTTAGCGGCTTTGGGACCTTCCCAGAACCAGCAGACGGTGGGTCAGGGGGACCAGCCAGGACCAGTGGGGTTTTCAAGGGTGTTTGCGTTTTGTGTTACTGCGTAACTGCAGTTAGACCATGAGTATGGCATGTTCTCTATGCAGCACTGTGATGGAGACAGTGTGTGTTGTGCGGCATGGTGACATTTACTCTGGTGGCGGGGTGAGATCGAGCAGCAGCGGGGTGAGATCGAGGGAGGGATGTTGGGGGGGGGGGGAGCAGTAATCACACACACTCGTTTACGTGGCTCAAAACACTCGTTCTTGCGTGCTCGAGAGTCCAGCTGACCTGTACACATGTACAAACACTCACACACACACACAGCAGCTTTCCCCACCATGTTGCAGTGGCAGCTGTGGTAAAACTGTCAATGTGTTGAAGAGTGAAACCAGCTGATGGAATATCTGCTGTCTAGAGAGAACAGGAGAGACGCAGATAGATATAAACCTGCTGCAAGGATCCGCTTTGTTTTATTTGCCTGGCGATGGATTAAACAACTCAATATATCTAAGCACAGCTGCACTAAACAAACAGGTACACCTGAACACCTCCAAGACATCGTTATCCAAGGCCAAACCTGACTGGATGGATGACACGAGCAATGAATGGTTTTCTCCCGTATCCATGCTGCTCTGGCCTGTTAGCTGGTCCATTCTGGTGTGTGGGAGGGCGGTAGGCCTGTCCCCCCAGGGTTATGGGGCTGGTGTGTGGGGCTCTCAGTGTGGGTTGGCGGTAGGCCTGTCCCCCCAGGGTTATGGGGCTGGTCTGTGGGGCTCTCAGTGTGGGAGGGCGGTAGGCCTGTCCCAGGGTTATGGGGCTGGTCTGTGGGGCTCTCAGTGTGGACAGTGGGAGGGTGGTGGGCAGGGTCCTGGTTTAGGGTTGGCTGGTGGAGGTTACCCTTGTTTGCCCTTGCGCCCAATCAGGCAACATGAGCCTTCCAGGCTTCCGTAGTCAGCTGGCTGGTCTTAGTCAGTGTGCAGTAACCAGACACCATGCAGACACCTCACACACGTGTGAAAACACACACACACACACAGGTGACACTTCAGAAGTGCTTGTAATAGACGTTAGTTAACATCTAATAAATCACTCAGACGATGGTTATTACCAAATTTATGAATAAGGCTATGCAGGTGTAGTCATTAGAAGAGATCATCTTAAGTCAATGGGTAATAAGGCTTGTATAAGATGCCTATTAGCATTGATATGTCATATGTAACACTTAATAAGGCTTTATTACCCTTTGCAAAGAGATGTAACATGCAGACAGAGCTAGAGTGACTACGGAAGCCTGGAGGGCCCATACTGCTTGATCGGGCGCAAGGACAAACAAGGGTAACGCCCCCTAGGAGTTTGGATTTTATTTGTTACTTAGTGAATCTACGCCTGTCAGCAACCTATTATACACACACACACACACATCTTTCAGAAACGTATACACACACAAACACACACACATCTTTCACAAACTTATTTACACACATACAGAAGCATACATATACTCACACACATCTTTCAGAAACTTACACACACGCAAACACACACACACACACACAAAGGTTTGGACCACGATTTTGCAGGTGTGTGCGCGTCCTAGGTTTCCCCTTGTGATGGTACCTGACAAAGAGAGCCACGCCCACCTGCAGGGGAAACACCATGGATGGAGGAGGGGAGGAGAGGGAGGAGGGGAGGAGAGGGAGGAGGGGAGGAGAGAGTGGAGGGGAGGGGAAGGAGTAGGGAGAGTAGAGGGAGTAGAGGGAGGATGGGAGATGAAAAGGAGGAGGGGAGTGTGTTGCTGGTTCCAGTAGCAGCAGGCAGGGCAGTGCACCCTGACCCCTCAGTGTCTGATAATAGAGAACCATATATGGAGGGACAGATGGAAATACACCGGGATGGTGACAGCTGTCTGTGTGTGTGTGTGTGTGTGTGTGTGTGTGTGTGTGTGCGGGACAGAGAAGGGCTGTGGATGACTGTGTGAGAGAGATTGAGACAAAGAGAATGGCTTTGTGTATATGCGGTGTGTGCGTGTGTGTGTGAAAGTGAGAGAAAGACTGAACGTGTGCGGTACAGAAAGTATTGCTAACATATGTGCAACACTCTCAGCAGCCCTGGTGACAATCACTAAGGGGAAGAGACTACATCCCTCCCTCTGTAAATAGAAAAGGAACGATGCCTTCCTTCTTTCCACCTCCTGACTCATTGTGGCTCTATTTCCATCCCGTAGGGAGACCAAGACCCATCACCCAGGCACCTAACGCTCTCCATCCCAGCTTAGGCGCACTGTCCCTAGGCCGTGCGTCAGCCAAGGCTGGGCCTGGAGACTGGAGCTCCAGAGAGCTCATGCTTACATAACAGAGGGATTGGCGATATAGTAATAGTCCGTAACTGTCCCGTCTATAAATACGTTGAAATGAACTTGTAATGGGCTTGCTACTATAAAGCTATCTGTCAGCTATCTGGTTGACAGCTTGTTCATGCTCATGTGTTTAGGCAGAACATAAAAGAGTCTTTGGTCATTATCTTGTTGTTGAGCCTTGGGGACGGGGTAACTATTACTGTTGAAATGGTAGTGGACTAGCCTACTGTCGTTGCAGTAGAGGAAACAAGACCTACTGTAGGAACTGGGGTGTCTCTCTCTCTGCTGCTCTCTAATGCGGACCTTTTATAAGGTCATCTCTGAGCTCACTCAGACCTCTCTCTCTCTGTCTCTCTCTGTCTCTCTCTGTCTCTCTCTCTCTCTCTCTCTCTCTCTGTCTCTCTCTTTGTCTCTCTCTGTCTATCTCTCTGTCTCTCTCCCTCTCTAACTGTATCTACTGCAATTCTGTTTGGATGCTTTACTGCTGCCAGTTGAAAAGGCTCTTTGCTGTGTGTGTGTATGTGTTAGTGTGTGAGTGAAAGAGAGATCGTGACAGGGCTGTGTGTGTGTGTGTGTGTGACCATGACAAGGCTTCCTGCTGTGTGTGTGTGTGACCATGACAAGGCTGCCTGCTGTGTGTGTGTGACCATGACAAGGCTTCCTGCTGTGTGTGTGTGTGACCATGACAAGGCTTCCTGCATTGTGTGAGGCTTTCAGCACTTCAAGATGCCATCACACGCATGAAACCAGAACAGATTGTTCTACTCATTTCCTTCCATGGTTTGGCGCTGGTGTGGTGGCCTTCGTCAAAGCAGAAACACCATAGGCAGAAGCACACAAAAACAAACACGTAAACTTGGACGTAAACAAACCGCCAGCACTAAGCAACGAGCTTTGAAAGTACGGTTGGATGATGTCGGTCAAAGGCAAACACCGTGGTTGTGCCGGGGTTCATGTTGCCGTGCCGACGGAGTGGTGGAGGTGAGCGTGTCACACACTCTCCCAAAGAGAGTACAAACATTCATACACACACACACACACTCCCTACTGCCATAAAAACACATACACTCTCTACACCCCCCCCCCCACACACACACACACACACACACACACACACACACACACACACTCCAAGAGACACGCGTCATGTTTGTTTCACTTAATTAGTCACTAAAAGAACGCTTAAGTCCTGTTGGAGGCCTGGTTTACAACCCTGGGTCTCTGAGCCAAGCCCCCCAGCTCTGAATGCCAAGGGTGAGTGATGTCCAGCAGGCTAATAATAACCCCTCTGTTGCCTTATACCTGTGACGAACTACAACAAACTACTGAAACTATTTAGTTTGTCAATGTCTTTGTCCACCGCAGCAAGACTGGGTGAGGATGGATGCCTCCGTTTCTGTCCGGTAACGTCTTCTCCTTGTCAGGGGGGGCTTATGGGAAAGCTGAGCCCTGGAAATCCTGGAGCTTTGGAGGTGGTGTTGGCCTGCGTTCATGTTAAACCCCCCCCCCCCCCCCCCCCCCCCCCCCGCTCTACCTTCGTCAGCTTACCCCCCTATCCTGGACTTAAGCGGAGGAGAATAGCGTTGCGTTGGAAAGGTCTTGCGAGCTGCTTGTTGTTGTTGTTGTTGGGTTCAAGCTCTTCAGACAAACCCACACACAACATCTGATAGTGGAGACCTCGCAAGGCACAGTGTGTTCCCTTTGTGGTCCCAGCACAGCGTGTTCTGATTTCCAACAACTGCCGGAGGTGCTAAATGAAACAGAAAGCTTCTGGACTCCAGGGCCGTCAGCCGACATCATGGACGCTAAATTGTTTTTGTATGAAATCACACACCAGAATAGGGGAGAGGACAGATACAGAGTAGAGGGAAGGGTACCCAGAGTCCTTTGGGCCTCATCGGGCAAGCGTTAAGCTGTCTTGCCTTAGCGTTTGATCAGCCCGCGTTGAGTCAAATGTTGAGAGACGGATCTTAGCTCCTCGGGACATCTTAGCTTCGGAGGCTTTGCCTCCCGGTATTCGTACCGGTCCCTGACTCCCGATGAAAAGTGACATTGGTGTCTAGTTGCGTCATTGCTCATGATCGTCGGTCGCAGAGTTCGTTTTTAAGATCGTCAGGGGACGTGATCGCGCTACGAGACTTAGCGCGCCGTTTTATGACGAACTGTTAGGGTTAGCTACCTCGCTGGCTTTTTGGCGACACGTCAGAACTAGTAAGCTCCACATTCCCGCAAGTGGGTTGTGATGGTGCGAATCACACTGCAGCTGTCCAGAATGTGATCCGCACTCACCCTCGATGACTTGAAACACAACCTGTGTGCGTTTAGCTGAAGTATACCCCCACCATGCCTGGCTAACCTTCCTCCTTTCAAATCCTAACCGACTGTTAATTCTTCACAGCCAGGGCGCTCTCTCCCAAATAGTCCACGCCATGAGGTGCCGCCATTCAAACAACAGGCTTCTCAAAATCCATACTGATACCATCGGCCACGTGTCCATTTATACATTAATGTCTACTGAAAACTATCTAATGCCGTTTGTTTACCAGACATATTCTTTTCCTCTCGCTCCATTCCTTTCAATTTTTTTCTCACTTCCTCTCATCCCCTCACCTCTCTTTCTCTGTTCTCTTTCCTCCATCTCCACTGAGTGACTCTTCTCACTTCTCTTCATCCCTCTCCTCCAGACCTGGTGGCGGAGGCCTCCCCCAGCCAAGATGAAGAGCCGCTGATGCGTCTGCAGCTCCAGCCGGAGGGAGGGGACCTGTTCCCCTGTTGTGACCCCACCACCGAGGACCACGGTGGGCAGAGCTCCTCCAACGACACCCCCGCCCCGGATAGGACTGTCTGTCAACCCTGCGATCCCGCACCATCCCTGGGCTCGGCCCCTGAAGAGGAGCCGCTCTCCGTGGAGGAGGAGGAGGAGGAGGAAGAGGAAGAAGGGGAGGATTCTACAGAGGAGCCAGCAAGCCATGAAGAGGAGCAAGAGGAGGCAGCCTCGCTAGAGGAGGTGGTAGAAGAGGAGGAGGAGCCAGCTGAGGAAGAGTCCGCAGAGTCTGAAGAGGAAGTGCAAGCTTCAGATGAGGAAGTGGTTGCGGAGGAAGTAGAGGAGGCAGAGGCTGAGCCTGAACCTACCACAGAAGAAGAATCTGAGACAAACGAGGAAGTAGTCACACCTGAAGAGGAAGTGAGCGAGCCTGAGGAAGTTGAGGCCGTGGAGGAAGCTGTCGAGGAAACCGTAGAAGAAGAAGCCTCAGAGGAGGAAGTAGTAGAGGAAGAGGCGGAGCCAGAGAGCCTCCCAGAGGAAGTGACGGAGGTGGAGGAGGAAGCTGTCGCGTCAGAGGAAACAGTAGAAGAAGAGGCAGAGCCTGAAGTGGAACCAGAAGAAGTTCCAGAAGAAGAACCTGTGGAAGCAGCAGAACCTGAACCAGAACCTGCTGTGGTGGAAGTGGAGGAGGCAGAGGAGGTTCTAGAAGAAGAGGAGGTGGTGGAGGAACCCGCAGCCCCTGTAGAGGAGGTGGAGGAAGAGGAGGTTCTGGTGGAGGAGGAGGTAGTGGAGGAGGAACCAGCAGCCCCTGTAGAGGAGGTGGAGGAGGAGGCCACTGCTGTTGAGGTGGCTGTGGAGGAAGAAGAGGCGGCAGAGGAGGAGGTGGCAGAGGAGGTTCTAGAGGAAGAAGAGGTGGCAGAGGAGGAGGTTCTGGTGGAAGAACCAGCAACTCATGTAGAGGAAGTGGCAGAGGAGGAGGTTCTGGTGGAGGAGGTGGTGGAGGTTCTGGTGGAGGAGGTGGTGGAGGTTCTGGTGGAGGAGGTGGAGGAACCAGCAGCACCTGTCGAGGAGGTGGTGGAGGAGGTCCCTGCTGCGGTTGAGGAGGCAGTTGTGGAGGACGTGGTTGAGGAGGTCACTGTGGAGGAGGTGCCCAAGGAGCAGCTGCCAGTAAAGGAGGCGGGTGCGAAACCAGCTAAAGGTATGAACTAAAGGCCCAGCTTACCTGTCATGTGCACATATGTGGTGAATCCTGTGTACATGATGTTCATACATATTGTTTTAGACACACCAGGCTGAATGAATTATAAATGTTATGGGCCATCTCTACCAGTCAAAGGGGAAGGGAGAAAAGGCGGGGGGAGGGAGAGAAAGAGAGAGAGACACTGTGTCAGCCGGTCTTTTTTATAGTCATGTCAACGCTCCAGTACCAAATGGCAGCGTGTGTCAAAGCTTCCTAATTACAGAAGCACCGTCTCCCTCTCTCTCTCTCCCTCTCTCTCTCTCTCCCTCTCTCTCTCTCTCTCTCGCTCCCTCTGTCTCTCGCTCCCTCTGTCTCCCTCTCTCTCTAGCTTTCTATTTCTCTCTCTCTTTAGCCTGTGCCATGCCCCAGAACATGATACGTCGCTAAAGGTGGACTCGGGAATAACCCCTTGGACACCCGAAATAAACAGACTGATATAGCAGCAGGAGACAGAGAGAGAGAGAGACAGAGACACACAGAGAGACAGAGAAAGAGAGAGCGACAGAGAGAGAAAGAGAGACAGAGCGAGAAAAAGAAAGAGACAGAGAAAGAGACAGAAAGAAAAATAGATGCTCACTGATGCGACACTGTGGCCAGCAGTGTACAGATGTTGTGCTCACTCATCAGAGTGACACAGGAACAGGAAATCAACCAGGGTTATGTTTTAACTGTGTCTGCTGATTGGCTTGACAGTGAAATGACAGAACAATGTGAGTCCATCTCGTCAAAGCTAGAACTTAGAACTTAGAACTTAGAACATAGAGGTTCAGAAGTTCACATGATCAGGATCAACTCCTGTGGCACCTCATGATTGACACGCTGTTCTTCCAATAAGCAGCAAAGGAGGCGGCAAGCCCCGCCCCCCGAGACCGCTCCCACATCGACGATACGCTGCGATTGGCTAGCTCCGGGCCCTCGGCAGAGTTCTCAGGTGAGGATGAGGAGGATGAAGAACGAATGCATGACGGTGTTTCACCACAGTCACTGAAGAGAGATTACAGGATCTGGAGAGTTTCTGTCGAGAGAAAAAAAGGATTCCGAAAATTGCTTCATGATGGTTTGAGTGTGTGTTTGCATTTATGTGTTTGTGTGTGTGTGTGTGTGTGTGTGTGTGTGTGTGTGTGTGTGTGTGTGTGTGTGTGTGTGGACTGGAGGAAGCTAATTAATCAGCAAATATAAACACAGAGTTCCTCCCAGCTCTGTGAATGGTTTGTTGTTCAAAGATCAGTCCATCTACACATGGCTCCACTACACTTACACACCCTTCCACCCATCTCAAGGTCACATAACCCAAGGGTTGCACCGCTATTCATTTTTAATCTCTCTCTCTCTTTCTCTCTCTCTTTCTCTCTTTCTTTCTCTCTTTCTTTCTTTCTTTCTCTCTCTCTCTCCCTCTCTCTCTCTCTCTCTCTCTCTCTCTCCAGCTGCTATGAAGACGCTACAGCATATCTACCACTCTGCCATTAAGCCTCTGGAGCAGGCCTATAAGTACAACGAGCTGAGGTCACACGAGGTCACAGGTAACCACGACATTGGCGACTTGGACGTGTGCTGCTAAATGAACCTGGTAGATGCCGATCAGCATCTGCAAACCAGCTTGGCCTGACCTGACTCTGAGAGCTTCAGCTCTGTAAACAGCCACAGGGGGACTTTGTGAAACAGGCAGAACAGTAAATACACTTAAAAGAACTAAATCAAAGGCAGCATCCATGCACATCGGACGCTGAAATCAGGCAGAGTTTTCCTTCAGGCTCTGGCTGTGTTCTGTAGAGGGGTTGTTATGAAGACAGTTTGGTTTCTGTTCAGTGTCTGGGTCATGAGGGCCTACTTGATTCATCTAGAGCAGTGGTTCTCAACCCTGGTCCTCAGGGCCCACTGTCCTGCATGTTTTGGATGTTTCCCCCTTCTAACACACCTGATTCAAATGAATTGTCATTATCAGGCTTCTGCTGAGCTTCATAGTGACTCATTCATTAGAATCAGGTGTGTTGGAGCAGGGGAACATCTAAAACATGCAGGACAATGGGCCCTGAGGACCAGGGTTGAGAACCACTGATCTAGAGGAGCTGGCATCTGGGATCTATGGGCTGGGCTGTTTGAGATGACTGCCCCCTGGTGGTAGAATAGGGAATGATCAGAGAGTCAATTTTTCATTTCTCTCCCTCCCCTCTCTCCCTCCCTCTTTCTTCTTCTGTCCCCCCTCTCTCTTTCTTTCTCTGCCTCCCTTCCTCTGTGTCTCTCCCTCTCTCTCCCCCTCCAGATGGAGAGATCACCTCTAAACCTATGGTGTTGTTCCTGGGTCCATGGAGCGTGGGCAAGTCGTCCATGATCAACTACCTGCTGGGCCTGCACGGCACACCTCAAGAGCTCTACACAGGTGGAGGACACGGGCTCGTTCACACCCACCCCTTCTCCCCCTCTCCGTCTGCCTTCCCGCTAAACCTCCTCTTTCCCGTACCCTTCTCTTCCCCCCCTCCCCCCACTCCCCTTCCTCCTCCCAGGGGCCGAGCCCACCACGTCGGAGTACACGGTGGTGATGCACGGGGAGAAGTTCCGCACGGTGGAGGGCATCGTCATGGCGGCGGACAGCTCCCGCTCCTTCTCACCCCTGGAGAAGTTCGGCCAGGGCTTCCTGGAGAGGCTGGTGGGGATCGAGATGCCCCACAAGCTGCTGGAGAGGGTCACCTTCGTGGACACGCCCGGAATCATCGAGAACCGCAAGCAGCAGGAGAGGGGTGAGGGAAGGCCTGCCCAGCAACACAGAGAAGATCAGCTCACATTCACACATGTAGTCATTTAGCAGACGCTCTTATCCAGAGCGACTTACAGCAAGTACAGGGACATTCCCCCCCTGAGGCAAGCAGGGTGAAGTGCCTTGCCCAAGGACACAGCGTCATTTTGGCCTAGCTGGGGTTCAAACCTTCTAGTTTAGATTACTAGCCGGACTCCTTAACCGCTCAGCCACACGACTCACACATATGTTTCGTCATCATCCGTTTATCTGACGTCTCTCTCTGCTGCTGCAACACTCACCTGGGGTCCTCAGATTCCAGCAAAGCCTCCTCTCATTGGTCAAACCCATCTGTGCCCTCCTAGGATACCCCTACAACGAGGTGTGCCAGTGGTTCATCGACCGCGCCGACCTGATCTTCCTGGTGTTCGACCCCACCAAGCTGGACGTGGGCGGAGAGCTGGAGATGCTCTTCAGGCAGATGAAGGGCCGCGAGTCCCAGATCCGCCTCATCCTCAACAAGGCCGACAACCTGGCCACCCAGGACCTGATGAGGGTGTACGGCGCCCTCTTCTGGAGCATGGCACCCCTCATCAACGTGACGGAGCCGCCCAGGGTCTACGTCAGCTCCTTCTGGCCCCAGGACTACGCCCCCGATACCAACCGAGAGCTCTTCATGAGGGAGGAAAGTTCTCTGCTGGAGGATCTGAACCAGGTGAGGGGGGAGGGGTTCGGCTGAGGGCTGAGGGGTGAGGATTAGGGTTATACAGAAGTGAGAATTAGGGATAAAGGTGAAGATGAAGTAGAGGGTGAGGGTTACGTCAAGGTGAGGATGAGGGGTGGGGTATCAGGTTGTGAGGGTTCACGAGGAACACATCTGCGCAAACCGGAACACCACCATTCCCCCGCTCTGTCCTGCTTTTTCTCCCAGGTCGTCGAGAACCAGCTGGAGAACAAGATCGCCTTCGTTCGCCAGCACGGCATCCGAGTGCGCATCCACGCGCTGCTGGTGGATCGTTACCTGCAGACCTACTACGACAAGCTGGGATGGTTCAGCGACCCGTATGAGGTGTTCCACGACATCGTCACAGATCCAGACAAGTTCTACATCTTCAAGTCCATCCTGGCCAAGACCAACGTCAGCAAGTTCGACCTGCCGGACAAGGAGGCCTACCAGGACTTCTTCGGGGTGAACCCGGTCACGAGCTTCAAGCAGCTGGCCCAGCACTGCAGCTGGTCCGGAGGCTGCCTGCTGGAGAAGATCGAGAAGGCCATCACCGTGGACCTCCCCGGGCTGCTTAGCAGTCTGGGGAAAAGCCCGGAAGCGCCAGCGCCGGTCAAGGCGGCGCCCGCCCCTCCTCCGCCCCTGCCGGGGACGTGCACGGGGCCCGAGTGCACGGAGAAGCCCAAGAACAAGTGGAGGAGGCAGTAAAGGGAGCGAGCAAGGGATGACAGAGAGACACAGACAGAGAGAGAGAGAGAGAGAGAGAGAGAGAGGGTGGGAGGGAGGGTGGGAGAGGTAGAGAGGGAAGAGGTGTGAAGATGTGGAGTTTTTCCTGTAAAGGAGTCGACCCCTGAGCTTGGACTGGACCTGAGGTGGTAAAGGAGTGAGGGAGGGATGGAGGGATGGAGGGATGGAGGGATGGAGGGAACTAGGTGTGGGCTGGAGAGAGGGGTGAGTACAAGATGGTGGTGAAAGGGGGGTGAAGGAATGATTGCTTGGAGTTTCCAACATCACAAAGTCCAACAGGATAGAATTGTTAAATGAACATCCAAACAGAGAGTATGAGGGGGGGGGGGGGGGGATAATTATCCAAATCAGAGACTTATTATGTTCTGCTCTCATAAGTGAAGGTACAAAGATTATAAACAAAACGGTTGTTGTTTTTACTTCTTTCTCTATTTGTTTTACAGTTTGTACTTTATTTATTCAGTGTTTTTTTTCCAATGGGACAAACAGTTAAAAAAAGTTTCCTCTCTGAATTAATAAAAAATAATTAACTGTTTGCTAATTTTTAAACGATCTCAAGTTTTGTTTTTGTTTTTTTTGGAAGCCATATTTGTTTGCTCTACCTTTGTGGCCATGTAAGATTGCATTTTGTAAATTTGACGCTACTTAAACGTTTCGCCTTCTTTGTCCGTTAACTTAACCTCAGTATGCTGCATGTCAAGAGGACAGTTGTTAATAAAGTTACAGTTTTCGTCCTTGTTGCATTTGTGTTGTGTGGTTTCTTTAAGAAAGCTAAATGTCAGTTTCTCACTTCATCTGATAAGGTATGGGCAGGGGAGACTTTCCCCCGTGAGTGTACAATAATTAATATCCTTATCTTGTAAAGTAGACAAGATGGATTGTGGAGGGTTTGACAATATGGCACTAATCAACACAAACACGCACACACATATAGTCCATTAAATCTTTGATCAAACCATAAAAAATGAAACCACCAATTATCTACTACCAAATCTATACGCCATAAATAAATAAATTAGATCAAAATGTGATTGATTGTCATTGTGATGTATGATTCACGATCTAAAAAACCCACTGTGTTCGGGGTCTATCACGTTGCTATGCTCAATGATGCTCTCTCGCTTTGGATAAAAGCGTCTGCTAAATGAATAAATGTAAAAATGTAAATGTATTGTCAATTTTAATTTGGAAATAAATTGTGGTAAACTTAAGCAATGCTCTGAGCGAACACCAGGTGGCGCCTCAATGTAGTGTCTAGCCAGTCAGCAATGTCGTCCTGTCAGACGTTTGGAACTATTCTTGGTCCTTTGGTGTCATTCACCTATAATAAAAAAAAAAAAAAAACGTTTAACAGCTCCGTCTTTCACACATCCGATATGTTCTCATAGACAGAATAAACTTTATTTATAATTATCCATGCATTACTTTACTCTGAGGTTTTTATTGTGAGTTCAAAGGTCACATATATGTAGCATTTTGTTGTTGATGTGCTACGTTATGTAAGAGTTATTTAAAGAACCTGGACAGATTCAGGTTGTGTGGGTGTGTCTTAATAAGTATTACAGGTTTAGGTGTGGAACAAAATGTGTGCGTGACATGAAACTATGCTAGTGCTCCTGTGTACTGTGTTCAAAGACCACTTATACTCATAAAACACTGTCCTATCTAACACACACACACACACACAAACACACAAACACATACACACACTCAGTTGTTTCATAGCTCTTACAGTGTTGGTTTTATCAATCCTCAGTGTTCTTTTTCAAGGTGTGTTGATGTTGAAGATAAAATGCCAGTATCGGCTGACATGACACACACAACACATACAACACACACGCACACACACCCACACACACACCCACACACACACACACACACACACACACACGCACGCACGCACGCCCACACACACCCACACACACCAGTATCATAGTTGTCTCTCTGGTAAAACAAAACGTTTATTTAATCTCATTCACCCATGAATCAGTGGTTGTTATCACTGTCTGAACAAAAAAACACAACACTGCTTATTGAATGAGGGTGGAGGTTCCAGTCAGACGCTCCCAAACTTGCTGCTGCTGTTAATGGCGTCAAACGCCTTTTTTGTCTTCGATGAAAGAACGAAATGGGCCGTTTCTCACCTTAAGCCCACTTCAACACCCACTTACTCTAACTTATTAATAAGAAGAGAGTATCTCTCCACGTTCACGCCCCCCGCTCAGACGCGTGCGTGCGCGTCTCCACACATTCCCTGCGTGCGCGCTCCCCTTTTCCTAGTTGACAGCCCCCTCCCCTGTATTTTATGTCTGACTGGAGTGCTCCTCTCTCTCTGCCCACCCTGGTCACCTACCCACCCACCCTCCGTCACAGCTGGAGCCAGCATTTCCGATCCAAGTCAGAAAGATGGTGGTCAGGACTGGTGCCTTGCCTTCTCCGCACTAGATGAACGGGAACCAGCAAAAAGTCCTTTATTTACTCTTCCAACACAACAAGATTAAGGGAGGGAACCTTAACTGAACGGAAGGGGGGGAAGCAACACGGGGAAAAGCGCCCAGAGGAGCGGAGTGTTACGCCAGGGAGAAAAACTACAACCAACCCCTAAAACAGACTACAGGAATTTGAGAAGAAGAGATAAGACAGTGAAGCAAAAACCGCTGGGTTTTAAAATCAACTATTCTTCGCTTTCGTGGATTTAACAAGGGGGATCAATGATATCTTGTTTGGCTTCTCATGGGATTCCGGATCCTTAGGGGAAGAGGGGAAAGGAAATTCCCAGACTCGGTCCCTGCCTTCCTCTCTCAGCGGCCCCCGATCCTCCGAGGTGCCCCACGGGTGGACAAGTGGACAGCAACCGCTGCGAACTAAGGAAATAGGCGACGTCCTTTGGAGAAGAAGGGAGAGGGGGGGGAGAAAAAAAAGTTTGGAAGCCTCTTTGGGCACAGAGGGAAACATTATCGCTGACGTTTATGCCTTTTTTTGTATCCGTCATTTTGAATGGATATCCACGGCTGAAAATAAACCTCAATAAGAGCCCTGCACACCCATAACTCCAGCTGGTTTTGTATGGATTTCAACAGTTTTTTTAATCAGCTTTTTCTATAGGTGGTAGTGTTTTATTGCGTTTTTGTTTTCTGCCAACTCTGCGCAACAAGTTCATTACCCACTGAAGCAGCACAACCGAGTCCTAAAGATTATATCTAGTGTCATGTTTTAGTGTCTCTCTCTCTCTCTCTCTCTCTCTCTCTCTCTCTCTCTCTCTCCTCTCTCTCTCCCCTCTCTCTCTCCCTCTCTCTGCCTCTCTCTCTCCTTCTCTCTCTTCCTCTCTCTCTCCCCCCCCTCTCTCTCTATCGAAACGTCCTCGGATTACAGATTCATTGGAAGTGGGGATACAACCCGGTGTAGAACCGGAGAGGGAGGTCAGGAAAGGACGCGGCTGCTTCGTGGGAATTAGGCCCGCCTGTTGCTGCACCGAAGCGGGGTGGGACCGACCCGCAAACGGTGGCCGGTGATTTGGGTGGTCGGTGCACCCCCCTGTCACCCCTCCAGCTCGTGTTATTTCCCCCAGCAGTGGGCCTCCACCAGCGGCTTTGGACCCAGTAGATCCGACGTGTTCTTTTCTCCAACGTTGGCACACGAACCATGGAATGAGAACGTGCTTCCAGAAAGAAAGTGCATTTAAAAAAGGGATTTCTCTTCTCTGAGCCTGGGAAGATCAGTCAGACTTTAAAGGATCCAGAAGTCGTGTTTGTAGTAACACTGTGGAATGCGTCCACCCAACCGTGGATACACTTTACAAATCAACAAAATTAAATATTGGAATTGAAAACGACAAGAAAAGAGACATCCTTCTGTCAGCTGCTTGTGAAATACTGAAGTTAATAACTAATAATTCAATAATGAATAAGCCAATAACTTAAAACAGTGCCAAAACACTATGCGCTTTGGAAAGACTACTTCAAATATTCGAACAGTATTAAACTAAAAGTATCGTTTAACCAGCGAATCGTTATGTGTCGTTATCGTGATGTTTAAAAAAGAAGGGAAAGAGGGAACGGATGACATTGCTTTTAGAAAGAGACTCACGAGCTCGAGCCGAACAGCTCGAGAGCCGGTGAAGAGCCCGGGAAATGGAATGTGAGTAGTGACGTCATACGAGATCGGATAATGAGCTACTCAAAGAGTTTTGGAACAGTGTCTCTCTTTTTTTTATATGAGTGAATTTACCGGTTAACTCGTGCGTAGGAAAGACGTCTGTTTCGTGCGCACCACTTCTCCGGTGTGATACCCATCACCCCATCACCCCCCCCCCCCTTCCTCCTCCTCGATCCCCCCCCAAACCTTCAACATCACCCCCCCCCCCCCCCATTTCCCTGTATCTGAATCATTTCAAGCCTTGCATCAGGACAGCTGTCAACATGGCCTTGACGGCGCAGCAGCAACCACAAAACCGGCAGCTCCGCATGCACGACACGGAGGTGAGCGTGGGCCCCAGAGGGGACAACGTGGCGACGGTGCGGATTGCCGACAACGCCGCGGATGGCGCGCCTCCCCGGCAGCATCAACAGACGGACGAGCGCCGTGCCGAGGGGGCTACCGTGGGCGGGGGTCCCCCAGGTAGCGCTGCCGAAGGTGACCCCGCACCCCACAAATACAGCTTTTCAAGTTGTAGTTCCGGGGACTCTGGCGTGCGGAGGACATTTATGACCACGCTTCGCAGCCACAGCAAAGTCCCTCCGCTGTTCGAGAGGTCGGCTGCCCAGTGCTGGGACCCCAAGTTCGACTCGGCCATCTTGGAAGAGGCGTGTCGCGAGCGCTGCTTCCCCCAGACTCAACGCCGCTTCCGGTACGTTCTGTTCTACCTGGCGGCGTGCAGCGTCCTCTGGGGCACGTATTTTGGCGTCAACTCCGACCGCTGCAACCCTGTGGCCTTCCTCGCCCCCACCGCCTCCTTCCTCCTCCTCCTCCTCCTCCTCTTCCTTTTCACCTTCACACAGCCCTACACGCGCTTCTACAACCAGGCCTCCTTGGTCCTCATCGCGGCGACCTTCACCATCACCCTCGCCCCGCAGATCCAGACCGCCGGCTTCTCCGACCTGGAGCAGTCCGACCGAGGCAGGAACCAGACCCCCTTCGGCCTGCCTCCCTCCCCAGCCGGAGAGTTCCTTCCCCAGGCTCCGTGCATGACCCCGGTGGGCACCTTCTCCCTGTGCATGGAGGTTCTTCTTCTCCTCTACAGCGTTCTCCACATCAGGCTGTACGCCTCAGTGCTGCTGGGGCTTCTGTTCTCCGTGCTGTTCGAGACCCTGGGGTGGCTGCCCCTGCTGCAGAGGAGCTACGATGGGGGAGAGGGGGCTGGGGAGGGACCCACGGATCTAGGGGATCCCGGGTGGAGCTCCGGAGGCTGGGAACAGGAAACCCTGATCTGGCTGGGCCCGGGGAAGGCTTTGCTCCACCTGTGCGCCCACGTCATCGGGATCCACCTGTTCATCATGTCGGAGGTGCGGTCCAGGAGCACGTTCCTGAAGGTGGGCCAGGCCATCATGCACGGGAAGGACCTGGAGGTGGAGAAGGCTCTGAAGGAGCGGATGATCCACTCGGTGATGCCTCGCCGGGTGGCGGACGAGCTGATGAAGCAGGGCGACGACGAGGAGGGCGGCAGCGGGAAGCGCTACTCGGCGGGCGCCTGCTCCGCCTTGGGGATTTCTGCCACGGGCGGAGGAGGTGGCGGCGGCGGGGGCGGAGGAGGGGGCGGGGGCGGCTTGGCGTCCATGGGGGGCGCGGTCAGCCCTAAGAACCACGCCCACCAGCACCGCAAGCGCAAGAAGACCTCGATCCCGCGCGGGAAGATCGTGTTCCGGCCCTTCAACATGACACGCATGGAGCCGGTCAGCATCCTCTTCGCCGACATCGTGGGCTTCACCAAGATGTCCGCCAACAAGTCCGCGCACGCCCTGGTCGGCCTCCTCAACGACCTCTTCGGCCGCTTCGACCGGCTCTGCGAGCTCACCTGCTGCGCCAAAATCAGCACGCTGGGCGACTGCTACTACTGTGTGGCCGGCTGCCCGGAGCCCCGCCCTGACCACGCCTACTGCTGCGTGGAGATGGGCCTGGGGATGATCCAGGCCATCGAGCAGTTCTGCCAGGAGACCCGGGAGACGGTGGACATGCGGGTGGGCGTGCACACGGGCACGGTGCTCTGCGGCATCCTGGGAATGAAACGCTTCAAGTTCGACGTGTGGTCCAACGACGTCAACCTGGCCAACCTGATGGAGCAGCTGGGGGTGACCGGGAAGGTGCACCTGTCGGAGGCCACCGCCGGCTTCCTGGACGACCGTTACCACCGGGAGGATGGGAGGGTAGAGGAGAGGGCGGGGCGGAGCCAGCTGGAACAGCTGAAGGGTGAGCGGAGCCTGTCTGGTTGCACGCCTGCCTGTCTGTCTGCCTGTCTGTCTGTCTGCTTGTCAGCCTCTGATCTGAAAAGTGAAGTTCCCTGAGGACTGTTTAATGTCGCCCAGCCCTGATTCTAGATCCTGTGTTAAGAAAGGATCAAATTCTATATCAAATCAAACCAGTGCAAATCTTCAGGTTCAGTGGGCTGGTTTAGGACAAACTCAAAGAGACTGGGGGGGGTCAGAGGTCATATGAGGTGAAAGTCTTGGGTTTTCTGCGTGTGTGTGTGTGTGTGCGCTTGCTGATTTGTGTGTGAGCACTTGTGCTTCTGCCGCTGGGATCTTCTCTACAGAAGACTGTTCCTGGTGGACCGCCTAATCTGAGGTCTCCTGTGAATGAGAATTGTTACTCTATTGTCAGCCGTAAAATCCCCCCCCCACCTCTAGGGTTTGCGTGTGTTTGTGTGTGCATGTGTGTGTATGTGCATTTGTGTATGTGTTAATGCATACTAATTAACATGTTAGATCCAGGTCCATCAGAGACTAGAACAAACAACAGGGCAGAAAAGGGGGAAGAATAGTTGGGGGGAGGGAGGGAGGGAGGGGCAGGGAGGAGGGAGGGAGGGAGGGAGGGGCAGGGAGGAGGGAGGGAGGGAGGGAGGGAGGGAGGGAGGGAGGGACTGCCTGTCTTTCTGTCTCCCTTCCTGCCTGTTCATTTGCCCCTGTCTGTCTGCCTGTCTTCCTGTCTGTCGGCCTACCTGTATCCTTGTACTGTATAATGTGTGTGTGCAAGGCTGTGCGTGTTTGCGTCTGTGTGTACATGCATCTGTGTGTGTGTGTGTTTAAGAGACTAGGCCTCATAGCTCTTCTCTTGGCAGAGAGAGGTCTTGAGGTTGAAACAGGGTTGTCTGGACTAAATCACACATGTCACCTAAATATGCAGTGGTAAATGACTGAGTAAAGCCTGCCACAGGCTGCTGAAACACACACACACACACACACACACACACACACACACACACACACACACACACTAAAGGCTATGGTACAAAAGGCTAGACTTGAGGATGCGCCTCAGTGGTTCTTATGGACCACACACACACACACACACACACACACACACACACACACACCTCTGCCTGAGAAGAGAAATCGACCTCCAGTGTTGAGGGTACCAAATTATAAACCAATCAGAGAGCAGGACGGTGGTACGTAAAACATCACCATTTTGGGTCTGCCTGGAGAAGGAGGTTAACTCTGCCCTCCTCCTGTCTGTCTCTCTCTCTGTGTCTTTCTGCTCTGGCTCTGTGTGTCTCTCCATGTCTCTCTCTGTGTCTCTCTGTTTCTCTCTGTCTGTGTATCTCGCTGTCTCTCTGTGTCTCTGTGTCTCTCTGTGTGTCTCTCTCTCTCTGTCTCTCTGTGTCGCTGTGTCTCTCTGTGTCTCTCTCAGTTTCTCTCTGTCTCTGTATCTCTCTGTGTCTCTCTGTGTGTCTCTCTCTCTCTGTCTCTCTGTCTGTGTATCTGTGTCTCTCTCTGTTTCTCTCTGTCTCTGTATCTGTTTGTCTCTCTGTGTCTCTCTGTCTCATAATTACATGTAGAGGCAGGAAGAGTGTCAGACTGTGTGTGTGAGAGACACCGTCATTCTCTTCCCCAACTTTCTCTCTGTCCTGTGTTGCTTAAGTCAGGTCTGACTTGGCCAGGTTGGTGTGTGTGTGTGTCTGCATGCATGTGTGTGTGTGTGTGTGTCTGCGTGTGTGTGTGTGTTCTAGTCCTGATAAGAGCACCCTGCCCAGGACTGATGTGATGTCACAGTCACATGACCCTAACTGTATCTAACACAGTGTTGAAAGCTGTGAGGACCCTTGTAGCCTCTCTAGATAAGCCTCATAAAACCAGCACTCTGATGCTACCGGCAGAATGGCCGAACGGCATACACGACTTTGCAGTTCTCTCTCTCTCTCTCTCTGTCTGCTGATCTGGAAGATTCCAAGGCTGTGACCACTGAGTCTCTGACAGCACAGACAGGCTGTCAAAACTGTGTGTGTGTGTGTGAGTGATACATTTGTGTGGATGTGTGTGCCTGATTACTATTTTAGCAACAAACCAGCTCAGGTCACTCCCAAACCAGTCCTATATTCAGAAGCTTCCTGTAACATCATTTCCTGTTGCGCGTCAGCGTGAAAGGTCCCCCAGTCTGTTGATCCAGCTGGCAGAGTGGTTCCTCGTGCCAACCCCCCTAGGCAGACACTGCCGTGTGAGGGAAGGGGTGTGAGGAGTGTGTGTAGGGTGTGCGCGTGTGTGTTTATTGTGTGTGGGGTGTGGAGTGTGTGTGGGCCCGATGTGTGTGTAGAGTGTGTGTGTGGGTAGAGTGTTTGTGGGCAGTGTGTGTGTAGGGTTTGTAGAGTGTGTGTGTGTGGGGGGTGCATGGAGTGTGTGTGTGCAGTGTGTATAGGGAGTATTGTGTAGGGGCATGGGACAGTCTTGATTATTTACTTCCTACGGTCAAAGGTCAAACTCATTCTGTCCTATCACACCCATCTACCCCCAGATATACTCTCCCAACCTGGCCTACCAGGGAATTGTGTGTGTGTGAACCAGTATAGGTTTGTGTTAAACCTTTCCTCTGAATTATACAGAAAGGTCTCTGCCCTGGAACCTGTTAAAAAATCCATGAGCTTTACATGATGTGTGTGTCTGTGTGTGTGTGTGTCTGTGTGTGTGTCTGTGTGTATGTGTGTGTTTGGGGCTTGGTGTGCACGCAACATAAAAAAAAACTACTAGGTACTCATGAGAAGTTTGTCACCGTTACCTAGAGCAGGACATGAAAACTGAACAGGAGAGTTAAAAAGTGTATGGGAGGTACAAAGAAGGGGAAGAGAGAGAGAGAGCGAGAGAGAGAGCGAGAGAGAGAGGGAGAGAGAGAGAGCGAGAGAGAGAGAGGGAGAGAGAGAGAGAGAGAGCGAGAGAGAGAGAGAGAGAGGAGAGAGCGAGAGGGAGAGAGAGACAGACAGAGACAGAGAGACAGAGAGAGAGAGAGAGACAAGACAGACAGAGAGATAGAGAGACAGAGAGGAGAGAGAGACAGAGAGAAGGAGGGCAGTAAGACTGTGTGTCTGCATGATCACATGACCCCATCCCAAGGATTTCCCACAGTCCAGTTTGGAGAGAGGCGGTGGGATCTGTGAGTGTGTGTGTGTGTGTGTGTGGCATCTCAACCACACAATTGAGGATTAATCCCACAATCATGACTCGTTAAATTAGATGACAGCAGGCCCATCATGAGGCCCTGCAACACTCACACACACACACACACACACACACACACACACACACACACACACACACACACACACACACACACACACACACACACACATACATACACACACACACCCCAGCCATAGGAAGGCATTGCCTTCACCACCAGTGCCCTTACAGAAGCTTCAAGGTTTTCCGTGGCTCAAGGACATGCCAGCCAATCTCCTACGATGGACTGACAGGGGCCTCTGGGGCTTCTTAATGCTGCATGTGTGTGTTTGTGAGTGTGTGTGTGTTGGTGTGTGTTTGTGTGTGTATGAGCAGGGGTCTGACGCAAAGCTACTTTGTGTGCGTCACTCTTTTCCCCCTCACCACACAAGTTCTCTGAAACACACACCAGAGGGAGGGAGGGAGGGAGGGGGGGAGGGGGGGAGGGAGGGAGGGAGGGAGGGGGGGAGGGAGGGAGGGAGGGAGAGATTAGACTGGTAACTACGAAAGGACAAAAAGGGGGAGGAGGGAAAGCATGATAGAGGAGGGGAAGATGGACGCACGAGGAGGACGAAGGGGCAGAGAGAAAGAGGGACGAATCTTCAGAGGGATGGAGAGAGCGAGAGGAAGGAAATGAAAGCGAAACAAGAGCGGAGGAGATGAGAGCGATGAGCAGGAGAGGGAGGACAGAAGGTCTGGACCCTGCCCGGAGGAGGGAGGGGAGGGGGGAGGGAGGGAGGGGATGGAGAGGGAGGGCGGGAGGGTTTGGGGGTGGTCAGGACTCATCTTCCATTCCATCAATGTGTCCTAATATGGAGGCATGTGCTATAGCGCAGCAGCCAGTTCTCAGGGCAGAGAAAGAGAGGGAGGAGAAGGGAGATCAGTCACCAAAGTCAGTGTTACAAAGAGAGAACACAAGACCTATCTGTCTGTGTATTCTGTGTGTATATATATGTGTGTTGGGGGATGGAGAGGGGTGCATTGAAGGGTTTTTTTTCCAGAGAGAGAGGGGGTGGGGGAGGGAGAGAAAGAGGGAAAGTAGGAGGGAGAGGGCAGACATGCTGGAGAAAAAACACAGCTACTGTAGATGTACAACATATACAGACAGTCTCTCTCTGTTAAAAGGGCAAAGGTCACGGGACAGGAAGTCCGGTTGGTGTTCGCCAGGGGATCGGCCAAAGGTTTTGTCCTCTGAGCCAATTCCACAGAACAGCACTGTAGTATGAGAAGAGTAGTGTGTGTGTGTGTGTGTGTGTGTGTGTGTGTGTGTGTGTGTGAGTGTGTGTGTGTGTGTGTGTGTGTGTGAGAGAGAGCGAGAGAGGGGGAGATGGGGTAAGTATTGCTGCAAGAAAGAGATAAATCTGAGTGAGAGAAAGGTGTCAGGTGGGGAAAGGGAGTATGAGAGAGAGAGAGAGAGAGAGAGAGAGAGAGACAGGCGTGTGTGAGTGAAAGAGAGTGCGTTTGTGTGTGTGTGAGAACTAGGAGGAAGGAGAGGGCCCTTGTCTGTGGTGTATACAGGCTTGGGATGTACATGTGGAATGTCACAGGTCACCTACTCTCCTAGACCCGGGCCCTTCCTCCACCTCCTCCTCTCCCCCTCTCTCATCCGTCTCTCTCTCTCTCTCTGTCTCCACTCGCAGTCTCTCTTTCAGGTCACTCTCTTTCGCTCCTCTTCATTCAGCCGTTCCGTAGTTTATTAGATCCTGCCCCTGCAGTCTTAACCCCAACACTGCAGGTTTGATTGTGTGTGAAAACGAACACAAAACTCAAGAGAGAATGGTGCAGAGGAAAAGAGAATGAGACAGAGAGAGAGAGAGAGAGAGAGAGAGAGAGAGACAGACAGAGAGAGAGAGAGAGAGACAGAGAGAGAGAGAGAGAGACAGAGAGAGATAGAGAGACAGAGAGAGAGAGAGAGAGACACAGAGAGAGAGATATAGAGAGAGAGAGACAGAGAGAGACAGAGAGAGACAGAGAGAGAGAGAGAGAGAGTGTTTACCTGTCTATGAACGTTTAATAAAGTGAGAGATCTGAACGGATAATACAGAACTATACACGGGGGGTGTAGGAGGGGGGGCACCAAGTGACTCACTCAGACATGGTGTGTGTGTGTGTGCATGTCTCGTGTGTTTGCGTGTATTCCTTGTGTGTGTTTGTGTGTCCATTTGTTTGTTTGCCTGCGTCTTTGAATGTGTGTCTGTGTTTGACCAGCGTGTGTGTGACCTGTGTATGTGTGACCAGTGTGTGTGTGTGTGTGTGTGTGCAATCATCATCAGCCTAGCGGGACAGCAGGACAGCAGATGTTACTGGCCTCAGGAGAGGTGGATTGTGGGTGGTGGTGGTGCCCCTCCTGGGGGGAAGTGTTCGTGGGTTTGTCAGGGGGACGGGAGGGGAGGCGAGGGGAAAGGGGATGGGGATGGGAGGGGGGGTGTACACATCTGCAGTATTGAGATGCACTGCTTTGATCATTTACATGGGGACAGCTGACACTTGTTTATTTTGGCTTCTTTGTTTTGCATTCCCTCTTTCTCTCTGTCTCTCTCTGTCTGTCTCTCTCTCTCTGTCTCTCTCTCTCTCTCCGTCTGTCTCTCTCTCTCTGTCTCTCTCTCTCTCTCTCTCTGTCTGTCTCTTTCTCTCTGTCTGTCTGACTCTGTCTTTCTGTGTCTGTCTCTCTCTCTGTCCGTGTCTGTCTGTATGTCTCTCTCTCTCTCTGACTCTGACTCTGTCTTTCTGTGTCTGTCTCTCTCTCTCTGTCTGTCTCTCTCTCTCTCTCTCTCTCCCCCTCTCTCTGTCTCTCTCCTCCAGGAAAGTGACCTTCATTCTACAAAATATCCCTCCCTGTTTTCTCTCTTTACTCTTCCATCACCACCACATTATCTCCTCCTTCCTCCCATCCAGCCGCTCCTCTGTCCATCTCCTTCTCTATCTCCCCCACCCCCGTCCTCCAACCCCCCCGTCCTCCATCCCCCTGTCTCCTCTCTCCCTCTGGGAGACTTATCTGGGTTGGCACAGCCAGAGGGTCAGGGCAGCCACCCACACCTGGCACTGACAGCCCAACATGCCCTCTTTCAACACGCGCACTGACCTCCCCTGTACTCTGTCTGCTCTCCCTCCCTCCCTCTCTCCCCCCCTGTCTGTGTTCGGACTCTCATTGTTTTGGGCAGTTTGAGTGTACCGCTCTCAAGGACACTGGCCTGTGGGCCAAAGAGACGGTAGACTGTGTGTGAGTGTGTGTGTGTGTGTGTGTGTGTGTGTGTGTGTGTGTGTGTGTGGCATGGAACAATGACATAGTTGAAGAGAAGAACAGAAAAAGAGCTCTGAGAGAAAGTGAGACAGTACAGTGGTTATTACAGGTTATCTAGAACACTAGATGGTCGTCAGAAGCATGGCTGTAGTTCTAGAACACTAGTTGGTCGTCAGAAGCATGGCTGTAGTTCTAGAACACTAGTTGGTTGCCACGGTCATAACTGTTGTTCTACAACTCAAAGCTAAAACAACTAACCCTAACCCTGGAAATGGTAGTGGAGATGGAATGTGTGTTATGCAAGGCATGCTAACTCAGTGACCTTTTAAGAGCTCGCACACACACACACACACACACACACACAGTTAGACAGGGATGTCTAGTTGTACAGACTCACTCTTAAACAGACACTGTCACGCATAATCACACACAGACACACACCTACAGACTCACTGTCTGGCTGTTTTACGCCCTCACACACTCAAACACAGTGCCACACGCACAACTCTCTTATACATTGTCAATTATGAGGAGAAGAGGCGTTTGTGGGTGTGTATTTATGTGTGTGTGTGTTTGTATGTGTGTGTGTGTGTGTTTGTATGTGTGTGTGTGTGTGTGGCTTTGCCCACTATTATACAACTCTCTGTTCACTTCCTCATGCTGTTTCTCACACTGGGGTGGCCTTCCCCTGTCCCTGTGCACCAGCCTACAGCCGTGTGTGTGTGTGTGTGTGTGTGTGTGTGTGTGTGTGTGTGTAAAAAAACAAACTAGACACAGGCCAGACAGAGGGGTGTGTGTGTGTGGTGATGCTTTCTCATATGCACTCCTTTTTCCTCCTCAAACACACACATACACATACACACACACACTCAAACACACATTCAGACACACGGTTGTTAGGCTGTGCCAGTTCATAATGTCCAGTTTGAGTTTGGTTGGGGCCCCGCCCCCCTGTCCTCTCTTGCCGGAGGGCTAATAGGGAGAACATGGGGGCTTTGATGCATGCGAGCTCTTGTGTTTGGGTGTTTGGGTGAGCTCTTGTGTTTGGGTGTTTGGGTGAGCTGTTGTGTTTGCGTGTTTGGGTGAGCTCTTGTGTTTGGGTGTTTGGGTGAGCTCTTGTGTGTGTTTGGGAGTGTCCGGGTTTGAAACGTCGTAGTGATCCAATTAACGGAGAGAGGGATTGGTAGGGGGGGGGGGGGGGGGGGAGAGATTGGGAGATAGACGGAGAGAAAGAGAGAGAGAGAGAGAGAGAGGGAGGGGGGAGAGGGGGATGGGGGAGAGAGGGATGGGGGAGAGAGGGGTGGGGGAGAGAGGGAGAAAGGGATGTGGGGATGCGAGTCAAATAAAAAAACAGTGAAAAGATAGAGAAGAGTGACTAACAGCAAATGCTTCACACATCATCCAGCTGTACGGATTCTGCGTGCATGCTAGCTATCCTATCATCAGCAGTGTGTTATCTATTGGGTCAGAAGCTTAGCCTCGTTAGCACTTGAGCTTTGACCTCGCAGTTCTGTACGAAAGTACGAGCTTACACAGTTAGCATCAGCGTACCCGTATCTCTGCACCGACGGAGAGCGAGCTAACCGTATTAGCACAAGTAGGACTCTGTTTGAACATGCAGATAGGATCTGGCCCTTGACCACCTCTGTAATCCAGTGTTTGTGTATGTGCTTGTTGGCCCCACTGGAGTGTGAACAGGGCAACTCCAGCCATGTGTCATTAAACAAACACACCCATCTGAAACAGTCTGGCTTTCATTTCCAACAGTTAAACAGTGTGTGTGTGTGTTTCTGTGTGTGTGTGTGTGTGTGTGTGGTGTGTATCTTTCTGTATGTGTGTGTGTGTGTGGTGTGTATCTTTCTGTATGTGTGTGTGTGTGTGGTGTGTATCTTTTGTATGTGTGTGTGGTGTGTATCTTTCTGTATGTGTGTGTGTGTGTGTGTGTGTGGTGTGTGTGTGTCTCCCCCCCCCCCCCCCCCCCCCCCCCTCAGGACTGAAGACCTACCTGATCTCCAGGAGGAAGATTGAGCATGTGCCGTGTGACTGTTCCCAGCTCAGCTTGGGGCTCTGGGGGGAGACAGGGGGGGACAGCGCCAGCCTCCCCACTGCCCCTCGCCCCCACACACCTGACCTCATCCCTGGGGGGGTGGATGCCGAGCCCCTCCTCCCCTCACGCCCCCCCGACAGAATCAAGGTGGGTCCGCAGCGGGGTGGAAAGAGGGAAAACGGAGGGAAAGAAGTTCTTCTGACTTTTGTCTGTTGTTTTACGCGTGTTTTAACTGTTGCACCTTGGCTCTTTCTCTCTCCCCCCTCTCTCCCCCCTGCCCCTTCTCCCCCCTGCCCCCTCTCCCCCCTGCCCCTCTAGTGTGTGCCCTGTGCTGTGGGGGCGTGTCCTGGGGCAGAGCAGGCAGAGGAGGGTGCAGTCCTGAATGGCTGCCAGGAGGAACTGAAGATCAACTGTGCCAAGGTAGCCTTCCACACACACACACACACACACACACACGCTCAAACACACACACACACACTCAAACACACACACACACACACTCAAACACACACACACACGCTCAAACACACACACACACCCTCACACACACACACGCTCACACACACGCTCACATACACACACGCACGCACACGCTCAAACACACACTCAGGTGTGCTATCTGATACAACAAAATATGTAACACTCTTGTAGCTGTGATGCATTCAATCTCTTCACCCTCGATTTCTCTCTCTTCCTCTTTCTCCCTTTGTTTCCTTCCCCCTTTCCCTCCCTCCCTCCCCCCCTCCAGTTCGCTCCAGGCCACAGCCCCAGGGCGGTCAACGGGCTGCTCAGTCCTCTGCTGGAGGACCCGGTGAGGGCCAGCCAGAGCTCCCTGTACGAAATGCTGCAGGAGAAAGAGAAGAAGAACAGCACGGGGACGGGGACAGGCACCAGCCTGGGCGTGGCCGGCCCCGGGGGGGCGGGGGCGGGCATGGACCACTCCGCCCTCATCTCCCTCCGCTCCAAGAACTTCCGGGAGAGGAGCGACGCCCACTTTGTGGATGTCATCAAGGAGGACAGGTGAGCGCTCTACCTGTGTGTGTTTCTGAAGAACTCTACCTGTGTGTGTTTCTGAAGAGCTCTACCTGTGTGTGTTTCTGAAAAGCTCTACCTGTGTGTGTTTCTGAAGAGCTCTACCTGTGTGTGTTTCTGAAGAGCTCTACCTGTGTGTGTTTCTGAAGAGCTCTACCTGTGTGTGTTTCTGAAGAGCTCTACCTGTGTGTGTTTCTGAAGAGCTCTACCTGTGTGTTTCTAACTCTAGCCTGATGAAGGACTACTTCTTTAAACCGCCCATTAACAAGATCAGCCTCAACTTCCTGGAGAGACCCCTGGAGACAGCCTATAGGGTCAGCTACCAGGAAGAGGTACTGTTCACACACACACACGCACACACATACACACACACAGGCCTACTTCCCCTGTACAGTCATGCAAACCCCCCCCCCCCCCGCTGGTGTATGTGAGCTGTGACAGTTTTAATTAGACGGTTTCCATAACTACCTCAACTCTCACACACTTTTCTTCCTTCTCCTCCTCTTCCTCCTCCTCCTGTTCACCCTCTCTTCCTCCTGCTCCTGTTACCCCTCCCTCCCCTGCACCCCCTGCTCTCCCCCTCCCCCCACCCCCCCCCCCAGGTGGAGAACAAAGTCCCGGTCCAGACCTTCGCCAGCCCCACCTTCAGCTCCCTGCTGGACGTCCTCCTGTCCTGCTCCGTCTTCCTGGCGCTCACGCTCGCCTGCTTCCTGCCTGCCGTGGTTGCCGCTGCGACACCCCCATCAGCCGCTCTGGCGCTGGCTGCGGTGGCCGGACTGCTGGAGCTGGTCTCCCTGGTGCTGTCTATAAAGTGAGGGAGGGAGGGAGGGACGGTGGGAGGGAGGGAGAACGGTAATGGGTGCTAAGGGAGAGAGTTTTGTACCGTGCCTTGCACTCAATTTCCCCTCTCTCCTCTCCCTCCTCTCCTCTCCTCCAGGATGACCTTCTACCTAGCTGACGTGCGGTCCTGCACCCAGACCCTCCTCCAGGGAGTGTCCGGCTGGCTCCCCCGACACCTGGTCGGCGCCGTGCTCGTGTCACTTCCTGCCGTCTCTGTGTTCTCCCACCTCGCTAGCGGTCCCCCGTCCCTCCAGGTACGAGAGGGAAGTGTGTGTGTGTGTGTGTGTGTGTGTGTGTGTGTGTGTGTGTGTGTGTGTGTGTGTGTGGAGGAGGGGGTTGGAGGTCTGAGGGACAGAGACGGTGGTGGGGTTTTAACAGAAGAAGAAGAGATTAATAAAAAAGAGAGGTTACTACTGGAAGGGATGCTAGGGTGTTCTTACTATGCTATGGATGCTAGCTAGCTACCAGTGGTTACTGGTGGTTTGGATGCTAGCTAGCTACCAGTGGTGACTGGTGGTTTGGATGCTAGCTAGCTACCAGTGGTGACTGGTGGTTTGGATGCTAGCTAGGCTACCAGTGGTGACTGGTGGTTTGGATGCTAGCTAGGCTACCAGTGGTTACTGGTGGTTTGGATGCTAGCTAGCTACCAGTGGTGACTGGTGGTTTTGATGCTAGCTAGCTACCAGTGGTTACTGGTGGTTTGGATGCTAGCTAGGCTACCAGTGGTGACTGGTGGTTTGGATGCTAGTTAGGCTACCAGTGGTTACTGGTGGTTTGGATGCTAGCTAGCTACCAGTGGTGACTGGTGGTTTGAAAGCTAGCTAGCTACCAGTGGTGACTGGTGGTTTGGATGCTAGCTAGCTACCAGTGGTGACTGGTGGTTTGGATGCTAGCTAGCTACCAGTGGTGACTGGTGGTTTGGATGCTAGCTAGGCTACCAGTGGTTACTGGTGGTTTGGATGCTAGCTAGCTACCAGTGGTGACTGGTGGTTTTGATGCTAGCTAGCTACCAGTGGTTACTGGTGGTTTGGATGCTAGCTAGGCTACCAGTGGTGACTGGTGGTTTGGATGCTAGCTAGGCTACCAGTGGTTACTGGTGGTTTGGATGCTAGCTAGCTACCAGTGGTGACTGGTGGTTTGAAAGCTAGCTAGCTACCAGTGGTGACTGGTGGTTTGGATGCTAGCTAGGCTACCAGTGGTGACTGGTGGTTTGAAAGCTAGCTAGCTACCAGTGGTGACTGGTGGTTTGGATGCTAGCTAGCTACCAGTGGTGACTGGTGGTTTGGATGCTAGCTAGCTACCAGTGGTGACTGGTGGTTTGGATGCTAGCTAGCTACCAGTCTTTGGCCCCAGAAAGGCTGTAGAAAGCCAACAGGACAAAGGAGGGTTTAAACTTGTGGACCTTGGCATGTCGTCCTGTCGGTGTGCCTCTCCTTATTACAGTGCTTTATGTGCAGGAAGATAAGGGAGAGATACAGAAATATAGATTAACGAGAGAGAGAGAGAGAGAGAGAGAGAGAGAGAGAGAGAGAAAGAGAGAGAGAGAGAGAGAGAGAGAAGAGAGCGAGGGTGCAGAGAAAGGAGAGAGGAGAGGTGAAAGGGCCTAGTTTGGGCAGCAGCAGAACCAACCACAAGTTGATTCTCTTTTCATTCTCACAAGTCTAGTTTTGTTATTGTTGTTGCGAGCTTTACCGTTTAGCTCTCTCATTTCTCATGGATACACAACTCTACCCCCGTCCCCTTCCAGGGCTGTTCCTGGAGGGAAAGCAGATCAAAGTGGTATTTCTGGGTAGAGGGTCTAATTAGACATGGGGGAGAGAGGGGGCCATTTCTGAAACGTTCTCTTCTTTGAAGATACCAGTAGGCAGTGTGAGAAGAGAGAGAGAGAGAGAGAGAGAATGGAGGGAGGGAGGGAAGGGAAAGAAATGTCAAAACGTTTGATGTTATTACTAGTCTGCTTTTGGAATCAGATCCTAATGGCTGTTTAGTGCGAAGGGTGTGTGTACGTTCACGTGATTAAACTGTAAACATGCTTACGTGACGGCTGGGATGTACAGGACTGTAGCCAGATGAGCATGATGTATGTGTCCCGCCTCCCCCCTTCCCCTCGTTCCTCTCCAAGGTGACCAAGTTCCTGTGCTGTGCCACCATCATCGCCATCATCCAGTACTGTAACTTCTGCCAGCTGAGCTTCTGGATGCGCTCGGTCCTGGCCACGGCTGCAGGCCTGGCTCTGCTGCTGCTCCTCTACAGCCCCCTCCTCAGGCCAGGGTGAGCTACTGCACCTCCCAACAACCTCCCATCACACGTGCTAGCACGCTGAGTTGTCATCACATTGTGCGTGTGCCTGTGTGTGTGTGAGTGTGCTTGTGAGTGTGTGTGTCTGTGTGCCTATGTGAGTGTGCCTGTGAGTGGACCTGTGCTGTGTACCTGTGTGTGTGTGTGTGTGTGTGTGTGTGTGTGTGTGTGACAGTGTCCCTGTGTGTGTGTGTGTGTGCCTGTGTGTGTGACTGGCCTGTTCCGTTCTGACAGCAGTCTTCTGTCTTCCAGCTCCAGTAATGACACCTCTCCAGCTGTGGGGTGAGTGTCACCGTGGAAACGCCAAACTTTGATGAATGAGTGACATTTAGAGAGGGCCACAAGGCGCCATTCTAATGTGTTCACAACACACAACACACTCTCTCTGTCTTACTTCATCACACACACACACACACACACACACACACACACACACACACACAGACTGAAACGCTCACACACACATAGTGTGTCACTACAGAAATAACTGTTAAATGTCAGCATCGGTGGTGTGTATGAGTCACCTGGCTCGCTAGCTGGGTAGTTTTTATTGCGGCCCCAGGTTAACTGCAGCACCAAGCCAGAGAGAGAGAGAACTTAGGAAGAGAACCTTTTTTTCTGGTTCTGGAACAGCAGAGAACACACCATCTACTCATGAGCATGTGTGTGTGTTTGTGTGTGTAGCGTATAGCAAGGCGTAGTCCTGTGAATGTGCATGTGTTAGGCTGGAGTGGGTGGGGTTCAGTCGAATGTAACTGTTTCTTATCAGCCGAATCCCCTCCCCTCTTATCTGTCTATCATTCCTTTCCCCCCTCCTCTGCTATCTTTTTCTGACTGGGTGCCCCCTGCCTCTCCCTTGACTTCCTCTACGGTATATTTCATGACCCATTCTTGATTCATCGTTGTTTTCTCCATCCCTCCCTCACTCCATCGCTCTCTCTCCCTCCTTCCCTTCAGTAATCTCAGCTCAGAGACCTGGCCCTCCACCCCAGCACCCCCAGGAGGCTTGTCCGTGACGCCCGTGGACCTCCTGCTCCAGGAGGCGGTCCTGGCCTTCTTCCTCCTCCTCCTCCTCGTCTGGTTCCTCAACCGCGAGTTCGAGGTCAGCTACCGCCTGCATTACCACGGCAACGTGGAGGCTGACAAGCATCGCAGCAACATCAGGACCATGCGGGACCAGGCCAACTGGTTGCTGGGCAACATTATTCCCATCCACGTTGCCGAGCAGTTGAAGGTAGCCGATTGGTTCATTGGCTAACGAATGAAGTGAACTTAATATCAATATAATTATCACTTGTTCTTATAGCAACAGCAGCTAGCAAACCAGAAGTGGAGAGGAAGAACATCTTATCTTTTGTCCCGTTTCTCTTTTTTCCTCCCGTTCTCTCCGTCCGTGCGTCAGGTGAACCAGAGCTACTCCAAAAACCACGACGACGTGGGCGTGATCTTCGCCAGCATCGTCAACTTCAGCGAGTTCTACGAGGAGAGCTACGAGGGCGGCAAGGAGTGCTACCGCGTCCTCAACGAGCTCATCGGCGACTTCGACGAGCTGCTCCACAAGCCCGCCTTCTCCAGCGTGGAGAAGATCAAGACCATCGGCGCCACCTACATGGCGGCGTCCGGCCTCAACGTCCAGCGCTGCTCCGACTGCGAGGACGACGGCTGCGGCGGGGGCGGCGGCGGAGGCGAAGGTCACCCTCTCGGCCACCTGAGGGCGCTGTTCGACTTCGCCCTGGAGATGATGGGCGTGCTGGACGACTTCAACAAGAACATGTTGGGCTTCGGCTTCAAGCTGAGGATCGGTTTCAACCACGGGCCGCTGACGGCGGGGGTGATTGGCACCACCAAGCTGCTGTATGACATCTGGGGCGACACGGTCAACATCGCCAGCCGCATGGACAGTACGGGGGTGGAGTGTCGCGTTCAGGTGAGCGAGGAGAGTCACACGGCGCTCAGCGCCATGGGGCTGGAGTTTGACTACCGCGGTACCGTCAACGTCAAGGGCAAAGGTCAGATGAGGACCTTCCTGTATCCCCCGAGTAAAGACGGCGGGCTGTCAGGTTCTCAGCCCCCATTGGCTGCCTCGCAAGAGGACGGGGATGCTGCGACCTCGACTGTGGTGGAGGCGGCCAATAAGACGTTGGCTCCTCCCGTTTCTTCATCCTCCTCTTCCTCTTGTCTCTCTCCTCCTTCTTCATCCCACTATCCTGCCTCCCCTCAACTTCCCCAACCGCAAACGAGTGACATGCAGGGCCCTCCAGGGCAGGGGCCTCCAGGGCAGGGGCCTCCAGGGCAGGGGCCTCCAGGACAGGGGCCTCCAGGGCAGGGGCCTCCAGGACAGGGGCCTCCAGGACAGGGCCCTCCAGGACAGGGGCCTCCAGGACAGGGCCCTCCAAGGCAGGGACCTCCAGGCAAGGGGCCTCCAGAGCAGGGGCCTCCAGGAGAGGGGCCTGGTCCGGGCGCAGACAAGCCCACAGGGGTGAAGGCCGAGGGGTATAGGGACGCTCCCAGCGACCCCCAGCCGCTGCCCCAGAGCCCTACCCTGGACCCCTCCCCAGCCACACAGGCCTCCCCCCTGCCACAGCGCCTGCCTCTCAGACTCGAACCGGAGGAAGAGGAGGAAGAGGAGGAGGCGGACGAGCTCACGAAGCTCAACGAGGAGTTCTGCGAACGTCTTTGATCCACGGCACCCCTCCCTCCTCTCCTCCCACCCGCTCTCTTCCATTTTAGAGTCTCCCCCTTCCCCCTGAGTCTCTGCCTCCCCTCAGGGGTGGGTGGTGGGTGAGGTAGGTGGTTGAGCTGAGGTGACACAGTGTTGGAGAGATACAGGGTCGAGGCTTTGACTGCAACAAAACAGTTTTGTATTACAGTTGGAAGAGGGGGGTGGTGGGGAGTTAGATTGGAGGGGGAGGAGGGGGGGGTCTTTGCTGTGCTGAGCATCGCAAAAGCTGAAAGGGAGAGATGGAGGGGGGAAAAAGGCTAGTTTGAAGTATTTTTGTCCGTTGATTATGTTGTTTTCTCTCTCATGCTTTTTCTTTCTGTGATATAAAAAGTGCCTTTAGGACTCAGCCTTGTGAAAGGACTAAGAATGATTTGTTCAAGCCGTACAACAAAAAACAGAGAAGACTAAACAAAAAAAAAGGGCAAAAAACTACGAAACGTTCGTTCAACATGGATGGTGGATAATGCTGTGGTTCTTTTTTTTCTTTATTTACATTGCAATAGTTTGAAATAAGATGAATATCTTTTTTGGTTATCAGTATGTTTTCATTTTCTCAGTCATATATTTGAAGTGCCATTGATCAGTCGACTTGTCAGTTGCCAATGGTATTCTTTTACATTTTACATTCAATTAATTTAACAGACACTTCAATTCACAGCAAAGTGAGAATTCAGATTCAGAACAGAAATCAGGACGATTCGCGTGAGTAGAATTGAAAGAAAACAGCCAAACAAAAGCAAAGTCTGATTTATTTTGCTTAGCAACCAGGGTTTATTAACATATAGTATTCTTCTCAAATCTAAGGCACAATTTGAGTAAAAAAAAGGCTCAAATACTTCCGGAAGTTTGTGAACAGATTCTAAATATTACTCTTTCTACTGATTCACTAATGCTTTATACAAAGAAAAGATTTATCGAACATTGATGTGAAAGATATTTTGGTGCCTAAGACGTGCATTCAGTCCCATGCACGCCCTATCTTAAGTATCCATGGGAACACGACACAGGTTGTCTGGTACAGGTTCTGTACCTGTAACTTAAACACAGAAGTAGGTATGGATCTGTAGAACTGCTCTTTTAAAACCCTCATAGAATGAGCAATCTAGGTGACTTATTGGCAAGAGACGACTTTTTGTGTCTCAAAGCTCACATTTAACCCAGTTAAAGGAGTTGAATGAATGGGGAAAAAACAAGGGAGCGATTAGTTTATTTTTACAGACGGAAAAGAGTGTAAGTGACGCTGGGCGTGAATGAAAATGAAGGGCAATCAACCTCCCATCGTATTCACACAAAGTTGTTTATTTGTACAGGTAGAAAAAGGTTTTATAGGTAGTCATCTGGACAATGTTTTCAAAAACAAGACTTTGGATCCCATCCAGAAGTCATCTTAGTCTTCTGGGTGGAAGTCGAAACATTGTGATTGTAGGGGGAAAGTGTCCAGATGACTACGTCTGAAGCCTTTTATACAATGGAACACTCGTGGACGAATGAGGGTTTAACCCAACCTATTTGTAAAGAGTTCACAATTGTCATGGACAAAGTCCGCTAGCTAATGAGCATTGCTGGACTAGACATTTATTCATTTTAGCAGACGCTTTTATCCAAAGCGGCTTCCAAGAGAGAGCTTTAGAGGGGAGTGAGCACACAGCCAAGTAGAACTTGTAGTTCATGTATTATAATGTGGAAGACCTCAACCCTTCCATTACAGCCAAGTGCTATCAAACGTCTTCAGCCACAGAAACAAATGAATTGACCGTCACCTGACTCAACCAATAGGGAATCAAAGCTGCCTTTAGGGATTTGAGACGCTGGTTAAAAGGGCGGGACATCTGACCTTTTCATCCTATCACAGACTGCATTACAGGGGCTCTACTGTATTAATGATTTAACTTAACATGTGCCACTTTAATTGAGTTCTTATGGGTGCAATGCAACTTGTGTTGTTTGAGGTTTAATCTTTGTAGTGCTTAAAGAAGTATGAAAAAACTGTATTACCTTTTTTTGTGTGTGTATGATGAAAATAATGATGATTGATTGAGGTAATGCACTTTGTCATGCCTGGTTGACTGTAACTCCTGGATAAGATGACAGATTACTAATTATCTTCTATTCTTCCTCACTGTCTTCCCTCTGGTTGTCACCGACTGGTTTACTAGAACATCTGTGGTTAAAGTTGGTGTTTCCATGTCCTCCTCAAACCTTTTTTTCATCCTCCCTCTCTCTCGTTTCCCTCTCATCATCTAATCTGGGCCCTTACCTCTGAAAGAACTCGCTTTGGGGGTTTTCAATTTCTTCAGTCAGGATGGTGTGTGTGTGTGTGTGTGTGTTGTGTGTGTGTGTGTGTGTGTGTGTGTGTGTGTGTGTGTGTGTGTGTGTGTGTGTGAGAGTGTGCGAGAGAGAGAGAGAGAGAGAGACCAGAGAGAGAGAGAGACCAGAGAGAGAGAGAGGGAGAGTTAATCCTCAAAGTGAGCAGTGATTGGTCACCTCTAATTGTAGCATCAGTGAGAGCCCAATCGCCTAAAGGGCCAATTAGGTAGAAAATGTTTAGTGTAATTCGTACCAGTGCTGTTATAATAATAGATAACTTTCCATTACATATTTAGGAATCACAAATCAGTGACAAACCATTGTGCCTTCAGCAATCTTGTTTTCCACATCAGTTAATCTGCTTGAACTGGTTTTATTGGTATTTTGTATGTTTTTTATCACTAGTCATTTGATTGAAGACACATGCTTTTAAAAATGTCTATATTTGCTATATTTTTCTGAGTAGAAAAAGTAGATTGAGCAGTTTACTATCCAAGCACATTTATTTCCACTAGTTTGGAAAACATGTAATCGTGTCACTGTGGTGGATGAATTGAAATCATTATCCCTCTGGAACAATAGTAGAAAGGTTCTACTATCACAGTATTATGAAAAGGGAACTATTCAGATTTGGGAGGAGGGTTCGGGGGGTGGGCAAGCACATGGATACACAACCCCTACCACACACACACCCTTCACCAATCTGAACTAATAAAAAAAAGGGAATTAAAAAGATGTGTACAGGATTCTGCTGTCTGATTGGTCAATAAGCAGGATGTAAAGAACAGAGAGATTAATACCCTCAGTATCTTCCAAGCAAGTGTTTGGAGTGTGTTAATCACTTGTACGCCATGTGTTTGTGTGTTTGTTTCTTAAAGGAGGGCCACTCTCCTTGTCCTGTCCAACGTCACCATCTGTTTTGCTTTGCTGTCTCTCCATCTTGGTTTGGAGTTTGACATTGACTTCGTGCACTTCGTCTCCAAATCATGGATGTATAAAAGAATAGAATATTATAGATCCATGCTCCAAATGCCCTGACTGACAGGGGTCCGACCTATTCCCCCTAACTCGTAGTACCGTTCACGGCAATACGGACCATTTTGTCGATGGACACCGTGTGTCGAGCCCGTAGGTTCTGCAGATCATCACTCCATAAAGTACAAGAGTCAGAAGTTGTTGTTGTTGCTGAGGATATGCAGTGATCTTGGGTTTTTCAGTGAAAGGCATTGCTGAAATGTTAGAGGTATTGTATCTAGCGCTCCTTCTAGCGTCAAAAGATGCTTAAGATCACTCACTAAAGGGTAACTATTGCGCACACATTAATTAATTCACTGCACATAATAATTTAGTCCTTACAATGCCCAGTTTGTGTATTTCATTTGAACACGCTGGGATAAAGGATATGACGTAAACCAAAGTGTTTTATTGTAGTATTTTTATGTGAGATTTGTATGTTTCTCCTTGTCTGTCAATCAGTTGCTCATGTACTTATTTTTTTGTGCACATTACCCATCGAGTCATTTATAAACACATGATCATAATCTGTACACATTTGCACAAAGCACTCACTGTGTTGTACATATGCATAAGTATTGTTTCGTGTCACATTTATGATTTTTTGGGGTTTGTTTTATACTTGTGCATGTGCCAGATTTTGACGTTGTGAAAAAAAAAACATTGAAAAAAGACACTTACTACCAACTTACTTTCGTCACTTTGAGTCTTGTTTCCTTCCAACGTAAGTGAAGTGTAAAGTGAAGAAAGGGGTGAGGGATCACAAAGTATTATTTTTTTACAGTTTTCTCATAAATGTGAAACTTTCATGATCCTTTTATTGTCTGTAGAGCGAGAGCGAGTATCTTGAAAAGCGCTATATAAATACAATGTATTATTATTATTATAGATATTCGACATCAATTTAGGCCTAATTGATCAATTTTAAGCTTGCACTGCCCCTACTGGTATTTTCCCCCACGTGCGCACGCCAGAGGTTCACGCAGGGCGTGATCGCGCGCCCCCTCCCCCCTCCACAGTCGATCTAAAAAAAAAAAAAAAAAAAAAACTTTTTGTATCGAAGGAATCAACAGCCGCCATCTTGTCGTGGCTCGGAATTAGGATTTCTGTTGAGCACTATTTTTTCATTTTGAAACGGAGCTTTCGAACCGAGGTTTGACAGCATTTTTCCGTCCGAAAAGAAGTAGTCGTATCATTTCGGAATTATTTTGGGCGAAAAAACGGGAATTTGATCGCTGTTCGTCGGCCAGAAAACAGCAGAATATGTGATTTCCCCTTGAGTGCGGCGCTTCACACAGCTTCTGTCGCCGTTTAGACCACTATTGTTTAACCGTCAGCAGTCGGAGACAAGACAGCAAATTGCAAACACATTTCCTCAAATATATCATTTTCTTGCAGGTTTTGCATTTTTACGGAGCTTTAAGATCATTTTTGCATGAAGCAATTTGACGTCACTAAAAAACGGCTTGTTTGAACGTCCTAAAAATAACGACTTTGTTGACGGGATCCATGTGGACGATTTTAATTTGAATTTTAACGTCCAATTTTTCCGATGGAAAATATTTTTATCCTATTAATTTAAAGATAATAATGTGGGTGTTGGGTGTTGGATTATCATGGGGTGAATGGCGGTGGCGAAGCGGGGCGCTGTTGCATCTCTTTTGAAAGACACTTCGACGCTAGCGAGGAGTTAGCAAGCAAAAAAGCCCAAAAAAGAGAGAACAAAAAAACTGGATGCAACGTTAGTCCTCAAAACCTGCAGCAGGATTCTTTCCTTTGCTCATACATAATCAGAAACGACGACAAAGTATTACCATGGCTGAAAACTTGCTAGATAATAGTATCGGACCCCCCAACTCTAAGCGGCCGAAGCTGAATTCACCTGCGCTGTCAGCCTCGGATGGACCAGGTAAGGATGGACCAGGTGAGGCAGGACCAGGTGAGGCAGGACCAGATTAGATTAGATTCAATTTTAATGTCATTACACAGGTACAAGTACAGGGTAACGAAATGCAGTTAACATCCAACCAGAAGTGCAAAACAGTTATTACAACAGAATGTAATTGTATACTCAGAATATACACAGTACGTACAGTATAATCAGAATATACAGAGTATGTACAAATTAAAGTGATTTGGAAGGAGCAAATGTACAGCTGTATTGTACAAGATGATGCAGTAGTTTTTTTCAGAATTTACAGAGTTGCATGTATGTACAGTTACTGCAAATGATGCAATGTCTATTCATTCGGCACATCTGCACATTGCATCATTTGCACTAACTGTACATACATGCAACTCTGTAAATTCTGTTAATACTGTAGTATCTTGTACAATACAGGTGAGGCAGGCCTCAAAGTTACACTGGACTCATGTGACGTGGAGACAGGTCAGGTGTTTCCCCCCGACACTACCCAGTCATTTTAACCAGCTCATCTAGTCTTAAAATGTTTTACCCAAGACCAACGTTACCAGATCTAACTGGACAGATGTGGTGTTTAAACTCTGGTTGCCAAGTCTGATTCCTGCTTTGTTATGCTAGCTGTCACTTAGCATGATGCTAGCTGTCACTTAGCATGAAACAGCGTCAACACGGTGGCTTAGCAAGATAGCCTTCAAAAATGGCCCAGGTTTGCTATTTTAAGGGGCTGTTTTGAGGATTTTGGAGCTAAAGTCAAGTAAAACTGCTCAGAGAGGCATCTGAATGGCTGCTGTTTTGCTAGCAGCAGTCGTTAGCTAGGCTAGCTTTCCTGCACCTGAATCCTACTTGGACGGACCATCGGTCCATTCAGTCCTAAATTAGCCAAACAACTCAACATGCAACATACCCTCATCGATCATATGGACTTAAGATGCAAATTGGTTCAATATTCTGGGTTCAAATGATTACAGCATCTGTACTTGATTTGTAACTATCGTTTTTAGAACAATTCGTTTTATTCACCATGTAAGTTGCGCAAACACGGACTTTACTGTGGTAGGATGGAGCAGACAAAGAACATAATGAGACTTGCACAAAAATATCCATACATAGGATGGATATATATATATTAAAAGTATGGGTGTGAATGAATGGACAGGTGCAATAGGATCAGAGTGATTAAGCCATCATATCATAGACTGGCTCTAGAACTGGCCAACTGTTTTGATCTTAACTGGCCAGATTGTGCAAGACAGTTTGGTAGCAGCCTTGGACGTAAATTACTCCACACAAAAGGGCCTGATTGGTCCTAGAGTGTCTCTATTCAAGCCTGCAGCATCTAACGACACTCCCGGATTGACCTTTAATATCTGCCTTCTGCCAGTGCAGACACAGCTTGGGTTAAACATAGCTATTGGGAAGGTGTGTGTTTGTGTATCGGCGACGCACATGAGCGAAACACCCAAACTTTCTGAAGCGCGTTGGTTTTTGCGAATGCGTTTGTGAACGTGTGTTGCTTTGAAGTGTAAGACAACTTGTATTGAAGCGACGGAGCATGCACGTGTCACCCTGTTTCACTCGTACAGACCATCTGCCATCCCAGTAGGGTCTGCTTTGCCCTCTGACCCCACTTTCTCTTTCTCCCTCTCACCCCGCACGCACACTGTCGATTGCCACAGCACCTGGAAGCAGTCTCTCCTCATCAAACCCTTGTCTAGAAGCCAGCCCAGCAAATCTCGCCCTAAAAACAGCCCTGGAGTCAGGAAGCAGTTCGTGACACCTCAAGACCCCTCTAATTGACCTCTTAAGTGCTTTCCCCTCTAGCCTCCTTGGAGGAAATGCAACCCTGAGAAAATGGGTGAAGGGGAAGACGGAGAGGCAAAGAGGGTGCTCCCCACCTCCCCCTTTCTCCCCCACCTTCCCCTTTACACTCCTTACTCCCCCTTCTCCAAACCCCCGTTCCAACAAAGTCCCCACGGCTCTGGCTTTTCCCCAGCTCAAACCCACTGTGGCTTAGCAGCAGTTTTTTGTTGTGTTTCTGTATTTTTTTCCCCAGTTTGTCCTCGTTTTAATCCAGGCTGGCTCTGCTTGATCATCTCGCTGCTTCCGCTGCTCCAACTCCCAGCTCGTCAGCTCGCTGGATAGGGAGGGGAGGGAGGACGGGGAGGGGGGGAAGAGAGGGTTGAGGGGATGTCGACTAGGTGCTTTATAAGGGATTTTTATGCCTGCAATAAGAGCCAGACATACAGGACAACAACAAATCCTGCATAGCTGGACCCATTTTATTTTCCGTCTTTTGATTTTTTTTTTTGCCTTTTCCGCTGCTTAAATTCTGTTCCCTCAAATTTCGAATTCGCTGTCAGAGGGCTAAATTGGCTTTCAGTCACCCCTAGGGCTAGGGGGAGGGGTAAGGAGAGGAGAGCTTGTTTTCCCCCTCTAGCTTAAGTCCTAAGAGGTCCAAATACCCCCCAACCCTGAGCCTAGGACAGCCCGCCTGAGGGCGTTTGGAGGGAGAAGTTTTGCATGACTTACAGTTGCGCTTGACATCTGGTTTTGCTGGGTCGTTAGCCGTCTACGCGTTTGAATGGCCACATGCTCGCTTGCTCTGCTCTCTCCCTCCTTCCATCCTTCTCTTTCCCCCATTCCATCCTCCTCTTTTTCTCCCCTTCCCGCCTCCCTCTCGTCTCCCTCCTTTTCCTTTTTCTCTGTTGAATGGTCTGAACGACTGAACGACTGATTCATGCATGCCTTCCCCCAAATCAGCGTGGAGACTTTAATGGCCCTGCCTGCCTGCCTGCCTGACTGCCTGCCTGACTGCGTGGCTGACCCCCTCTCTCCTTTTAAAACTGCATCATTGCCTTTTACTGACTCCCTACTCCTTCCAGGCCCAGACAGACTCTCTAGACATCAGTGTCAATCCTATAGCTTTCATGGTCTTTACAGTTTCCACAACACTTTTGAGGGATGTCGGCAGCTCCTGGTTGGATGTTCCAGAGGAGCGCGTCCCCCCCTGGTGTCCTTACAGCAGGACCCTCCAACCAGCCTCGCTCCTCATGACACTGTTTCATAATCTATAAACCAGCTATATTTAGGGTCTATCACGTTGCTATGCTCAGTGACCGATGCGCTTTTGTAAAGCTTGTAAAGTAAGTCGCTTTGGATAAAAGCATCTGCCGAATGAATAAATGTAAATGACACAGAACAGCTCTGTGATGGAGGTTGGGAGTCCCACGTGGCTTGCAAGCACACACGCTGCACCGCAGGGCGGACAGAGTTAGCACCCAGCCCTCCAGGGGAAAGAGCGGCCAGCCTGTGCCGCACCTGTCTTCCCCGAGCCCAGACTCTGGGCCGGGGCCAGGGGCTGAGGCTGGGAGTGGAGGCCAGTCGATGGCTCTGTAGACGGGCAGAAGGACAGCCGGGGTCTAGGCATGCGGGAGGGGATAATTATAGCCCCAGACCTGAGCTATGAGGAGAGAATAGTTTTGAGTAAGGAGAGCTGGGGCCGGGGGGAAAGATTGGGGAGGGGGGGGGGTGTTGCAATTCGAGAGGAGTGGGAGGGCGAGCGAGAATGCAAGCGAGGAAGGTTTGTAGGTGGCGAAATGGGAGAAAGGGGGGGTGGGCCGTCTCCACAGCGATCCCAAATCAAAACGACACTTTGCATCCTGGCCTCGTGCCCAGAGACCTGGGGCAGGTTTAGTGCGCGCACACACACACACACACACACACACTAAAACACACTAAAACACACAAGAGCCAGTGTGTGCCATGGTAGGAGGTCCTCACTGACAGCACCCAAATGAAAAGAGAGAGCGAGAGGGAGCTGTCTGCGGTCCCAAACACATTTCCTCTTTTCCAGGGAGCACCTGCTGTCTCTCTGGAGGGGTGAGGGTGTGGGGTACCAGAGTATCAGTGTTTATTTAGAACAGACTAGAACACTCCAGAACACACCATAACACTCCAGAACACACCATAACACTCCAGAACAGACTAGAACACTCCAGAACAGACTAGAACACCAGAACAGACTAGAACACTCCAGAACAGACTAGAACACTCCAGAACAGACCAGAACAGACTAGAACACTCCAGAACAGACTAAAACATGCCAGAACAGACCAAAACAGACTAGAACATGCCAGATTACACCAGAACAGGCCAACACCAACACAGGCCAACATGAAGAGGCAGACGGGAAGAGGAAGGTGGACTTTCCATTTATTCCTACTTTTTTCTTCACACACGGTCCTGTAATTCCCTGGGTCCATTAGGACGGATCCACAGAACATTATGGGTTCCATTATGGAAGTACTACACTGACAATTAAAACTGGCATTTCTCCACTGCTATTGGCCTCACCCACCAGACAATTAACACCCCTCTCTCTCTCTCTCTCTTACACACACACACACACACTCTTTCACATCTTAATCACTCTCATCCCTTCCAAACCACAACTCCCTGAGCGGTACACTTTACATTCACACTTCCCGGGGGCGAGATTCTAATATTCCAACCCCTCCCCCCTCCATCCTCCCTCCCTCCCCCCGCCATCCTCCCTCCCCCCTCTCCTCATCTCAGTCCTCAGTCCTGCCAAAGGCAACCACAGGAAGTTTCCTGGGTGTTTCTCACCCTCATTGGTTGAGCCTCAGCAGGGACGCGGCGGCAGCTGGGCCCCTGGCTAGCGCTAACAGTCTGAGTGCTTCACTTAGCAGGCAGGGCGCTAGGCAGGGCGCTAGGCAGGGCGCTAGGCAGGGCGCTAGGCAGGGCGCTAGGCAGGGCGCTAGGCAGGGCGCTAGGCAGGGCGCTAGGCAGGGCGCTAGGCAGGGCGCTAGGCAGGGCGCTAGGCAGGTTAGCAGCACATTAGCAGCGTTGCACGCCATAGTTAGCGCGTTAGCCCCCCCCTCCCAACCCCCCCACCAAGCGCGGGTGGACACAGTGGTTGGCACGTTAGCTCATTAGCGCCGATGAGCACACCCAGTTAGAGCTTCCATTAGCATTAGCGGAGGGGTGCTGTGTAGCGTGTTAGCACGTGATTGATGGAGGTGTTGGCATGTTGTGTTGGGGGGGATGGGGTTAGTTCAGGGTAGGTGATACCTGTGGTATGGGTCTACACGGGTGGGATTTCATCCATCGTTTGGTTCACATGCACCAGGGCAGACTGATGAGAGGCTGGTTCTCTGTGGTGGTCGAAACTGATTGGAATGATGCATTCTGGGTTGTAGTTGACAGTGACATTTTAGGATGTTGTTTTTAAATCAGGTATGTTGTGGTCTTAATCCTGGGAAATAACTCTGTCTCTTCCTCCTATCTCCCCTCCTCTTTCTCTTCTCTCCCACCTCTTCCTTCTATCTCCTCTCTTTCTCCTCTCTTCCTCCTCTCTCCCCCTCCTCTTCCTCCTCTCTTCCCCTCCTCTTCCTCCTCTCTCCCCCTCCTCTTCCTCCTCTCTTCCCCTCCTCTTCCTCCTCTCTCCCCCTTCTCTTCCTCCTCTCTCCCCCTCCTCTCTCCCCCTCCTCTTCCTCCTCTCTCCCCCTTCTCTTCCTCCTCTCTCCCCCTCCTCTTCCTCCTCTCCCCCCCTCCTCTTCCTCCTCTCCCCCCCTCCTCTTCCTCCTCTTTCCCCCCTCTCCTCACAGACCTGGGCTCCCTCTCCTGGGACGACCTGGAGAACGACCTTCCGGAAGAGCTGAAAAACCTCCCTAACGGTGGCGACCAGGGCCTGACCTCCTCCCTCTCCTCCAACGGGGGCTCGGCCCCACTCACTGGCCCTGGAACCCCGGGAGGCCTGGGCCCTGGAGGAGGCAGCGCTTCCCCCAGCCTCCACCTGGACGCCGCCGCCAAGCACAAGCAGCTGTCAGAGCTTCTCCGCGCCAGCAGCGGATCCAGCCTGACCTCGGCCAGCCCTCAGCCCGGGGGCGTGGGGGGTCAGCTGGGCCTGGCATTGGGGAAGAGCCCCCTGGGCGTGGGCCAGGGCTCCCCCAACCACCAGTCTCCGCAGGCCCAGAAAGCAGGCACGCCCACGGGGTCGCAGAACAGCAACAGCACGGGCGCTGCCATGGGGCTCGGAGCTGGCTTCAACCAGGCCATGGGGCCCCACGCGGGACTCCTAGCCCAGGGAGGGCAGCCCCAGGCTGGCCAGGTGATGAACGGAGGCCTGGGGGCTGGAAGGGGCCGGGGGCAGTACCAGGGGCAGATGCAGGGGGCCCCAGGCGGGGGCGGAGGAGTGGGGGCGGCAGGTTCGTTGGCGGATACGTTGGTCCAGGGGGGACAGCAGCCTGGTGGCATGAACAAGGTGAGTCACAGAGAGGAGAGACTGTACACAGCAACAAAGAGAGAGAGAGAGAGAGAGAGGGGGGGGGGGGAGTGGGAGAGAGAGGGTTGAGAGGGATGGATGGAGGGAGAGACAGAGAGAGAGCCACCTGGTCAGTGGGAGGGTATTGCTTCCCTGTCTGGCTCTGGCTGTTTGTTAATCAGGCTTGACTCATTAGTTGGTTGGCTCCCTTCTGGTGGTAAGAGCTGCTCAGCCTGGTGCTGCTCAGCCTGGTGCTGCTCAGCCTGGTGCTGCTCAGCCTGGTGCTGCTCAGCCTGGTGCTGCTCAGCCTGGTGTGTCAGCCTGAGTGTGTGAGTGTGTGTGTGTGTCAGTGTCAGTGTGTGTGTGTCAGGTTAGTAGTCTTACAGGGTTGTCCTCAGGTCTGTGTCTGACTTCATTAGAGCATGTCCTGCTGTGTGTGTGTGTGTGTGTGTGTGTGTGTGTGTGTGTGTGTGTGTGTGTGTGTGTGTGTGTGTGTGTGTGTGTGTGTGTGTGTGTGTGTGTGTGTGTGTGTGTGTGTGTGTGTGTGTGTGTGTGTGTGTGTGTGTGTGTGTGTGTGTGTGTGTGTGTGTATTGTCTGTCTAAGCCCCCTGACACTGCTGTGGTTTAGCAGGAAATCAATAGGAAACCCTCCATTCTGCTAGCTGGTGGTCAACACACACACTCACACACACACGTGCTTGCATGCATATGAAGAGGAAGATCTGTCCCAGACCACATCACACACACACACACAGCGTACTCGTAAACCACGTGAAAAGCTGCAGCAGGAACCTCTGTAAGGACCCAAAGGGCCACCGTGCCCAGAGAGACCTGATTGGTTCAGAGCCAGACTGATGGGGGTTTCCATCTGCAGCCAGATGTGTGTGTGTGTGTGTGTTTTCTCTTTGGTTCACCTTGTAAATCTGTCTCTGGACGCACGTGTGTGTGTGTGTGTTCTCTCCCCCTTCCCTTAGTGTGTGTGTGTGTTCTCTCCCCCTTCCCTTATTGTGTGTGTGTTCTCTCCCCCCTCCCTTATGTGTGTGTGTTCTCTCCCCCCTCTCTTAGTGTGTGTGTGTGTGTCCCTCCCTTGTGTTTCTCCTAGCTGGCTCCGTGCCTCCCTGTTGTAAATCACATTACCAGGGGCCGCTTTAGGGTTCCAGTGTGTGAAGAGGGGAGGGGGAGGCAAAGAGAAAGACGGATGGAGGGAATGAAGAGCCTGAATATACTGCTCTGGTCTGGAGGGAGGGGGGAGGAGGAGGGAGAGAGGAGGCTGGCAGCCGTACAGCCTGTCGCTGTGCGGAGTGTGTCAGAGTGAGTGGGGATATGTGGCAGTGTGTGTGTGTGTTGGCTGTGTGTGTGTGTGTGTTGCCGTGAGCGCTCAGCTGTGTGTACTGCTGGTCCTTGGCTGGCTCAGCTGGGTGTCTTTATCTGGTCTGTTGGAGTGCTGTCAACGACCCTGGAGGAGGGGGAGGAGGAGGGAGAGGGGAGTCGGGTGGGGTGTTGAGAGTGTTTGGGGGCTCCCTCACTGCCTGCTATGGGTGTGTGTGTGTGTGGCAGCAGTGTGGTGGTGGTTGCCAGGTTGGCAGAGGCCTGGTTTGGGACAGGGGTACATGTTCAGCCTAATTAGAACTGGGCAAAAACAAATCCAACCACGACAGATTTGTAGTTTTTGTAGTTCCGCCTGTGGAGCGGCTGGGCAGGAAGTAGGAGTAGAATGGACCGCGATGTTCAGATGGGACTTGTTACCGCTCAGATGTTGACCTGGATTCTAAATTTTATTTCTCTCCCTCCCTTCTCCACACCCCTCCATTCTCCACACCCTCTCTTTCCCTCCCTCCTTCAGATGGGGATGGGCAGTAACGGGGGTCCGTTCGTTGGGGCGCAGGGGTACGGGGGGCAGGGGGCAGGGGTGAACAAGGCGGCCCTCTCAAACAGCTTGCCCCCCTTTCCTACAGAGCTGAAGGGTGCGGCAGTCACCAGCCTCCCTAACTTGGTGAGACACACACACACACACACACTCAAGAGGCATTCAATGAGGAATGAGGAATATACGATTTGTTACTCCTACTAACATTGTTTCCCCAACTTCCTCCTCCTCCCTCCACCCCCCCCCAGGCCCAGCTCCAGCAGCAGTCCCAGCAGCAGGTGCCCTCGGTGGGCACGGTCCCAGGCGTGCCAGCCGGCGTGGTCCCCGGGGCCTCCATCTCCTCGGTGCCGGCGGGGGCCGGCCCCACGGCCGACCCGGAGAAGCGCAAGCTGATCCAGCAGCAGCTGGTGCTGCTCCTCCACGCCCACAAGTGCCAGCGGAGGGAGCAGGCGAATGGGGAGGTGCGGGCCTGCGCCCTGCCCCACTGCAGAACCATGAAGAACGTCCTCAATCACATGACCCACTGCCAGGCTGGGAAGTCCTGCCAGGGTTCGTGACCTTTACTACCCACTTTTCTATCCAATGTTTTTTTTTCTTTTCTCAGTCTCTCCCATCTTGCTTTAATTCGCTTGCGCACACACTCCATCTCTCCTGTGTCTCTCTCTCCCTCCCTATCTTTGATCCTTCTTCAGCCGTCAATATCATCCCCCCCCCCCCCAGATGGTTTGATGACAACCTGAGGTGGCTCAGTTCCAGCTCTGTTAATGAGAAATCCTCTCCAGACAGTCATGTTGATCTATCAGACACACACACTCACACACACACACACACACACACACACACACTCTCACACTCTCTCTCACACACACACACACACACACACACACACACACAATCTCTCTCTCTCTCTCCAGTCAGTCTAATTTAGAACTGGCTGACAGACCGCATTGTTCTTGGAATCTGAAAGCCGTAGTTTAATTTCAAGCCAAACACACCAAGGCCATATCGAGAGAGAAGTGTGTGTGTGTGTGTGTGTGGGTTTGGGTCGGCCAACTCATTTCCTCTGGGCCTCTGTGCCTCTGGAATAACCTGAGAAAAAAGCTCTGTTGCTCATCACTGACTGCTATCAGGGCTGCGACACATTTCTTTTCACACGTCCAGAGCTGGAGTTTTCCCTGGCGCGCGTGTGTGTGTGTCTGTGTCTGTGTATGGGGAGGTTGGGCCTGTGTCTTGGCCATGCTTGAACATACCAGAATAAGGATGTGAATTACCTGTGCCTTTGAACGTGTGCTGTTGTCCTTCAGGCTACTGCAGGTTGTTGTTTTGCTGCAGTTTATTATTGCAGCAAAGTGTTTCGCCCTAATTCATCCACAGTATATGTTGGGGTGTTTCAAGCTCTCCTGCCCCCCTGTGTTTCTCTGTTGGGGTGTTTCAAGCTCTTTTAACCCCCCTGTGTTTCTCTGTTGGGGTGTTTCAAGCTCTCCTGCCCCCCTGTGTTTCTCTGTTGGGGTGTTTCAAGCTCTTTTAACCCCCCTGTGTTTCTCTGTTGGGGTGTTTCAAGCTCTCCCCCCCCTGTGTTTCTCTGTTGGGGTGTTTCAAGCTCCCCCCCTCCTGTGTTTCTCTGTTGGGGTGTTTCAAGCTCTCCCCCCCCTGTGTTTCTCTGTTGGGGTGTTTCAAGCTCTCCTGCCCCCCTGTGTTTCTCTGTTGGGGTGTTTCAAGCTCCCCCCCTCCTGTGTTTCTCTGTTGGGGTGTTTCAAGCTCTCCCCCCCTGTGTTTCTCTGTTGGGGTGTTTCAAGCTCTCCTGCCCCCCTGTGTTTCTCTGTTGGGGTGTTTCAAGCTCTCCTGCCCCCCTGTGTTTCTCTGTTGGGGTGTTTCAAGCTCTCCCCCCCTGTGTTTCTGCAGTGGCCCACTGTGCCTCGTCCAGACAGATCATCTCCCACTGGAAGAACTGCACACGACACGACTGTCCTGTCTGCCTGCCGCTCAAGAACGCCAGTGACAAGAGAACCCAGCAGCGTGAGTACCTTCTCCTCCACTGGATACACTGGGTACTCTAGGTACACTGGATACACTGGGTACACTGGCACACTGGCTACTCTGGCACACTGGGTACACTGGCATGGGGGAATGGGCACACCGGCATGACATGCCAGCTGGTGATTGGCTGCTGGACCACAGCTCTCTGTCTCTCTCTCTCTCCTGCTGTGCTCTGCAGTCCTGTCTCTCCTCCCCCCCTTCACAATTCTTTTTCACTTGCTTTCTGTTTCTGTTTATTTCTTTACCCTCCCTCCTTCTGTTCTTACTTTCCTTCCACATTCCCTCTCTCTCCAACTCCTCCTCTCTTCTCTTCCTCTCTCCACCTCCCCCCCCCCCCTTCTCTCTCTTGAGTCTGCATGCTGGAGATCCCAGCGCCGTGGCTGACTTTACTGCTGCCAGCACAAACAACACACACACTCTCACACACATGTATAGCCCTGTAGACTGGTTCGACCCAGGCTTGAACTCACAGCCACACGCAAATCAGAAACATGCCCCCCCCCCCCCACTCCCACTCCCCTGAAGGGATTTATGTATTTATTCAGTTCAGCCGTGGGTGAAATACCCAGATTAACACACAAGCCATTGGTTCACACTGATTTGCTATGCCCTGTGACAGATATCTCTCCTGTGACATTGGTGCAGTACGGATGGAGACTCACTCATGCCTGCATCTGTGTTCACGAGCCCACGACCTGAATTATACATACAAACACTGTGTTTTAACCCCGCCCCCCTTCTCTCCCTCCCCTCTCCTCCCTCCTCCACTCTCCTCCCTCCCCTTCGTCCCCCCCACAGCCCTGCTGAGCCCCCCCAGCTCCTCCCTCCAGACGTCCCTGTCCTCCGCGGCCGTGTCGGGCCAGCCCGGGGTTTCCTCCCTGGCTGCGGCGGCCCCCATCGATCCCAGCTCCATGCAGAGGGCCTACGCTGCCCTGGGGCTGCCCTACAGCAGCCAGGGTCCCGGCCAGAGCCCGGCCCAGCAGGGCGCCTCGCCGCTCCCCCAGCAGATCAGACCTCTCAGTGCCCTCGGTAAGGAGCCCTGGGGCACACCTGCTGGCTGAAAGGCTGTGGCATCTGACATTTTTATAGGGATCCAAAAATGAGAATTGCTTGTTTTTTGGGGGTTTCCAGGCAACCAGATGACCCTAGGGGGAGGGGCCTTGGGCGTGGCCTCGTCTGAGCAGACCAGCCTTCACACAGACTCCGCCCTCTCGAACACGCTCAACACCAAGTGAGTCAGGGTTCTGGGGCTGCTTTTCCTCTGGGATCCTGACCATCCTCACCATGCAGGATGAGTGTGGTGGTTAACCTATCTCTATGTTCCTCCTCTCCCCCCTCCAGTCAGCTGCTGTCGGAGGGTCCAGGGCTGGGCTCTGTGGGCTCTGTGGGCTCGCTGCCCACTGCTGCTCCCCTCTCGGCTGGCGGTGTCAGGAAGCCTGGCACGAGCACGTCACCCAGGACCTGAGGAACCACCTCGTCCACAAGCTGTACGACTCTCTCTCTCTCTCTCTCTCTCTCTCTCTCTCTCTCTCTCTCTCTCTCTCTCTCTCTCTCTCTCTCTCTCTCTCTCTCTCTCTCTCTCTCTCTCTCTCTCTCTCTCTCTCTCTCTCTCTCTCTCTCTCTCTCTCTCTCTCTCTCTCTCTCTCTCTCTCTCTCTCTCTCTCTCTCTCTCTCTCTCTCTCTCTCTCTCTCTCTCTCTCTCTCTCTCTCTCTCTCTCTCTCACACACACACACACACACATCCATGTGAATCCCAGCGCTGTGTGATTGACTCTCCCCTCCCTCCTCCTCCTGTGTGTAGTGTCCAGGCCATCTTCCCCACCCCGGACCCTGCAGCGCTGAAGGACAGGAGGATGGAGAACCTGGTGGCCTACGCCCGCAAGGTGGAGGGGGGACATGTACGAGTCAGCCAACAGCAGGGTGAGGGCATGCTCTGTCTCTCACACACAACACACACACACACACACACACACACACACACACACACACACACACACACACACACACACACACTCTCACACACAGTCTGATGGTCCTGTCCTCCTCAGGATGAGTATTACCACTTCCTGGCAGAGAAGATCTACAAGATCCAGAAAGAGCTGGAGGAGAAGAGGAGGTCTCGGCTGCAGAAGCAGATCATCAACCAGGCTCCTCTAGCAGCCCAGCAGCAGGCCCAGAACCAGGCCCTGGGCCAGAACAGCGCCCTGGGCCAGAACAGCGCCCTGGGCCAGAACAGCACCCTGGGGCAGAACCAGGTCCTGGGGCAGAACCAGGCCCTGGGGCAGAACCAGGGGCAGGCCGGCAGGACGCAGAGTGAGGAACCAGACGTCTGGGGGATTAGGGGGAGGGGTGGGGGGGGTCCATAAGCAACACACACTCACACTCACACTAACACTGTGCTCACAGGTCCAGTCACACTGTAGCTGTGGGGGGTGGCCACTGTCGGAACCTAAACTCTTTTATTCCTCCCCTCTCCCCCCTCCTCCCCCCTCCTCCCCCCTCAGATGGACCGGGCCCCATGCCCAACGTGCCAAACCAGATCCTGAACCGTATGCAGGTGTCTCAAGGTACCTTCCTGCCCCCTCTGAGCCGCTCGCTGCCCCCGCCTCAGGGCTGGACAGGACATCACTGACCGTGTGTGTGTGTGTGTGTGTGTCCAGGGATGACCCAGTATGGCTCCATGGCCCTGCCCAGTGTCCAGATGTCCCAGATGTCTCAGTCCACCATGGGGGCCCGCGCTGCCTCGCCCATGACCCACCCTCAGCACCACAGCATGGGCTCCGTGCCCTCGGTGAGGAGCGCAACTCACACTCGCGCACACACACTCACACACACACTCTCACACACACTCTCACACACACTCTCACAAATGCAAACACTGTCTTACACACACAAACACTTGCCTCACAACACTCACACACATCACATGCATGCACACTACACACACTAAACACACCTACACACACTACACACAGTAAACGCACACACACACACATGCTCTACCCCACACACATATACATGTGTCCACTTTCAACTCTAATAGCCTGGCAGTGAGAGTAGCTCTCATGCATGAGTCACCAGAAAAAGAAAGAGTATTTTTAGTGGACCCTCTTCCCCCACCCCGAGGAGAGCGGCCCTTTGTGAAGTTTCTAAAGCCCCCCCCTCGCTCCTTCACTATCATTGGCTGCTTCAGGCGCCAATCAACCCGCCTCCCCTCTTATCAAACCCATCTGTCGTGGGAGGAGGGCTCTGGTTACAGCGCGTCGACGCACAGACGCTTATTTTAGTTTCCTCAATGACGCCCCCAGGTTTTGAGTCACGGGTGTGTGTGTGTGTGTGCGTGCGCGTGCGCATGCGCGTGTGTGTGCGCGTGTGCGTTCCTCTGAAAAGGGCATGGAGAAGGGGCAGTGACTGATTGGCGCTGTGTAGCCGTCCACTTCTCTTTAGTGCGCTTTTCTACCAAGGAATGGCCACCTAATTGCCCTCATTCCCTCTCTCCCTCCAGATGGGCCTGTCCCCCTCCAGGATGCCCCAGGCCCCTGGTCTGCTGGGGGCGCACGGCGGGGGGTCCAGCATGGTGGGCCAGACAGCCGGCCAGGGCCAGGGGGGCCAGTTCCCCCCTGGGGCCACCTCCGTCACCCCCACAGTGGGGGCCCGGACAGTCCCCGGCCCAGGCTGCTGTCACACAGGTGAGACCTGGAGGGAGAGGGGCGAGCGAGCACATGTTGTGCTGTGTTACTAGAGAGAGAGGCATCCACCACTAACCCTCACACTCAGGCTTCCAGCTGCTGCTGCCTCTACCCTGGTCTTCCTGTCTGATCTCTCTGTCTGCCTGTCTCTCTCTCTCTCTGTTTGTCTGTCTATATGTTTCTGTGTATATGACATCTGTCTCTCTGTCTGTCTGTCTGTCTGTCTGTGTCTGACTGTCTGCCTGTCTGTTTATCTCTGTCTGTCTGTCTCTCTCCGTCTCTCTGTCTATCTGCTCTCCTCCATGTTTGTTTCTGTGCTTCTCTTTCTGTGTGTGTGTTATTCCCTCTCCTCAGCAGCAGCCCCAGCAGCAGTCCAGCGCTAACCTCCCCATCAGTGCGCTTGCTCTTCCTCCTCCTCCTCTTCCTCCCAGCCCTCGCTCCACCCTACCCCTCCGCCCGCCCCCCTTTCCTCCTCCTCCTCCTGCTCCTCCTCCTCTGCCGCGGGGCCCACTAACCAGCAGCCTCCTCTCCAGTCCTCCACCAGCCGCAGCTCCACCCCCACCCTCCCCTGCCCCGCCCCGGCCCAGGGGGGGCACCCCGCCCCACCCCGCCCAGCCCCTCCGGAGACGCTGCTACCCCCCCACCACGCCGGTGAGGACTGAGACCGCATGCCCGCTCCCTCCATCCCCACACCTCCACCCCCCCGACCGTCAGTCACCTGACCTGCCCCATGCGTCATCCATCTGTCTGCATCCCAGCTCAAGGAATGATGGGACTTGGAGTTCCCCAGGACCAGCTCACCTGCTCTGCTCTCCTCTGCTCCAGCCTCCATTCTGTGTCCTCCCTGCCATCGCTCCTCCGCCCGCTTGTGTTCTCTCATTCCTCCCGTTCTTCTCCTCCTCGTTAGTCCCTCGTGCTTTCTCTCGTTCTCTTCATTGTCTCGTTGTTAATCTCTCGTTCCTCTTTATCTCTCTCCCTCTCTCCCTCCGTCCCCAGCTGTCCCAGTCAGGGGCCAGTCTAGATAACCGTGTTCCCACCCCAGCCTCCGCTGCCAGCGCCGACCACCTGCACTCCCAGCATGCCCTGCCAGACCTGCCGGGCCAGGAGCCCAAGGTGGAACGCCACAAGGTGGCCATCGGGGGCAAGACGGAGCCCAAGACAGAGGTGTGTGTGTGGGTGTGTGTGTGGGTGTTAAAGCGATAACAAATTCATTCAGCTTAGTTAAGGATATTCAATCAGTGTTTTGCCAAATCGTAGCTCCACCCCCTCCTAAACCGCCGTAAAACACCTGACCAATCATCTCCCGTTGTTTCAGACGGAGGACGACTGCGGTTCGCTGTCGGTCAAGAAGGAGGAGTCCGAGGAGAAGCACGAGCCAATGGAGGTGGAGGAGAAGCGAGCGGACCTGAAGGCGGAGCCCCGAGAGGAGGAGGGAGGAGCCAACGGGACCGTGTCATCATCACCCCCTCTGTCCCGGAGGAAGAGTGAGTAGACAGGAGAGGGAGAGGAGGGATAGGTGGAGGAGGAGGGGAGGAAGAGGTGGAGGAGGAGTGTGTGTGACTAAGCTGCTGCTCCTGATCTCCCTCCAGTCTTCAAGCCAGAGGAGCTGCGTCAGGCTCTGATGCCCACCCTGGAGTCTCTGTACAGGCAGGACCCCGAGTCTCTGCCCTTCAGACAGCCTGTGGACCCCATGGTGCTGGGCATCCCGGTGAGCACACACACACACACACACACACAAGTACACACACACACTCTCAAACACACACACACTCATACACACACAAACACACTCAAACACACAGACACTCACGCACTCACACTCACTCACGCACTCACTGACACACACACACACACACACACACTGTCTCACACACACGCACACACACTCAAACACACAGACACTCACACACTCACACTCACTCACACACTCACTGACACAAACACAGACATGCACTCTCTTAAACACACACACAGACAAACTGTCTCACACACACACACACTCACACAGCAGTACAGATGATCTAACCCTCTCCCCCCTTCCCTTCCCAGGACTACTTTGACATAGTGAAGACCCCCATGGACCTGTCCACCATCAAGAGGAAGCTGGACACGGGCCAGTACCAGGAGCCCTGGCAGTACGTGGACGACATCTGGCTCATGTTCAACAACGCCTGGCTGTACAACCGCAAGACGTCCCGCGTCTACAAGTACTGCTCCAAGCTGGCCGAGGTGTTCGAGTCCGAGATCGACCCCGTCATGCAGGGCCTGGGCTACTGCTGCGGGCGCAAGGTGAGGGGGGAGGAGAGGGAGGGAGGGAGAGTACGCTGTTATGGGAGGAGAGAGGAGTCGGCTTAGGATGATGACTGACCTGCTGTCCTCTCCCTCCTCCTCTCCCTCTCCTCTCCCTCCTCCTCTCCTCTCCCTCCTCCTCTCCCTCCTCCTCTCCCTCCTCCTCTCCCTCCTCCTCTCCCTCCTCCTCTCCCTCCTCCTCTCCCTCTCCTCTCCCTCCCAGTATGAGTTCTCTCCTCAGACTCTCTGCTGCTATGGAAAACAGCTCTGCACCATCTCCCAGGCAGGAACCTACTACAGCTACCAGAACAGGTGTGTGTGGGGGCTGCTGTGTTTGTCATGATTCTGTCTCCTTACAAACCTTGCTGCTAGCTACAGTCAGTGTGTGAAGGTTCTGAAGTGTGTGTGTGTGTGTGTGTTTTGGTTGCAGGTATCATTTCTGTGAGAAGTGTTTCAATGAGATCCAGGGAGACAGTGTGACGCTAGGAGATGACCCTGTACAGCCACAGACGTGAGGGTTACACACACACACAGTCTCCCATACACACACACACACACACACACACAGTCTCTCCAATATACACACACACACAGACCACCACACACACACAACAGGCACTCTCCAGTGATTGGCTGCACTAACAGGAAGCTGGGTGTCATCTAACCTGGCCCTTGTGTTCTGCCAGGATGATCTCTAAAGACCAGTTTGAGAGAAAGAAGAACGACACGCTAGACCCTGAACCGTGAGTAACACACACGCACACACACCCAGCCACACACACTCACACTTGACCAGTCTTATCAGTGGTGTAGATCTGTGCTCCCCAGTGCCACCTGGTGGTGGTGAGGCAGTGTTGTCCCCCCACCCCACACACAGTCCTGATCTGGCCCACATGTTCATCACACACGACTCATGATGCGGACGCTGCCTGTTCAGTTTGGAACAGTTCAAACACCTTTCACCTCTCTCTCTACCAGCCTTTCATCCCCTGTGTCTCTCCACCTCTCTCGCTCATCTCTCTCTCGCTCGTCTCTCTGGACGCTCTGTTGCTCCGCAGGTTTGTTGAATGTAAAGACTGCGGCCGGAAGATGCACCAGATCTGCGTTCTGCACTACGATGTCATCTGGCCATCCGGGTAAGCCACTCCCCCACACCATCACCGTGGAAACGCTGTCAGACTTCAGCTGCCTGCGTTAGGAAAGGGACATCCTTTATAATGGGGTCCTGTGCTTGTTCTCTCCCCTCTCTTTGCTTCTTTCTTTCGCTTTCATTCCCTCCCTCCCTCCCTCCCTCCCTCCCTCCCTCCCTCTCTCTCTCTCTCTCTCTCTCTCTCTCCAGGTTCATCTGTGACAGCTGTCTAAAGAAGTCTGGGAAAACCAGGAAGGACAACAAGTTTTCAGCTAAAAGTTCGTTCTCCTTCTGACGTCCACATCCCACTCGACACACACAGTTTCAGAACGACCAAAAGACCTTTTGAAGTTCCACACAGAATGGAGTTTCCTAAGCTGTCCTGTCATCTCCACATGCATTTGCCACACACAAGGCCTGTCTCACTACCTGTCTATGAATCAGACCCTTATGTTCAGCCTTGTGGTTTTCAATGGCATTTGGGCATTTCCATGGCCTCTGGGATTGGTAGTCCTCGAATGGTATTTGTAGTCCCAGAGACAGTGACCTTTACAGCCTACCAGGCGTCAAGTTGGTTCGGAGCCGCAGTCTTCAGTTCATACATAAAACATGTGCCGTGCTGAATAAAGGCGCGGTTTGTGACCTTTTGGGATTTTCTTTCTCTCAATCCTTCCTACTTCTGCGTGTGTGTGTGTGTATGTATGTGTGCGTGTGCGCAGGGCTGCAGTCTACCCGGCTGGGAATGTACATCGAGGACCGGGTGAACAAGTACTTGAAGAGGCAGAACCACCCGGAAGCGGGCGAGGTGTTTGTACGGGTGGTGGCCAGCTCAGACAAGACGGTGGAGGTGAAGCCTGGCATGAGATCCAGGTAAACCACTCTGAAGTGTCCTTCAGCTAGTAGGCTAGCTACAGTTAGCCACTCAAAAGTGTCTTTCAGGTAGTAGGCCAGCTACAGTTATCCACTCTGAAGTGTCCTTCAGCTAGTAGTCTAGCTACAGTTATCCACTCTGAAGTGTCCTTCAGCTAGTAGGCCAGCTACAGTTAGCCACTCACAAGTGTCCTCCAGCTAGTAGGCTAGCTACAGTTATCCACTCTGAAGTGTCCTTCAGCTAGTAGGCTAGCTACAGTTAGCCACTCTGAAGTGTCCTTCAGCTAGTAGGCTAGCTACAGTTATCCACTCACAAGTGTCCTCCAGCTAGTACGCTAGCTACAGTTAGCCACTCTGAAGTGTCCTCCAGCTGCTGAAAGTGTCTAATACTGCTGTGTGTGTGTGTGTGTGTGTGTCAGGTTTGTGGACATGGGGGACATGCCAGAGTCCTTCCCCTACAGAACCAAAGCACTTTTTGCCTTTGAGGAGATTGACGGTGTGGACGTGTGCTTCTTTGGCATGCATGTCCAGGAGTACGGCTCCGAGTGCGCCTTCCCCAACACCAGGTACCCCCCCCCCCCCCCCCCCCCCTTGTATCTATCCCATAATAATGAGGCTGGGGTTGGTGGTGGTGCCAGTGGAGTGAGCTTGTTGTGCTGGTTCTGTTGCAGACGGGTCTACATATCGTACCTGGACAGTATTCACTTCTTCAGGCCGCGCGTGCTCAGGACGGCTGTGTACCACGAGATCCTCATCGGGTATCTGGAGTACGTCAAGAAACTAGGGTGAGTCCTCCCTGTCTGTCTCTCTCTATCTGTCTCTCTCTCTCTCCCTGTCTCTCTCTCTCTCTCTCTCTGTTAGTGTATCTCTTTCTCTCTCTCTGTGTCTCTGTCTCTCTCTTTGTCTCTGTGTCTCTCTCTCTGTCTCTCTCTCTGTCTCTGTCTCTCTCTTTGTCTCTGTGTCTCTCTCTGTCTCTGTCTCTGTTAGTGTCTCCACCAACCCCAGTGTCTCTCCCCCTCCCCCCTCCCCTCAGGTATGTGACGGGTCACATTTGGGCGTGCCCCCCCAGCGAGGGGGACGACTACATCTTCCACTGTCACCCGGCTGACCAGAAGATCCCCAAGCCCAAGAGACTGCAGGACTGGTACAGGAAGATGCTGGACAAGGCCTTCGCTGAGAGGATCCTGCACGACTACAAGGTGAGGGGGAGGGGCCTGCTATATGGTAGACTATATGGTTTACATATTGCTAATTAACATGAATTATCTTCTTTAATGTAATTATTATTATATAATTAATAATAATATAATACATATGATATTATATGTTATTATAATTAGTTTATTTTTTATTATTAATTAATACATTATTATGTTAATATACATTCATTATCCAGCTCGTTGTCTTCATGTCTCTCACCGTCTTGTCTTGTGTGTCTTCATTGTTCCAGGACATCTTCAAGCAGGCCACCGAGGACCGCATCACCAGCGCCAACGAGCTGCCCTACTTCGAGGGCGACTTCTGGCCCAACGTTCTGGAGGAGAGCATCAAGGAGCTGGAACAGGAGGAGGAGGAGCGCAAGAAGGAGGAGCACACGGCCTCCTGCGACACCCCAGAGGTGAGGAGATGGACGGGGAGGGGGAGGAGGGCCAGAGATACCCCCCACCCCCTCTAGTTCAGCTGTCCCCTGGTCACAGTGGCTCGGCCTGAGTTTGACTCCCCCCCTCCCCCTCTAGGGCACGCCCAGCGACAGCAAGAACGCCAAGAAGAAGAACAACAAGAAGACCAATAAGAACAAGAGCAGCCTGAGCCGAGCCAGTAAGAAGAAGCCAGGCCTGCCGAATGTAGCCAATGACCTGTCCCAGAAGCTGTACGCCACCCTGGAGAAGCACAAGGAGGTGTGGCCTCGACACACAGACACATCACTGGGACTGCAGCACTGGAGCGCTACTAAACTAACTCTCTCTCTCTCTCTCTCTCTCTCCCTCTCTCTCTCTCTCTCCCTCTGTCTTTCTCTCTCTCTCTCTCTCTCTCTCTCTCTCCCTCTGTCTTTCTCTCTCTCTCTATTTCTCTCTCCCTCTGTCTTTCTCTCTCTGTCTGTCTTTCTCTCTCTCCCTCTGTCTTTCTCTCTCTCTGTCTGTCTTTCTCTCCTTCCTCTCGCACTCTCCGATCCCCCCCCTCTCTTCTCATATTCTCTCTCCTACCTCCCATACTCCCCTCTCTCCTCCTCCCCCGTCCTCTCTCATGTTCCTCGCCCCTCCCTCTGCCCCCCCTTCCCTCCCTCCCAGGTGTTCTTTGTCATCCACTTCCACTCAGGCCCCATGGTGAACACCCTGCCCCCCATCATGGACCCCGACCCCCTGCTGACCTGCGACCTGATGGACGGGCGGGACGCCTTCCTGACGCTGGCGCGAGACAAACACTGGGAGTTCAGCTCCCTGCGGCGCTGCAAGTGGAGCTCCATGTGCATGCTGGTGGAGCTGCACAACCAGGGCCAGGACCGCTTCGTCTACACCTGCAACGAGTGCAAACACCATGTGGAGACTCGCTGGCACTGTACTGTGTGTGAGGTGAGGCCAGCATACACACACACCACACACACCATGTGGAGACACTGACACTGTACTGTGTGTGAGGTGAGCCCAGCACACACACACCTACACACCGTACCCTTGTTAACCCCTCTCTCCCCCTCCCTCCCTCCTCCAGGACTTTGATCTGTGCATCAACTGCTACAACGCCAAGGGCCACGAGCACCAGATGGTGAAGTGGGGTCTGGGCCTGGACGACGACAGCAACAGCCAGGGCGGCGAGGCGTCCAAGTCCCCTCAGGAGAGCCGGCGCCTCAGCATCCAGCGCTGCATTCAGTCCCTGGTCCACGCCTGCCAGTGCCGCAACGCCAACTGCTCCCTGCCCTCCTGCCAGAAGATGAAGCGGGTGGTGCAGCACACCAAGAGCTGCAAGCGCAAGACCAACGGCGGCTGCCCCGTGTGCAAGCAGCTGATCGCCCTGTGCTGCTACCACGCTAAGCACTGCCAGGAGAACAAGTGTCCTGTGCCCTTCTGCCTCAACATCAAGCACAAGCTGAGGCAGCAGCAGCTCCAGCACCGCCTCCAGCAGGCCCAGATGATGAGGCGGAGGATGGCCACCATGCAGGGCCGGACCGGCCCCCAGAGCCTGCCCTCGCCCCCGGCCGCCCCCAGCACCCCCACGCCCCACCACCCCCAGCCCTCCACCCCGCAGCAGACGCTGGCCTCCAGCCAGCCCACCACCCCGGCCGGCGCCTCCGCTGCCACCCCCCTGTCCCCGGCTTTCCCCGGCCCCAACGGCGCCGGCCGCAACGGCCAGCCCCAGGCCTCGCTCCAAGTGGCCTCCCAGGGCAAAGGGGGGCCCCAGGTGTCCCCTCTCCCCCAGCATACCCCCCCACCCCCTCAACAGCAGCAGCAGCCCCCCCCAGCGGCGGTTAAGATGGCGAGGCACATCGAGATGATGGCTCAAGCCCAGCAGAACCAGCAGAACTACCGCGTCAACATGAACGGCCTTCCCATCAACCCCCAGCAGCAGCAGCAACAGCAGCAGCAGCAACGCATGGCTGGTCCCATGCAGCAGCCCATCCAGATGGTCCCAGGGCCCCGCGGGCCCCAGGTCATGCAACCCCTCGCCCCAGGACAGTGGCCCGGACCTGGGGGAGCCATGCAGGCTGGCCAGCCCCAAGCCCCGGGCCCCGTGGTCCAGGGCCAGCCCCCTCAGCAGGGCCTGCCCGTTCAGAGGGCCATGATGCCCCAAGTCCAAAGGATGCTGGTTCCTCAGCAGGGCCCCCGGCCTCAGGGCCTCCAGCGGACGGGGGCCATCGCTCCCAACGCTCTCCAGGACCTCCTCCGCACGCTCAAGTCTCCCAGCTCGCCCCAGCAGCAGCAACAGGTCCTCAACATCCTCAAATCCAACCCCCAGCTCATGGCCGCCTTCATCAAGCAGCGCACGGCCAAGTACCAAGCCAGCCAGCCTCAACAACAAGCGGGGCAACAGCAGCAGCCCCCCCAGCAGACCTCTGTGGGCCTTCCAGCCATGCAGGCTGCCATGGCTGCTGCCTTGCAAGGAGCCGGAGTCCAGAGGCCGGGCATGCCCCCTCAGCAGGCCCCCCAGCAGCCCCCCAACCCCCAGGGCCAGCTCCTCAACCCAGCCAATCAGATCCAGGAACTCTACCGGCGCCAGCTTCTACGACAACAACAACAACAGCAACAGCAGCAGCAGCAGCAGGGCCAACTAGGCCAGTTCCCCCAGGCTCAGGGTTCCCCAGCCTCCTACTCCCAGCTGCGCATGCAGCAGCAGCAGCTAGCCCTGCAGGGGGCCGGGGGCGGATCAGGGGGGCCCATGGGTCAGTTACCCCAGATGGGACAGCCAGGTCTGGGCATGGACACCTCCTCTCAGAACCTTCTCCACCAGCGCCTCCTTCAGCAGCAGCTCCCCCAGCAGCAGGCTGTCCTCAAGCAGCAGATGGGCTCCCCAGCCCAGCCCAGCCCCATGAGCCCCCAGACCCACCTCCTAGCCGGCCAGGCCCAGGCAGGGACACACCTCCCCGGCCAGCCGGCGCTCGCCAACGCCCTGGCCAACCAGGTCCGCTCCCCCGCCCCTGTACAGTCCCCCTGCCCGCCTCCCTCGCAGCAACAGCAGCAGCTGCCACATTCCAGCCCCTCACCGCACGTCCAGCCCCAGCCCTCGCCCCACACCGGCTCCCCTCACCCCGGCCTGGGAGGGCCCATGGCGGGGGGGGCCATGGAGCAGGGACACATGGGCACGGGAGAGCAGAGCGCCATGCTACCCCAGCTCAACACGCCGAGCCGCGGGGGGCTGGCTAGCGACCTGGGGTTGGTAGGGGACACCACCGGAGACACTCTGGAGAAGTTTGTGGAGGGCTTGTAGCGGGGTTTTTTAAACCGCCGGCAGTCGCTTTCCCTCGTAAGACACACCCCCAGTTCCCCTCCTCCAGTTCCACCACCATTCTGTCAGACTCTTATCTTCTCCTGATACCGAGAACTTTCCGGAAAAGGAAGAGGATTGTAATTGTTCTTTTTAAACGTGAAAAGAAGACCTTTTGTTTGTTTTTAGTTGTTTTTTTTTGTACTGAAGTGTATAAAGTTTCAAGATGTGTAAAGAGAGTGTTTGTGGGAGAGCGAGGGCGCAGATGTCCTATGCTTCTAGGAAGTGTCATAGCCCCTCAAACCAAAGGGCTGGAGGGATATTGTTGTTAAAAAGAAATTTAAATCACAAAGAATATATTTTTTGGTTAAGACCAAATGTGCTTGATACGTTTTATTTTGTTTGTTGGTTTTGTTTGTTTATGGTTTCATGCCTTTGCTTTTTGTTATTTTTTGTACAAATGTACAATTACATGATATATTATTCATACTTTTCCGTTTTGTACCTTTTACACAAAAAAACGACAAAAAAGACAAACAACGTTTTTTCCATTTCTTTATTTTGGAGACTGTAAAAATAATTTGTGTGGAAACATGAGTCAGGTTTGTCCTCCTGCTCTTCTTGTTCCTGGATATTGTAATTTGAGCAGCGTCTCTTCGAGACGTGTGTCCAAGATGAGGATTCACCATTTTTCCATGTATGAAGACACCTCCATTCGTATTAAAAGTAGGAATTGGACTATGGCAAGTGTGTGTACATACACATACACACATTCGGGCATGTGTGCAGAACACACTTGACTCTCTTACCGGCACACACACACAGTCCCACAACAGAAATACACTATGCTACATCCTTGAAGGACAGCCAATCAGAGAAGGCCTCATCTTGCAGGTGTTCAAATGTTCGGATACGTTGTTGCTTTGTCGTTCTGTCATACTGATTTTTTTTGGGTCATACAGATGTTGTAAAGTGTAACGAGAGAGAGAGAGGGAGAGAGAGAGAGGGATGGAAAGAGAGAGGGGAAGAGGGAGGGAGGGAGAGAAAGTACTCCTTAAGCAAGGGTGGAACCTTGATCGCTTGAACAGTGGCCGTCTCTCAATATGCATTCTATGCCTTTGGTAGTACACAGGAGTATTGTCCGACATGTGGATTACCCCCGCTGATAGGAACCTCTCCCTCACCCCTCCTTTCAATTAAGACTTTTTACCCCATCAACTCTCATTCCTCTTCTCACACACACTGGGGGTAGGGGCTGTGTTTACTTGTTCTTCTATTGTAAATCATGCAAGTTATGAGGCGGAATACTATAAATATAAGGAAGAGAGAATGAAATCACTGTATAAACTGGTTAAAGACTCATTTCTTACTTATATACCATATTGTTAAAATAAACTGTGGAACAGAGTTTGGAGTTACTGTTGTGTCTGGAGAAACTTGTGTGGGTGTTCTCAGAAAATATGGAGACGTGATTTTTTTGATTATTTTAATAATTGATTTATTCTTGGTCGAGGTGTTTCAAAATGTGTTTTTAACGTTTGCTGAACAAAATCAGCCCTGTCATCTAAAGACAGTGACGCTTTACGTCGTGACGCTCTTACGTCATGACGTACAAGGAAGTCAAACCGAAGCGGTCAAACCGAAGCCTACTTGAAAACTTCTGCGAAAGCTTCGTCGTTTATTTCGTGCAAATATCTCCCTCGAAATTCAACTAAAAACATGTACAAACGTGTTATGAGACAGGTAATCCACATGCTCGCTTTAAATATCAAATAAACCAAAGAGAACATCTAAATATCGGTAACATTTTGGCGGCTAGCTTGGCTCCATGTTTTTAGCTGCTAGCTTCCCAGTTACCATGGAGACGTAGTAGTGAACGATGTTCCAGATCAACATGGACGGCTCAGACCAAGAAGACTTCGTGGACCTCTGCTCCAAGCAACTAAAGCGAGTCCGTAAAAAGCCACCTGACCCAGGAGAGCCGAGGAGCGCGGATCCCCAGCCGGTGAAGACCCAGCCCAGAGCCCCAGACCTCCCCAAGAGGAGACGGAGGAAGAACGACGTCCGGACGGCGAGCGCCGGCAAAGCCACCCCGCAAACCGACAAACCTACCCCTGCTTCGGATCCGATCCAGCTAAAACATCCCCTTAAACATGACGGGGCGGAGCTCGGGGCTGGAGTCAGCGGTTCATCGGTGTCCGGGGCCGATGACCAGGCTGTTGAGGCCGATGACCAGGCTGTTGAGGCCGGGCTGGGAGCAGCACAGAAGGTTGTCAGGAGCATGCAGCAGTTTAAGAGATGCAGTCCTCAGAAACTGAGTCACGGTGACAGGATCCAGTGTTCAGAGATCCGACAGGATCACCATGATGGTCCTCCTGTCCTGCCCTGTCAAGGTGAGAGACTAATGTTCCTGCAGCCATTCAGTCGATTAGAGTCTTTTTAGTGGCTGTCGACACAGATGATATTGCATTTGTGTCTTGTTGTCCGTCATTTATCTGTACTTTCATCCCTCTATTCCAGCCTGTAAAGCCTTATCTGGCTCCACACTGTCAAATGAGTGTCATACTATGAATATGAGAGAAATATGTGTTGTGGTTAGTGTCAGTCGATGTAATGCAAAAATATGGCGACATGAATAAGTACATGAATGAATTGTTCTGAGTAGAGTTCAGACTGTTAGCGGCTTTGGCGCAGGAACAGGGGGGCATGGTTAGGGTTACACATCCCCCCCACCCACAAAAATGAGCCTATACCGCAGGGTAAAGAAAGTGTACATATTGAACTTTTATTTTGAAAGGGCGACAGAGAAGATGTCGGGTTTTTTGTTCAGCAAATCAGTGTAAAGTACCCTCCACCTCCAGACCCCCAGGACATCGACCAGGCCCTGGCTGTGAGGCTGCAGGAGGAGATGGACAGGGAGGCCCGGGGCCCTCCCAGAGGGGGCCTGGAGGAGCGAGGCCTGTTCTTCTGTCAGCTCTGCCACCGTGACCTGTCCCATATGAGCCCGACGGGGCGCACGCAGCACACCAACAGGTGTGGGGGACAAAACACACACTCACACACACACACACACCTGCATATACACACACACACACACACCTGCACACACGCACCGCTGAATCCAGTCAGTGAGGGTGTTGTTCCGTGGTTCTTTCCCAGGTGTCTGGATGAAAGTGAGGACAGCGCCCCCTGTGCCCCGCCCCCACCCCTGCCCCCTGCCATCCCAGAATGCCCCATCTGCGGGAAGCTCTTCAAGACCCTGAAGAGTCGCTCCGCCCATCTGAAGCGTTGCTCCTCCCACATGGGCGTGGCCCCGGCCGTGCTTCTGCAGGCCCTTCAGAAACAAGCTGCCGAGGTGCTGAGTGACGGTTCAGCCAGCCAATCGTGAGTAAGCCTCAGCGGACACACCTGCCTCCATTGATCCTAGACTATAAAATAGGTAAATAGGCTAGGTAAATAATAATGACAATGATGAAAATAAGAATTCACTTCACAGTTGCTTTTATCCAAAACAACATGCGGTACAGGGAGGATTTGAACCTGCAACCTTTTGATCTGCAGTCAACTTCTCTAACCACCGAGCAACAACAACAGCAGATATCTGCAACGATCTCTTACGTAATCTGCCTCTCCTGTGGTGCAGTGTGCAGACTGGGGGCTCCAAGAGGAAAGGCCCCAAGTCGGACCCCAGCCTCCCAGTGAGGAAGAAACCCAGGAAGAGAGCCCCGAACCTGGATGAGGACACCATGGTGGCCCTGGCCCTGTCCTCCTCCCTCCTGGAGCAGGAGCAGAAGAGGGAGGTGGAGAGGGAGAGAGAGGCGATGGCTGCAGCTGTACCTCCTGGTTCAGTGGCTGCTCTGTTGAGGTGGCAAGCCCACGAAGGTAAGAGGGCGTCTCGGGTCACATGACTACACCTCCCTGTTCGAAAAACCCTTCACTGACACGCGTGCTGTTCCCGTGTCCCTCCGCAGCGGGACGCAGGGGCAAGAAGAAGAGAAAGAAAGGCTCCGCCCCCCAGCCCCCTCCCCTCCTCCTGGTCCAGGACCCCGACGCGGCCCTGAGGAGGCTCCAGGACAGGGTGGCTGCCCTCCTGCTCCGCACCCGCGCCCCCTCCCCCCCAACCCCCACCCTCCGCCCCAGCTCCCTGCCCGCCTGGTGCTCGGCAGGGGGGGGTAGGGACGAGGGGGGTGCCCCCCTGTGGAGGAAGAGCGCTCTGCGGGATGGGGGCCCTCGCTCTGCGGTAGAGTTCTACACTGCTGAGCTGAGGGAGTTCATTTCTCCGCCCGAGGAGACACAGGTGAGAGCGGTTAAGGCTTTGGGTTTGAGATCGGAAGGTTGCGAGTTCGATTCCCGGCTGTGGCTACATGACGTTGTGTCCTTGGGCAAGGCACTTCACCCTACTTGCCTCAGGGGGGGAATGTCCCTGTACTTGCTGTAAGTCTCTCTGGATAAGAGTGTCTGCTGAATGACTAAATGTAAATGGTTTGAGCTCCCCGAATCCTATCGATCACTACCCATCCTGTTCCCCTCTGCCTCCCAGACAGCCCCCTCTCTTCCTCCCTCCAGCCCAGGAAGCAGCACCCAGGCTGGGGCAGGGTCGGCTCCAGGAGGGGGGTCCCTCCCTGTGGGCAGCCAGGCCCTGGCTGACCTGCTGGATCTGGCAGAGGAGGGCATGACCCTCACCCAGTGGGGATACTCCAGCTCTGGGAAAGGTGAGACAGGTTCTCCTGGGTGGAGTTTTCATAACTGGGACACGTTGAAACAGTTATCAATGGTCTTCTATGGCTGTTTTGGTGCGTCCATTTTTAAACACGCCAGTCAGCTACATCGTAGATGTCCTCTTCCTCCTCTTCCTCCTCTTCCTCCTCTCCCTCAGGGAAAGACAGCGGCGTCGCCCCCGAGGGTGACCTGTGTTTGAGCGGCTTCATCCTGGACGACACACACACACGCTCTCAGAGGGACGACATGCACACACACACACAGAGAAGCGACACACACACACGCAGCCCTCGACGAACAGACGTCCAGACAGTCGGCCAATCATCGGTAAGTCGGAGATACACGTTTTGGCCGGTTTCCGTGGTGATACACCTTTCCCTGGTGTGTGTGTGTGTGTGTTAACAGAGCATGTTAGGGAGATCATCTGGGGGAGTTAGGTGGCTGAGTGGTTAGGGAGTCGGTCTAGTAATCAGAAGGTCCCTGGTTCGAACCCGGGCTGTTCCAACATGACGTTGTGTCCTTGGGCAAGGCACTTCACCCTACTTGCCTCAGGGGGGGGAATGTCCCTGTACTTGCTGTAAGTCTCTCTGGATAAGAGCGTCTGCTAAATGACTCAATGTAAATGTATCGCTTCCACAGGGTTCTCCTCTCCTCCTTGGGCAAGGCACTTGACTGAATGTAAATGTAGCTGCTGTTCTGTCCTGCAGGTGGCACCACTGTCCAGGCTGACCTCTGACCTGAGCAGCATGGTGAACAACCCTCAGCTCAGTGACATCCAGCTCCAGGTGGATGATGGGGAGGTGTACTTCGCCCATTCCTTCATGCTGTACGCACGCTGCCCCCTGCTGGCCCACACGGTACGGTGCACTGGGTTCATCAACAGAGAAATCAGGGAGTCAGGCTAGGAATCAGAAGGTCCCTGGTTCAAACCCTGGATGTATAAAAGTGACATTGTGTCCTTGGGCAAGGCACTTCACCCTACTTGCCTCAGGGGGGCAATGTCCCTGTACTTGCTGGAAGATGCTCTAGATAAGAGCGTCTGCTAAATGGCTCAATGTAAATTGGATTTCTTTTTCTCTGTATCCTGTTCTTCCTCTCTCCCATCTGTTGTGGTTCTTATACCAACCCCACCTATCGCCTTCTTTCCTTCTCTATTTCCCTCTCTCTCCATCTCTCTGTCTCCCTGTTTCTCTCTCTCTCTCTCTCCATCTCCCTGTCTCTCTCCACCCTCCTCTCCACCTCCCTGTCTCTCCACCTCCCTGTCTCTCCATCTCCCTCTCTCTCTCTCCACCTCCCTGTCTCCTCCACCCTCCTCTCCATCTCCCTCTCTCTCTCCACCTCCCTGTCTCTCTCTCCACCCCCCCTCCTCTCCCAGGTCCATGACAGTGGATTCGGGGTGAAGGAGGATGGTTCTCCCGCAGCCCAGCGGCTGCTGCTGTCGGAGGTTCCCGGCCCGGCTGTGAGCGCCCTGCTCCTCTACCTGTACACGGCCCGCTGCTCCCCCACACCCTCCCTGCTGCCCCACCTCCAGCAGCTGGCCTGCAGGTCCGTCTGGGGGGCTGGAAGGCTTCAGATTGGGGCCGTGCATAGTAGCATCAGGTGGCCAAGCGGTTAGGGAGTCGGGCTGGTAATCAGAAGGTCCCTGGTTCGATTCTCGGCCGTGCCAACATGACGTTGTGTCCTTGGGCAAGGCACTTCACCCTACTTGCCTCAGGGGGAATGTCCCTGTACTTGCTGTAAGTCTCTCTGGATAAGAGCGTCTGTGATAAATGACTCAATGTAAATACATTGTGGTGGTTAGTGTGTCAGACTAGGTGTGATCAGCCTGATGTGATAGCATTGATGTGAGTTGGGGGTCTCTCCTGTTCCTTTCTGTCCAGGTTTGACCTGCCTGAGCTGCAGGAGCTGTGCCGGGACCCCCCCGGACACACAGAGCTCCAGGAAGAGAGCGGGGGGGAGGGGCAGGCCTGCCGAGACAACCCAGATCGGGAGCTTCCGTCTGGGGAGGAGAAGAGCGGAGACCAGGCCTTCATGGAGCTCCTCCGCTCCATGTGGAACGAGGAGGAGGAGGAGGAAGACGGGGGTGAAGGGGTGGGAGGAGGAGAAGGAGTGGAAGGGGAGACGGGGGTGGAGGAGGGGGGAGAGGAGGGCGTGGCTTTGGAAGACGAAGAACGAGTGAATGAAGAGGAGCTGGAAGAGATCTATGAGTTTGCCGCAACGCAGAGGAAGAGGGAGGAGGGGAGGGAGCACACAGAGGAAGAGGGGGAGGCGGGCGGAGAGGAAGAGGAGGCGGGAAGGAACGCAGGAGCAATGGAACAGGAGAACATCTCCCCCGATCTCGACCGAAGCTACAACCGCCTCTTCTCTGACTCCTGGGGGGACTACGAGGACCGCAACCCCCCCTCTCAGCCCCCGAGGTCCCAGCCCCCGCCCTCAGTCTCCCAGCCTCTCAGGCCCAGAGATGGGCGGAGAACGACAGAGGAGACCCCCTGTCTCCACTCGACCGTGAGCGAGGTCATAGACCTGTCCATCAGTCCTCCAGCCAGCCGGCCCTCCGTCCCCGATCTGTCCCCAGGGGAGGTGAGCCCTGCTGGGGTCAGGAGAGACCCCTCTGAGGGGGTGGGAGCTGGAGAAGATGGAGGAGAAGATAGAGATAATGTGTCTGCTTATGGAGGTGCATCTCAGAAGAAGGTTGGTTCAGATGAAGAGAAGCTGTCTCCAAAGAGAACGGCGCAAGGTGCTCGCAGTGCAAGCCTGCCTCGCTCGCCCCTCGGAGCCAGAAGGGAGCCGGAGTTGATCGTCCTGTCGGACTCGAGCGAGGAGATGGAGGTCGACCCGCCCCCGGGGTGGATCTCCCCCAGCCCCCCTCCACCTCCACCTCCCCCCACCCAGAACCAGCAGGACTTCACCCAGATCAGACCCAGAACAGAACCCCACCCGGAAAGCAGGAGCCCCCGTTTGGAGGGAGAAGTGAAAAGCCTGTCCCCCCCTGAGGGCCATCTGACCGAGCCTGGTCCTGACCCTGAGGCCCACAGCCCCTTGATGGACTTCTCTCCAGAGGTTTCCTGGCTCATACCGGCCACGCCCCTCCAGGCCAGGACCAGCAGTAGCTCCACCCAGACCCAGAGCAGCATGAGGCGCACGCGACTCTTCCCCAAAACCTCCTCGTCCTCATCAGCCGGGAGCAGCAGCCTCCAGACCTCCAGAGACCCGCCCCCAGCCTCCACGCACCCTGCCCAGACAGAGCGGCCTATTTCCAGGGTGAAATCCTGGGAATCTGCCTCTCATGGCTCCAGCCTGGATGGTGACCTCTCACCTAAGAGACGCAGCAGGACTGCGATCGATAAAGTCGCAGAGGGCGACTCTGACCGCTCCCAGGTATTTGCGATCCCCTCTTCCCGCCCCAGGTGGCTTTCGTACCCCAGCCTGCCCCCCTCTCTCCCCCTCATCCCTCCATCAGACCCCTCCGCCAAAGGGACCCCCGTCCACTGCCTCCCCCAGCCTCACAGCAGCACTCCTCTGCACCCGGATCTACCCGAGCCCCCTGCTCTGCCCTCGGCCTCCCCTCTCTTGCGAGGGGGTAGCAAGAGACATGGGTGGCCACGAGGGAGGGCGGACACCCAGAGCCCTGGGAGGACGGGGCTGGGAACCCTGCGCCTCTCCCTCTCCGACTCCCCCAACTCCCCCTGCATGGGGTCTCCCAGCAGGGGCCCCGACCCCCGCAGACCCCCCGCGGAGTCCGGCGATGCTAGCAGCTCAGGGAGTAGAAAGCTAACGATGGAGGGAGAGGAGGAGATGAGAGTGGAGGAGAGGAGAACCAGCCATGGAGGAGAAGAGAAGGAAGGGATGGAAGCGGAGGAGGAGAAGGAGGAGGGGTCCGGGGGCCGCAGTTTCCTGGCGATGGACGAGCCCCCGATGGCGTTTGACGACTCGTGGGGGCTGAACGCCGGCGACGGGCCGAGTGAACAGGAAGTGTGTTTCAGCCTGAGAATGGACAGCACAGGAGCCCAGACCTCCCCTCCTCCTCCACCTTCCCCCCGAACGATCCCTCCATCCCCCTCTCCTCCGCCCATCGCCCACCTCCACCCAGCCACTCCCTCCTCCACCTGTTCTCCTCCAGCCTCCGCCCAGGCTGTCCCCCAGGGCGAGCCCGAGTTAGGGGCCAGTCTCCTGGGCTCCAAGCTGTGGTCTGACTGGGAGGAGGAAGAGGCGGAGGTTGGTCCTCTCTCCCAGAGGGTCAACACCGTCGCCCTGGCTCAGAGGGTGGAGCAGCTCAGAACCCCAGGTGAATACCCAACCCTGGACACGACCAGCTGTATGGAGGGTGTCATGTGTACTCTGTGTCAATGTGTTTACAACGTCGTACTAACGTTGTGACCTCTGACCTCAGTGGCGTCCCGTAGGAGAGAGCAGCCCCCCCTGGTGGCCATCACCCCACTGCCCTGCTACTCTGATATGGATACGCCTGACCTCAAGAACAAGCTCAACAGGTCGGACATCATCATACGTACTGATCTATCAGCCTGGGCCTCTCTCTCTCCTTCCTTCTCTCCTTGTAGGTCTGACCCCCTCTCTCTCTTTTTCCCTCCCCTCCTCTCGTTCTCTCTCTCTTCGTCCCTCCCCCCCCCTCTCTCTCTCTCTCTCCCTTTTCTTCCCTCCCCCCTTCTCTCTCTCTCTCTTCTTCTCTTTTTTAAGGTTTGGGGTGCGCCCTCTCCCCAAGCGCCAGATGATCCTCAAACTGAAGGAGATCCACCACTACACCCATCAGCTGGTCAGCTCCGAGTCCGACGACGAGGCCCCTTCTCTGGGCAGGGCCCCTCGTGCGAGGCCCTGCGCCTCGGGGGGTTTTAAACAGCCTGGGGCGCCCCCTGCTGCCTCTCCTGTGAAGCGGGGCAGGGAGGAGGAACAGGAACCACTCTCCGCTTCCCAAGGCTCCTCCACCTCCTCCACTGCAGCCAGCGACGACTCTGAGAGGTGAGGGGGGGAGGGGAGGGGGAGACACCAGGGGTTCTGGAGGGGGGTCATGTGGCGCAGTCAGTGAGGGAGTCAGGGCTAGTAAATCAGAAGGTTCTTGGTTCGAACCCCGGCTGTGCCAACATGAAGTTGTGTCCTTGGGCAAGGCACTTCCCCCTACTTGCCTCAGGGGGAACGTCCCTGTACTTGCTGTAAGTCTCTCTGGATAAGAGCATCTGCTAAATGACTGAATGTAGATGATAGTTCTCAGGTAAAGTAACTCTTCACCTTTCTTGTTTGTCCCTCTCCTCTTCCCCTCCGTCCTCCAGGTCGAACCCTGAGCTGTGCCCTCTCTCCGACGAGGACGACGGCTCCGATGGCGACCTCACTTCCTCCCAGGCCTCCTCTCGCCTCCAGGACCGGCTGCAGGCGGCTCGGCGCTTCATCCTGTCCGACCCGGAGCTGTACGGCCGGGTCCTGCAGTACCAGCCCCTGGGCCTGGCTCGGCTCCAGGCTCAGCTCAAGCAGGCGGGCATCACGCTGGGCACTGCCAAGCTCATGGACTTCCTGGATGCCAACTGCATCACTTTCACTACTGCCAAGCCAGGGCAGGGCAGGAAGCAGAGGAGAGGGGGAGGAGGAAGAGGAGGAGGAGGGAGGGGAAGGGGAGGGAGGAGGAAGAAAGTTGTAGCACCCACAGTGACAAACTGATGAGGGCAGAGGAAAGAGGTTTCCCTGCAGGAACTGGGGAAAGTGTATGTGACTAGTAAGACTGTGAGACTGTAAGAGTGGTGTGAAAGAATGTATTTTGCGGACGATATGTGTTTTTATTTCAGTTGTTTCCATTTAGATGGAATCGTGAAAAACAAATGACGTTTTCAGGTGTTAGTTAATGAGTACCTTGACTTGAGAAGGGTGATGGAGTTGTGTAACAGATTGTTGAAATTTCACATTCATAATCAACAATCTAATTGGAGCGAAGCGCTACAATAAAGAAAAAGACTTTCACTTAATGTAGAAGGACCATTTTCAGCAATAATTCCACACACACACACACACATCTATTCATAAACATTTGTACTTTGTTTTTTTTTACGTTGCCATTTTGTTAACTTTTATATCCAAAGACCAACCTAGAAATACATTTATTCATCTGAAAACACACCATCATCCTCTTTATCACAGGTGGGAGGGGCTTAGAGAGAAACACTCGAAAGACAAATCACGGATCATCTTTCCATCTTCTGATTGGTCAGTTAGGCAGAGAAAGATCCTCATTGGTGGAACATGTCTTAAGGCGTTTAGAGTTTCAGAGCAGGCCATTTTTTTGGGTTGGGGGGGGGGAGAGGGACAGTTCGGGGTGTTGCACCGCAGCACCACACGCCGCTGTAGCCAGAAGCACGTGGGGTGGGGGGGAGTGAGGGGGGTGGGGTGGGGGGGGGGGGGACCACAGTCGGTACAGACGCTTAAAGACGCCGTGGACGACCCTGTGGAACTGTTCCAATTGTAGCATCCTCTCCGCCCGACTGTACGCTTCCTCATCACTTCCTGTCCAGCCTCCCGCCAACAGCTGGCGACCTTCGACCTCAGTCCGCTTCCATCCGAACCCCACCCCCTCCCCTGCCCCTCCCCTGCCCCTCCCCTGCCCCTCCGGCACCTGAACCAAGGCTTGCTTACATCACGACAGGTTGGCGATGTTGGCAAGAAACCTCTGGGCCCACCATTCCTCCAGATCTATGGGTACAAAGTCTGGGTGGAGAGAGAGAGAGAGAGAGAGAGAGAGAGAGAGAGAGAGAGAGAGAGGTAAAGGAGCAGGAAGGAGACATGACGAGGAGGAGGGAATGAGAGATGAAGAGGAGGGAGGGAGGGGGGAGGGGGGAGGAGGGGGTTATAGGGGCATCTTCCAGAATGCAAAGAACATTTCATGACTTAACATGAAATGTATATGGACAGAGCATTGTCATTAGTTTCACCTTGTACCATCATGAATTTACCATACGATTACTTTGTGAATACAAGACTTACCTACCTTGTTACTTTGTGAATACAAGACTTACCTACCTTGTTACTTTGTGAATACATGACTTACCTACCTTTTATGAAACTAAAATAATAATAAAAACCTGACAGAGGCCCCAGAAAAGGTAATCTAGACGTTGCATAGTCCCTGAACCGGACAGAACCGGTTTGGGCGAGACTGGGAACGTTTTAGCTCTACTAAGTTTATCTAAGGGAAGAGGGGATTGGGTGGGTAAAAGACCGAGACAGTTAAATATTAAAGCTGTCTCTCATGTGTTCGCTTGTTTCTGGGCACAAGATAACCTAGAGCACCATTTACCAACTTATCAGAGCTACCTCAAATAGTGGTGTCATCAAGGGGCCAAGAGCAGGGGTAGGCAACCCTGTCCTGAAGGTTCTAGATGTTTCCCTGCTCCAGCACACCTGATTCTAATGAGTCATTATCAAGCTCTGTGGAAGCCTCATAATGACCCATTCATTAGAATCAGGTGTGCTGGAGCAGGGAAACATCTTAAATCTTCAGGACAGTGACTCAAGGACCAGGGTTGCCCACTCCTGGCCAAGAAGGTGCAGGTTTTCACTTCAACCAAGCACTACTCCAGCTAATTTCACTAAGTAGAGAAACTCGTTAGTGAAATCAGCTGGTGTACTGGCTTGGTTGACACGAAAACCTGCACCCTCTTGGCCCTCGATGGCACGAGTTTGACACTAATGGGTTAGTAGGAAGATCTCAAAAGAAAAATGGCGGCTTTATCATCAAGAGCATCCCGTTGTTCTAAAATGCACCCTAATGTAACTGACAAGAGGTGAGAGATGCATGCTGGGAGTGTACTCACTCTTCATTCCAGGGCTGGGGGCCTTCTCCCGGTACTGGACAGGGCCGTGGCCATGGTGACCAGTAAGCTCCTCCCCCTCTATGTCTTCCAGCCTCTGTTCTACTTCCTGCCATGCTGAGGAAAGGAGAGAAGCTGATTGGTCAGATCATGCACAAGAACGTATGCATCTATAAAATATCGTGTACACATAGAAATGTCATCTCACAAACGAAATACAGCCAATAATAATAACAAATAATCCATTACACTTTGGACACTTTTGTGTTACTTTTGTCCAAAGCATTTTACAAGGGGATGATTTTAATCTGCACTTTCTTATCTGCAGCCAACAGCCCTTCCACTGAACCAAACCTATCCAAGAAGTGCACAACTTTAAACACTTATATACATGTTGTGTGGCGGTAAACAAGAGAAGCCAGTATCATTGTAATCTCTAGAAGTACTGATAATGTCCCCACAGGGTTGTCATAGTAACAGATTCTTGGGGAAACCTTCCCCTGCTGTTGAAATAACCTTGTAGCTGCAGAGAGAAGTGAACACATCCCATAACGTCCTTGATGTCGCCGCGAGCGACGCTTTCAGAAGGGTTGCATCAGCTACGGGGAGAGGGAGGGAGGTTACACCCCCCTGATAAGACCGCTGTGTTTGAGTTACAAGCATGCTACCCCTCTCTCTCCCTCCCTCTCTCTCTCTCCCCTGCACACTTTCAGATCAGGCCTGGACTTTACACTGTGTGGCCCTTTGAGAGAAAGGATTAAAATGTCCCAACTCTGCCAAGTCCTTGACTTGAGACGTGAAGAGAGAAAGTGTGTAGACAGGAAGTCTGAAAAAACACTGCGATTCATTCAAGCACTGGCAGGACAAGGTGCTAGCTATGAACATGTACAGAACTTTATTTAAAAGATCTGTATAACGTCAATTCCATGTTTGTGCAACTGACATGGCAAATAATGCTTTGTAGCTTCTTGGAGTTGGCCCAATGAGGTGAGATGCTGCCTCTTAAGTACAAGGTTGGGCGTTTGAATCTCAGCTGTTCACATGTCACATATTAATGCACAGATTGTCAGAGACAGTTGAAAAACACCCAGAGAATAAAGCAGGGTCAGTTTGGAGTTAGCTCAGTGAGGTGAGATGCTGCCTGAGAACCACAAGGTTGAGGGTTTGAATCCCAGGTGTTTACGTGTGATATTTTAAAACACCTGTTGAAACAGGCTCTTGAAAAAACGCCCGGAGAACCATTTAGTGTCCCTGGATTTGTCTCAGTGAGGAGAGCTACTGCCTCCTGACACGAAGGTTGAAGGTTTGAATCCCAGCTATGTAGGAGAGTTGTTTTACAGCACAGCTTGGAAGAGGCACTTGTAAAAAAGCCCGGAGAACCAGTTAGTGTTAGCCTGGATTTAGCTCAGTGAGTTGCGATGCTGCCTCTTAAATACAGGACTGGGGGTTTGAATCCCCGCTGTTTATAGGTGATATTTTAAAGCAGGGCTTGGAACAGGCACTTGAAAAACGCCCGGAGAAAAGACTAATGCTAGCCTGAATTAGCTCAGTGAGTTGAGGTGGTACTTCTTAACTGCAAGGTTGAAGGTTCAAATCCCAGTAATTAAGTTGTTAATTTTAAAGCTGGGCTTGGAAAAGGCACTTGAAAAACGCCCAGAGGAGATCAGTGATAGCCTGTAATTAGCTCAGTGAGATGAGCTACTGCCTCTCAACTGCAAGGTTGAAGGTTCAAATCCCAGCATTTAGGTGACAAATTTTAAAGCAGGGCTTGGAAGAGGCACTTGAAAAACGCCCAGAGAAAACATTAGTTATAGCCTGTAATTAGCTCAGTGAATGCGCTACTGCCTCTCAACTGCAAGGTTGAAGGTTCAAATCCCAGCAATTAAGTTATAAATTTTAAAGCTGGGCTTGGAAAAGGCACTTGAAAAACGCCCAGAGAAGACACTAGTGATAGCCTGTAATTAGCTCAGTGAGATGAGCTACTGCCTCTCAACTGCAAGGTTGAAGGTTCAAATCCCAGCATTTAGGTGACAAATTTTAAAGCAGGGCTTGGAAGAGGCACTTGAAAACCGCCTGGAGAAAAAGCCTGTTACCGCCGAGACTCTGTGGCCTAGTGGGTTTGCCAGTCGTTAACGATGAAGAGTCAGGTGGACTAACGTCACTGGCGGGCTCGGAGTGCCAACTGCGGCCGGGGTTCAAATCCCAGGCACGGATGATCGGAGTCCCTGGAGAGCCCAGGGCTAGGGGGGGCCGTGTCCCCCCTGGAAATGTGCCAACTGTCAAGATGGGGTTATGTAACAGAGGGAGCTGAGCAGCTGACATTTTAGACAGCATAATGTTTAGACAATATTTTAGAAGTAAGAATGATAGTAGTTACCTTATTACATTTGCATAAATATATTGTAAAAGGTAATTGGTTCCACTCCATACCATGGATGGGTGGGGGGGGGGTGAAGTGTGTTGGATGGTTGGGAGTGGTCATCAAGACAGTTGGGGACACTGCACTCACAGGGTGTTAGGCATTTACCATTGTGCCTTGTGCTGGATTTGAACCTGGGTTGCCACCCTGCTAGACAACCTATGTATTGCTGATAATTTAAGTTAAATTAATGGGTTTAAGTGGGATTCGAACCAAGGTTACCACATTCAGTCTTACACGTGTCTACCCACTAAGCCACAGAGGGTTCTCTGGTTCAAACAAACTAACTGTGATTTGACACATATAGATTGGTTAAATGATTCAGCAATTGATCTGAGCAAGACTTGAACCACAAACGCTGAAATGTCTTTCAGACTTGGTGACACCATGCTTACCCACTGAGCCACAGAGGAATGTTATCACCTGTGCACTTTATCACAATGCACTTTAAATCTTTTATGCTACAGACTAATAACAATGTTAATGAAGCTATCCTTTGTTGTAAGTAGATCTATATCTATGTTTTATTTAATATTAATAAGGAGACAGGGTTATGCAATTTTATAGACATGATACTATTTATTGGAATATTGGAAATATTTTCTTCTTCCTAGGGGGGCAAAACAGAAAATAATTGAGAAGCACTGAGTTAGTGTTAAGTCAGTTTAGTCCTAATCGAACTGAGACACAATGGTTACCGTGGCGATCGTGAGAATCAGAGACACACGATCTGGAAACATTCATCGAAAACATTCATCCATCCAAGCCGGTACCCGGGGGGGGGCAGGGGCCTGCTCACCTTCGTAAACGAAGCGGACATTCTCCTCGTGTGCAGCGGTAAAACCTTCAGCCGGGCTCTCCTCCTTAGGAGTCGGGGCGGTGTGGTATCTCCTCCCGTTAAGGCGGCTGAAAACGATCTTGGGGGCTGGAGAACTGCACACCAGATTGATGGGGGGGGAAATAGAGAAAGAAAGGGAGATTAAAACTGCTCAATTATGGATGATTTGCGGCAGGGTCAGAGGTTGGATACCTCCTCAGATACACCCTGATTTATCTATGATCAAGAGAAGCCAGAAGTCCACCTGCTTTTTGTTTGTTTTCTTTGTCAAAAACTGTAACATTGGTGAATCAGGTGCAGAGATACCCAATCCTGGTTTGCCACATAGTTTGTCGACACAAACACAGCCTCATTTCTGATTTCAGATGCTAAATGATTCATGTTTCTTATTGCTGATCGAACCCAAGTTTAAGTTATGATTTTGTGTTCTGGACTTTAGCTCAACCCAGTTAACCAATTACGCTCCATTACGACTGTGGGCAGCAGCCGTGGGGGAGTGTCGTGATTGGTGGATCTGCTCCTGACCACTTCCTTACACAACCGCGTTGCCATGGGGACGTTAAGGGGTGGGGGGTGGGTTACAAAAGCAAAAACGCTCGAGCCCAACCGAAATATGTCGCCCGTGTTTAGACTACAAACAAAGCCGAAACAGAGCAAAGTCCATTCTTGTACTGGGCTTCAAACACGACGAAGAGAATAAATGAGACGGACGAAGGTTGGGCTCGCGCTGTCCCGGTCTAGTTCACTGGCCAGTGAGCGCGCGCTAATAAACTAGCTGCGCGTGTCCTTCAATGAGTGTACGCCAATTCATTATTTTCTCCAAGACAGCTTGATATAAACCATTCAACTCACATCTCATACAAGACACACGCTGATGTTTATAGACTCGCATTTTATAAACAGTAGTCTGCACGGGTAGCACGCGCGACTGTGAAGACAAGCCGTCAGCTAACCTCGCAAGGTCAAACGTGATATGAACGTGTTGACCCGGTGGAAAGGGGGGAAAACATCGCGATAGTGGCTGATTCGATCATTGAAATACACGTCAGGTCCAAACCCTTTTTTCTTTTTGCGCGTGAGTCGTGACGTATAACGATCGCACTTGATTTTTAGAAGCACGTGCATTAAAAGGTTCCGTGCTCGCGCTCCGTGTGATCAGAATTTGGGTTTGGGGCTATACTCACTCTGATGTCAGCCAAGGGGTCTGTCTGATCTTCAAGTCGTTCGTTTTACTATCGATCTGCTGCGTGGGTCCTACAGAGTTAAGAGACTTACAGTTACATCACACGCATTTTTTAAGTGGCAACGTTATTTATGACATGCCGATATAACATTGGAGTTCCGTTTTAATCTAAAAGACCCGCTGACCAGTCAATATCTCTTGATTGCCCATTCATATTTATGATATTATATTTATTTTGGGGGCTTTATTTTCCCAAAACAACAATTTCACTCACCTGTCCTCCGTTGTGTAACAAGTTTACTGGGACCTCTGGTAATAGTGTACATCATGTGAACGCCAGTTCCCCCCAAAGAACTTCAGTGTCGCTTCGGTGAAACGGTGTGTTGTCGTGTGATGCAATGTGGCGACTGACAATCGCGTGCCTCGAAAACGGAGTGTGTTCCACCCTGTATGCACCGAGCCCCGGTCCTGTTGACGCAGCCACGGTGGAAAACTCGAGCTGCGTGTTTTTTTACAAGTCAGCTGGTCGTACGTCCGTCTCGGATCTCGTCTGTCCTCGCTTCTGCAACGCAAAAAAAAAACATGCGTTTTGGGTTTAACAGCAGCCAAGGGTCAACCAAGGTGGGACCCCCACACCTCTTTGATAATCCGAGACAGGAGGGAGAAAAAAATCACCTTTCCAGAGAAATTCTTTCATCTAAGGATATTGGTGCCCTATAAAGGGGAGGGGGTTTGTTGCCGAGGCTACAGTACAAGTGTAAACGACACCGATCATCAAAGAGCAACCCCCCCACCACACACACACACACACTACGTCATTTCACGCCCCCCTTCCTAGGGGAGGAGCATAGGAGGAGTGCCCTTCAGAATACTACCTTTCACCTTTCACCTATTAACCGAAGCACGTGGAGTGAAAAGCTTTAGTCGTTGTTAATTGTAACTTCTTCTTCTTCTTCTTCCAGTTTCTTTTTTTTTTAACTTTCTTTTATTGGTTTTATGTAGAGTATGGTCAAAGAGAGAGAAAGTTAGAGAGAAAGATATAAAGTGGTGAAATTAAAGAGGAACAGTGCCTGTTGGGGGGCAATTCACATTACATACAAACAATATTTTACATTTCTTCATTTTTTGATATGTAAAGCAACCATTTATCCCAGCCTTTAGAGAATGAGTCTTCCTTAGTTTTTAATCTATATGTTAGTCTCTCCATTGTTTGAATATCACAGATAATGCTGAGCCATTGTCTGTAAACGGGTGCAACAGGCTGGAGCCAGTTCTTTGTGATTGCCTTTTTTGCTGCAGCAAGAAGAATCTTAGTCAAATATTGGTCTCCTTTGTGCACCGATCCTTCTATATGTCCAAGGTATAGGACAAGACAAGTTCGGGGGATTTTGTATCCCAGTACCTCACATAGCACAGCATGGATATGATCCCAGTAAGGTTGAATTTTACCGCAGCTCCAAAACACATGTGTATGGTTTGGATCCACACTGTTGCACAGTCTCCAGCAGGGTTGTTGAGTGTTCATTTGTCTGCTAGTAATCTTGGGCGTTATAAAGAAACGGATTTGGTTTTTCCAAGTGAATTCTCTCCATCCATGAGACTGTGTAGTTGTCTGGTGTATTTTCCACATATTAAACCACATGTCGTCCGGGATGTCTTCACTCAGTTCTTTTTCCCATTTAGCTTTGACATATAATGTTGAGTCATTCTTAGCTTCCATCAAACAAGAATACAGAATTGACACAGCTTTGGGTATGACATCATTGTAAGATTGCACAAACATTTTTACTATAGGATGTATCTCATCAGTATTTTTCTTAATTCTTTTTATATAGAAATCCCTCATTTGTAAGAATCTGAATAAGTCCTGTTTTGCTTCTTCCAGTTTCGATATTCATTCGGCCTTAACGCAAAACAGTTGACGTCCTTCGTGAAAAAAAAAGTTAAATTAAATAACAGCCCTGTCATGAAAACACGAGCGTAATAAAACCACCGTCATCGTGTGTAAACAGCGAGGCAGCGATTGCGTGACATGATCAGGGGGTCTGTGCCTGAACGTGGCAAGGTCACACCGCATTCAGGCTGCACATAACCCGCAGGACAGTGACGGTGGGGGGCGTGTTTGGCCACCGGAGAAGCCCGGTGGCGAGGAAGGAGATCAGACGTGCTTAAGGTGCGGGCCTTATCTGGGTCAGCTGACGGTAAGCAAGTAACGATCTGTCAGAAATTAGATTTGAACTATTTTTCCCTTTTTTGTTGTTGTAGCTTTTTTAATCAGTTACTCTACACACACGATTGATTACTGACGTCATTGATTAGGGTGAATACAGTTAGTTTCAGATTCAGATTACTTTACTTATCCCGGGGGAAACTCCTTCGCATCAACGGCACACGGGGTTAAGGTTGTTTGCTCCTCAAACTATATCCTCATCAAAGTCTGTGGGGAGATGTATCTGTTCTAAACACTTAATATATAATCTCATCAGGCCTCATGCTCCATGCCATGTAAATACACGTCCATATTTAGGGGTTTCAAATGTGTGTGTGTGTGTGTGTGTGTGTGTATAGCAGTCCATTATCAGTAGTGGGGGTCGCAGTCCTCCAGTAAACTATCAGTGATGTAGCTGACTTGAAGAAGTTCCTGGTAGTATTTCTTCTCTACTTCAGTGTTGACGGTCCAAGCCACCACCTCCACCCCTCTCTGGGCCCAGTACTGCACGTAGTCCCTGAGACACACCAAGAACACAGGAGACAAAGGAATCGGAGAAGGAAACGTTAGTATAGGTTTAAGCCACCATCTCTATGCCTCTCCGGACATACAACTGCATGCGTGGTCCCTGAGGAAGAATAAGGTTTATGTTATCAAAGCAAGGTGACCTTACACAGAAGAAATCTGCATACGAGTTTCTCTCTTTGTAATAAGCACCACTTCGGTGCCAAGATGGCCGACTAGTTTCCTTTGGACCTTTGTAAACTCGGCTCTGTTCAGAGAAACTCACGGGGAAACAAAGTTCTTCTGCACCAGGAAGGCGGAGACTCCACAGAGCTTCCACAGCAGGTGATGATGAGCCCAGTCCAGAACCACGTCCAACAGCTGGGTCCAGTGGTGTTCCCATAGCGACGAGAACCGTGGCTTGCCGTCACCGAAAAGAGAAAGGCTCCAGGGTCTGTGGGTCAAAGCTGTGACCACTTCTGGGTCAGCCTGCCTCATCTGGGGGTCAGAAACGTGAGGGTTTAGGGGTGAGGGATCATGGAGAGAATGAGAGAGAGAAAGGAAGAGAGAGAGAGAGAGTGAGTGAGGGAGGGAGGGAGGGAGGGAGGGAGGGAGGGAGGGAGGGAGGGAGGGAGGGAGGGAGGGAGGGAGGGAGGGAGGGAGGGAGGGAGGAAGAGGAAGAGGAAGAGCAAGAGGAGTGAGAGGAAGAGAGAGGAGACAGAGAGGATCAGAAGAGAGTGGGGGGAGAGAGGATAGGCAGAGAGAGAGAGAGGGCGTGAGAGTGAGGAGAAAGAGGAAGAGTGAGGAGAGGAAGAGTGAGGAGAGGAAGAGAGAGAGGAGACAGAGAGAGGAGAGGAAGAGAGAGAGAGAGTGTCCCCCTCACCCTGTAGATAACTTTGGGTTCGAAGGAGCAGACGATACTGGTGTTGTAGAGGTCTGCATGTTTCTGATATAACTCCTTCAGAGCAGCAGCCGACTAGCATGAGGAAGACAGAACGAAGTACAGGGACATTTTACTGTGTGTGCACAAGCGTGCAAACTAGCAGGAACTCTTCTAGATTTCCCTGACAGAAGCGTAAACGGACCAACACAAACAATCTTAACACTTCCTTATTTGGAACAACGGACGCTGTGATTGGCTGTACCTCGTCCGGGTGACCTTTGACATCAAAGTAGATGGTCAGTTGGAGTTTGATGCATTCTAGCACGGCCTCCTCCAGAGTAGGGATCCTCTCTCCAGCGAACCTGTCACTGAGGGTTTATGGAAAATAACATTGATATTTAGCCATAAAGAACCATCTTACATTTACATCATTCCCTCTCCCCCTCTCTTCCTCTCCACATGAACACCTTCACTCCCTGGGTCTCTCTCTCGCACCTGAGTCTATGCTTGCTGGAGGCGTCTAGCTTCTGCAGTTCAGAGAAGGTCAGCTGCTTGAGGAGCCCTTGTCCGTTGGTGGTCCGCAGCACCGTGTCATCGTGCATCAGGATGGGAACTCCATCTGCTGAAAACTCCAGGTCCAACTCCACCCCGGTGGCTCCGTTCTTACTTGCCTGAGTTGGTATAGGAAATAGTGATAATGACATGCGGATCCGGGGATGAAATTAAATGATCATTTTATTGATGTTCTGCATGCTGAGCTGAGTGTTTAAATAGCCTACTGCATGGGTCAAATCAATCGTGGTCCTTGAGGGCTGCTGTCCTGACAGTTTTAGATGTTTCCCTGCTCCAGCACACCTGATTCAAATAAAGGTTCATTATGAGGCTTCCACTGAGCTTGATAACGACCCTTCATTAGAATCAGGTGTGCTGGAGCAGGGAAACATCTAAAACTGTCAGGACAGCGGCCCTCGAGGACCAGGATTGGTGCCCCCTGGCCTACTGTATGTTAAATAAACTATTCAATGTGTTGTCAACTTGTTCACTGCTCTTTACTCACCTCGCGAATTGCAGCAATCGTGTTCTCGGGAGCGTCATGTCCACCGCCACGGTGAGCGACCACCGACACCCCGCCGGACCCGAGAGTCCCCTGGGCTGGCCGCAGCACCTGCCTGGCACGGCTGGACGGGACTTGAGGAAAGCGGAACATCAGCAGAAAGAGGTAGAGAGAGGCGGTGAGGACCGCGGACCAGAGCGGACTTCTGGAACTGAGCAGAACCAGGACGAAAACCACCGAGAACAGCGTGACTTCATCTCCCAGTTGCAGCATCGTCCCCCCCGCTCCGTTCTCCGATTCCAAGTCGGTTCAGACCTGTCAGCCTTTTGCACTCCCTGTTTCACTACGTGCAATGCATGGAAAAACGTAATGGGTAGCAAAAGGAAAAGTATAAGCAACGTCTGCACTGCCCTCTGCAATCGCTGTTCCTTGAGCGGGTTGATCACCGTGCAAACGGATGATCCGATCGACGAATTCTTGTAAATCGGCGCTGCACTGTAACTTAATTATTACTTTGCAAATTAGCCAATATTGAACAGGGCCAAAGCTGATGCCCAGCAGCTCCCAGGTAGACTGTAGGATCACCTGACGTCCTAACCTGTCAAACTCGGCTGGCGAATTCAGCTGGCGGAAGAACGTCATCTACCGTGCATGTGTTCACCAGGTTATTTATTTTATTATGTATTTATATACATGTACTCGCATATATTATTACATAGTTTGGTGATGTATGCACAAAATGTAGAAAACGTGAAAAAAGTCAGGCTTCTGATATTATTTTTGAACTGTCAGTTCTTTCACCACTTGAGGGCGTCATTTCCTGCCCCTTCAAGCCGCTTTTCCAGCAGGGAATCACTTCCGGGGTTGAAGGTCAACTGTGTGTGTCCATAACATGACCTCGTTGGCTATATGTTCTTAATTAATGTCTACTGCTTCATGTGTTCTGCTTCTGCTCATTAGACAACGGCTGTCATGGTAGGTTTTTATGAATGCATGAATTATTAACGTTTTACATGGCAGTGATTGTAATTTGAGAGTAACTTGCTGTGTAGTTTGCTAAACAAGGCTGTTTAGTACAGTGCATCAACATCTCACTGATCTAGAGGCTGTGTGTGTGTGTAGTCGACCGAAACGTGATTTGATTTTGTACTATACTGTGTACACCCCCCCCCCCCTCCCCTGTACTATTTATACACATTCTCGTCTATACTCTTACCTCCTCATAGTTAAATGCCCCCCATCTGTACAGCTGGTGCCCACTTTTAATTTTATCCTTATATTGATTCTATTTGATCTTTATCTTACTCTTATTTAAGTTCCATATATGTTCTATGTTTGCTTCATCCTGCTACAGTACATTGCGTGTTTGTGTAACTTGCATGTTTTAAGCCAATTTAGCCAAACAATGATTGAACTCTAATGTAGGCTCCGTCCTCAGTCAATGTATCTCCCTGTTTCCCAGCATAGATCAACGCTTCTACTCCGGCTGACCCAGCAGGCTTTGGTCCATCGCAGAGGTCTCTGCTTAATAAGAAGACCGTCCACTCCACACCTCCTCAACACGCGACCCCACGCACCCACCCCACCGTGCGGTGCCCGCCGCGCCCCCTCCCTCCCCACTCGCCCTCTGGGTCTCTCTTCACCGTCAGCCAACGTTCTCCACCACGCACAATGCTCTGACCTGTCGAGTGAAAAGTACACCCTCATTTACACCCTCCCCCACATCATGCTGCTCAGAACGGTGTCCAGACTCAAACTCCTCCAGACCGGGATCACGGTGGTCTTACTTCCACCGGTCTACTACATGTATCTCCAAGGAAACGCGTCGGACCTCCTGGTGGTCTACAGCACCGGAATAGCGCTCTTTGCCGGTGTAATGCTGTACACCGTTAGTCACTTTTTCCGACGCGTGGCGGGGATGATGTACGTGGATTCGGCGCAGACTACACTCAGGGTGTCTCACCTGACTTTTTGGGGCAAACGGACTGACTTGTACATCCCGGTGTCGGATGTAATGACCGTGGGAGACGCGGGGGATTCTGTCGGTGAACCCATACTGAAATTGAAGCGCTACAGTTGTGCGGATACGCTGTATTTCTCTACCCGCTTCGGACGAGTGGTAAACCGGCAAATGTTTGAGAAAGTGTTTGGAACTCTTACTTGATACGTAGGGTGTGTGAATATAATTACACACAAGCAATGATGTCTATTAAAATGTAAATGAGGAACTGTTGTTTTTGTCATTTAAATGAGTTAATGACAGATTTTCAGTCAATCAAAAAAATAAAAATAAATGTACAGCAACTTTATTTAACCATAGCAACACACAATATAAATCCCTGTTTAGTTTAACAGTTAACTACACAAGTCAGCAAGTATACTACACCTGCTAATCTGTTGACAGGAAGAGGGAGCACTGCACATATTAACTTATGGTTACAGTTTTGCCCACGAAACAAACAAGACTGCAATCATGTCATGGATTGGTTGAATGGCAGCCAAAGAAATCACTGGATACTGATTGGCAGAAATCAGCTACATGAACGTACAGTATTTACAGTTAGCAGAAGTGTGTTTTGAGTCGCTTCTCTCTTACACACACACACACACACACACACACACACACACACACACACACACACACACACACACACACACACACACACACACACACACACACACACACACACACACACACACACACACACACACACACACACACACACACACACACACACACACACACACACACACACACACACACACACACGTTGGCAGTCATTCCCATCAAGTGCCCCTGAAGTATTTCCCAGTATCTGTGGACACCACAGACACCATCTTGCCTGCAGTATGAGGGTCATCACGCTGCCTCTTACTTCAGCTCTGCGAGGGCATCATTGAAGATGTCCAGGAAGAGGTGGGCGTGGCGTTCCTTAAACACCAGCGAGGGGCGGAACCGGATCGAGCTGGTCCCGCAGCCTCCCAGCACCAGGCCTGCAGAACCCAGAGCAGAACCCCAGAGCTCAGTGAGAACCCCTCCATGTGACACATCATTCTCTGTGGCGTTTGTTCATAGATGTTTCAGCAGTTTAGTTTAAGGTCACTCCTGCTTACTGTGATTGTGTTCTTTGTTCTTATTTCTTATTGTTTTCCCCTATTTGATGGTTTTGTTCAGCCCTTTTTGGTCGGCATTGTCTGTTTTTAAATGTGGTCTATGAATAAATGACTTAACTTGACTGCAGGGTGGGTCAGAACATGGGGGGAGTCTGTGGTGGGACCTACCCTTGTTCCTGGCTTTCACCAACAGGCTGTTGCGGGTGTCTTCATCCCTGACGTCCACAGCACAGAACGTGCCGATCCCCCTGGCTCTGCTGAGCAGGTGAGGGTGCCTGGTCTGGGTGGGAGAGAGGTGGAGGGGGGGAGGAGAGGGGGGGAGAGAGGAGGAGAGGGGGATCTCAAACAGGGGTTTTTGAGAGGAGTTTTTCTCGTAAGGTTCACGTGCCGGTGATTACACACACAAACACACACACACAGAAACACACAGACACACACACAGACCTGCCTGCTCCATGTTAACGCTTCACACCGCTCTGACCAAGCTGTTGAAATCCCCCCCCCCCACACACACATACACACAGTCATGTGGCTCACCTGGAGGTCGTACAGGCCCTGCAGCATGACCCTGCCTGACCTCTCCACCTCCTCCAGGAGGTTCTCCGTCCTGATGACCTTGAGAACCTCGTTCAGGAACAGGTTCTTGGTGTGATCTCCCAGCCAGGTGTTGAAGATCCTGAACGGCTGAACACAGGGAAGGGAACCTGAATCGCTACGGCGACAGAACTACAGGGTTTCCCCCAGACTTAGTCGGGGGGGGGGGGGGGGGGGGGGGGGGGACATATCAAACTATGTCTATTTCCTGAGCCCCCTACATGCACAGTGTCCATGGCCTACCTTGTCTGGCTGGAACTCATTTTTAAGGAAGTAGCCTCCTGTCAACATCTTCTTGCTGAACGAGACTAAATCAGCAGGATCATCCAATCCCCAGTGTTCATGAGCCCAGAACTTCCCCGTGGACCCTCCCCCAGTCTGCACTTCATCCACTAAGAACGCACAGCCATGCTGACGGACAGGTGACATCACAGAGGACAGAATCGATGGAACGCATGAATGAAAACGGCAAAACCAAACGAAAAGATGGGTTCAAAATGACGTAAATCCAAGGCAATGATTCCTTGCTTTACCCTCTTGGTAATCCCTCTCAACTTCCTGTAAAAGTCAAAAGAGGCGTGGTTATCCCCTCCCTCTGCCTGGATTGGCTCGATGACGACCCCTGCCACATGTCGTCCTTTCCTGGCCCACTTCACGATCAGGTCCTCCGCCTGGAGGGAGGAGGGAGATGGACAGAAGGACGAGGGACAAATTATAAAACAATGACCGTGCAGGCATGAAATGGTAGAGAAATGAGAGATTGCGAAGAAGAGAAAAAAGGAGAGGAGAGGGGGGGACAAGTCAGACTGGAAAGGAACGACAGAGGGAAAAAAAGGAGAGCAAAAGGAGAGAGAGGATGTCGCCTGTCACAGCAAAAGCGCAGAGTGGCTCCGCAGACGTGTCTGACCTGCTCCAGGCAGCGAGCCTCCTCCTGGCTGTTCTCCCTCTGGTTCTCCTCCAGGGGGTACCTCAGCCTGGGGTACGGGGCGATGGGCCAGTCGAACGCTGGGATGTCCACCTTCTGAATGGCCTTAGTGTGGGTGGTGGCCAGACAGCCTGGTGGAAGGAGAGGTGGACGGAGGGAGAAAGAGATCCACATGTGTTTCGAACGTGAGTAAAGTGAGTAAAGTTGAGCAAGTAGGGGCCTGTAGTAAGAATCGAGATTTGGTGTTAACGAGGTAAATTCAGGTTTAACCCAACACAGAAAGCCCCAGGTTTTCCATTGAGTTGAATTTGTCTAACGAGACCAAATTGGAACCAACTGATTTGCCATCGAGAGAACCAGAAGTGTCTTACCTAGTGTTCTGCCATGGAAACCCCCCATAAAGGACAGCAGAGTGAGGTTAGGGGATCCAGGAGCCTGCAGGAAGACCCACAACCCTCAACAACAACAACTTCACAACAACACTGCTATCCAATACTGGATTGTGGCAACACGTAATCGTCCCAGTGTATTCAGATGGCACAGATCAGATGGATGATCCTGTGTTTGTGGTTCAGGATTGGGGGTTTGGGGGTTCAGGGTTGGGGGGGATCACCTGGTTGATCACGCTCGTTCTCTCCTCCTCTGGGCTGTGAACGTCATGCCCTCTCTGCTTGTTCTGGAGGGGAAACGCCACCACAGCAACACAGGATAGCAACGCAACTCCACATATTTAAACACAACCCCCCCCCCCATTATATTGTGTCTGTGCTGGTCACCAGGGCACTCACCCTGTACCAGATGAAGATTGCCTTGTAGGCGTTCTCATTGGAGCAGGAGCCACAGGCCATGGTCTGCACTCGGCTCAGGCCCCTGGGCGCCACCTGGTGGTCAGATGGGGGGAAACACGCTGATCATGGTGTCACACGGCATCCATGGTTATCCAGCCACTCTCTTATTCACACTGCAATGTGGGGTGACTTCAATATAAAGGTGCATTCAGCCCATTTTACTAACAACATCAATGAAGGAAGCATTATCCTCTCCACATTAGCAGTCATAATGTGGGTGAATGGGAGTCATGTGGCGCAGTCAGTTAGGGAGTCAGGCTGGTAATCAGCAGGTACCCTGTTTGAACCCCGGCTGTGCCAACATGACGTTGTGTCCTTGGGCAAGGCACTTCACCCTACTTGCCTCAGGGGGGAATGTCCCTGTACTTGCTGTAAGTCAGACTGGATAAGAGCATCTTCAAAATGACTAAACGTAAATGAATATAGATCACAGGTCACAGGTCATACGCCATACTTACTGACATGAGACCTTCCAGAACCTTCTCTGGATACTTCCCAGGGGGCAGCATTCCCAGGGCCGGTCTGTTGATGAACGCACCCTGATGAACACACATACAACCCAAACCTCCTGTTAGTAATGTATTTGAATGAATTTGAATCTGTGCAGTCAATGGTTTGAAAACGAGCAGAGGTTTTTATAGTTCACCATATTCATGGGGTCTGTCATGACTTTAGCCAGAGCTGGGTGATTGTATCCTGCGGGGAGGGGGGGGGGAGAAAAACTGTTTTAAAAGCGTTTGGCATTTCGGAAACACAAGTCGAACATAGTTTGAAAATGAACAGAGTCAGGTGGCTGAGCGGTTAGGGCATCTGGCGATCAGAAGGTTGCCAGTTTGATTCCCGGCTGAGGCAACATGACGTGTCCTTGGGCAAGGCACTTCACCCTACTTGCCTCAGGGGGGAATGTCCCTGTAGTTGCTGTAAGTCGCTCTGGATAAGAGCGTCTGCTAAAATGACTCAAGCAGGTAGAGAGTCTCAGTCACCTATAGGGATGGAGGCGATCTGAGAGTAAACATCCAGCATGCGGTTCCCATCCACGTCCACCAGATAGTTCCCCCTGCTCTCCTCGTAGTCACAGAAGAAGTTCACCTGCAGCACGTTCTGCGGCCGGAGGGAACGGGAGAACGTGTCAGGCAGGGCGGGAACGGACGTTCTCCTGGGGAACTGAGCTATTGATGAAGTCCTCGAGATTAAGATGGACCTTAACGACTGTTAGGTAGAAAGACTCTCACCTGTACAACCTCCAGCTGTTTTGACAGACTCTGAAGAGAAAGGAGAAAATATTAACTTTAAGTAGGAAGTTGGTTGTTGGGCCAGGAAATACAAGCGGTCAGAACATCCTGGTAATAATGTTTTAGGGCCACAGAGGTCACGGGAGGTCATGAAATGCCAGCTCTTTGGACAGGAAGTACATGCCGAGTATGTTCCCTTTGTGCACAGTGAGATCTGGCCAATTCTCACCTTAGATATGGGACCTGGAACCTCAGTCTTCATACAAGGACCAGCATAGTCCACCTCCTCTATCGCCCTGGCAACAGCCCCGCTGGCCTGACAACGTCCTGGATAGAAAGGAAACACCCTGTTTGTAGAACCCGGATTTACAGTGCAGAACCCGGACAACACTGAGAGAGACCCAGAGTACTACACTCATATTTAAATGTAGTCATTTACACTGAGTCAACTGACTCCCATAAGCAGAGCTTCATATGTGGACAGTGTAACTATGGGAGTCAACATCAAATAGTCAACATCAAATAACACAGGTCAAACATAAGATCCTTAAAAAAAATGTTGTCAGTTTTAGGATGACACCATGTTGGGTAATTCATCGGTGAACGGGGAGTGTGTGTGTGTGTGTGTGTGGGGGGAGGGTGGTTATCTTGATTGTCTGTCACTTATTCTCAGAGCGTGTCTTAGTAGACAACAGGGGTAAAGCTTGAGTCTTCCAAAAACATCGGATACAGCTTGTCAAAACTCTCCACCCTCTATGTATCAGTACATACAACTGTATACTCCCAGAGCCAACACCCGGTGGTATTTGAAGAAGAAAAAAGGAAGGAAAATAATTGTGACTTTGACTTTCACTGTCCTACTTTTTGTCTCTATGTCTCACCTGAGATAGACAGACGCAGGCTGGGTCTCAAAGAGGATAGACGCCCTCTCAGAAGACAGACGGCCATGTTGCACCTGTGTGTGGAGACAGAGAGCAGAGTTTCCAGCATGTTGACTTTATGCCACCGGTATCAAAAATAAGGAGGGAAGAGTTCATGTAAAAGAAAGGGGGACACCCAGAAATCATGAAAGTTTTGCTCAAAATGATTTTCAAAAACAGAGAAGTTCTAATTCCATTTGAAACTTGAATTTACATCCAGTTATGATACCCACAATCATTTGAACCTGCACTTACAGAAGAATCACTTACTGTATATAGATGAAAATGGGAAAAGTATTCAATATCACCCAAGATGTTTCACACACACACACACACAGAGTGAGTGACACAGAGTTCCACCTACACCGACATCTCCTTACTTTATACTAACACAACAACCAATAAGGGAAGCCTTTGTCATCACCCATTTCCATCCCGCCCCCCTGCTACGTACTCACCAGCCCAGATTTTTTTCTAACGTGTTCTCACTGCTTAGCTGTGTGTGTAGAACTCACACAGTACACAGAGGTGATGGATCTCAAAGAAGGTTATTACTTGTGCGTGAAGCAAGAAGAGGAGCCATCAATGGTTCTACAAAGTTGTCCTAAGTTTTGTCTCCCAAGTTACACTGTCACAAAGTTCTCTGTAGTCATTGGTTCATTTAAACCAGTGATTCTTAACCTGGGGTCGATTGAACCCCAGGGATTCGGTAAGTCAGTTTCAGGGTATTGTTTGTTTACAGCTAAAGGCTGGAAAAACACTGCAACAGTCCATCAATTAAAACCAATGTCATTTAAGAATGTTCTTGTGGAAGCTTGTTTTAATGGCTGGCTTAGGTTTGACCCAGGGTATCAGGGCACGACCCCTATCCTCAGCCATCTGTGTGTGTGTGGCTTCACAAAAGCTGAGACACTCCTCCCCCAGGTAACAAATGGTCACCTAAGTTCACATCTAGTCTGGTCTAGTCCTGTTCTACCCCCTTCAACAATACAAACTGCATTGGCGGATGAAGGTGGGGCCAGTCAGTCAGGGGAGACAGAATGTTGAAAACATTGAGAGACTGATGGACTGAGGCAAAATCTAACACTAGGATTAATTATAGCACAGTTAAAAACCACTGGACCTAAACAAGCTAACGTTACACGTACAGGGAAGTGTCTTTGATTAAGGGTCTCAACAAGGGGATTGTGGCGGAGTTATGTGATTACCCAGAATTCCCGGACAGGTCAGGTATGTTGACAGAGGGACGGTTGCAGCCTTTAGAAGAGCAGCTCACCTGTTACCTGGAAGACAGGGAAGACAGGAGGGGAGGACAGGAGGGGAGAACTGGGAGGACAGGAGGGGAGACCTGGGAGGACAGGAGGGGAGAATGGGAGGACAGGAGGGGAGACCTGGGAGGACAGGAGGGGAGAACTGGGAGGAAAGGAGGGGAGGACTGGGAGGACAGGAGGGGAGAACTGGGAGGACAGGAGGGGAGGACTGGGAGGACAGGAGGGGAGGACTGGGAGGACAGGAGGGGAGGACAGGAGGGGAGACCTGGGAGGACAGGAGGGGAGGACTGGGGGAACAGGAGGGGAGAACTGGGAGGACAGGAGGGGAGGACTGGGAGGACAGGAGGGGAGTACAGGAGGGGAGGACTGGGAGGACAGGAGGGGAGACCTGGGAGGACAGGAGGGGAGGACTGGGAGGACAGGAGGGGAGAACTGGGAGGACAGGAGGGGAGAACTGGGAGGACATGCAACTGTCCTCGGTGTAGTTCAGGGGTCGGCAACCTTTACCACTCAAAGAGCCATTTGGACCCATTTCCCACAGTAAAGAAAACACTGGGAGCCACAAAAGTAGTTGAAGGTTTAGATTACGGACACAACACAAACGTGTTTTCCATTAACCCCCCTGAGGAAATGGTTCAACCTGGTGTGGTTTAATCAGTGCTAAAGTCAGACGACTGCAGACTTGCAAAGGAGTTCAAAAGTCCTAATAATATAAACTACTTGACTTCTACTTCTTGGGGACAAATACAGAGAAAAAAATAAACACAGTCAACATTTTTGTTTATTGGTAGATCACATCTTGTAACATAAATACCAACGCCCAACTGTACCCATATGTAGGTATTATCCATCATTACATACGCAAGGTTTCCATTATTGTCTTTGGTAACAGAAATGTCCATCGATTTTAACTAGTAGCAGTCGTAGCATTAGCATTAGGTACTTATTGTTCCCCAAGAGGAAAAGTGCATCAAAATATTGCATGCTCAGTGACTTTGACAGTGACTGTCTTAGTGAAGTTAAAATGTTTTAGACAGGACGGAGACAGAGATACAGAGAAATATGGAGAGAGAGAGAGAGAGAGAGAGAGAGAGAGAGACGCCTGAAAACTGGGACAAAAAAGCGAGGAGAGAAAGAGGGGAGAAACTAGAACGAAAAACCAACATGGAAAAAAGGTCCAGAAAAAAAAGAACACATTCCTTCCGTTCAAACCTGATTGGCTGAACGTGTCAGGTCACATGAGGTACCAGGCAGCCAATCCCGCCACAGCAGCCACCCATGTGGCCAGCACCACCTGGCAGGTTGGGTGCTGCAGGAACATCACGGCCATCCGACAGAGATGGGTGCTGTTCCCACTGACAGCTGAACACATGGGAGGAGAAGGGGGAGGACAAGCTGAAATGGTACGATCCAAACTGGACCATACTACTGGGCTATGTCAAATATATTGGACCGTACCACTTATAGCATACTGGACCATACTACTGGTGTTCCATTTACACTGGCCCGTACCATTTAAAGTTAACTTTACCGTACCCCTGGACTATGCCATTTCTACTGGACCATACCATTGACAGTGTACTGGACAATACCATTTCTACTGGACCATACCATTGACAGTGTGCTGGATCATACCATTTCTACTGGACCATCCCATTTGTACAGATGGTCAAGGGGACTCACCCATCTTGGCAGCGTAGTAAGGACACTGGTTGATGTCTCCCTGCATCTCCACTCCTCCATGACCGTGACCCAAGCCTGCATCCAGAACCTCCTCCTGTATGCTGCTGCCCACCTGCTCCAGCTCTGTGAACACCTGCACACACACACACACACATATAAATAAACACACGCACATACACACACACACATACGCACATATACACACACACACACACATAAATAAACACACGCACATACACACACACACACACACACGCACATATACACACACACACACACACACACAAATAAACACATGCACATATACACACACACAAATACACACACACGCATGCGCACACACACACACACACACACATGCATGTACACGCGCACACACAGACACACACACATATTACAAACGCACAGTAATACCTTCCAGTTGGCTGCCTCAGGTTCAAGTTTATCAGGCTTACTCAAACATTAGAAGGAAACCCCTCATCCTGCCTCACCTCCATGTTGAAGGCGAAGGCTTGGTTTGACTCGGCCACGATGCGGTCCTTGGTGTGTCTGTCCAGCTCCAGCTCATTCATCCTGCTGCGATACAGCTGCTTGAAGGTGCGGGCGTTATGGATGCCCTCAAACTGGTAGAACTGCAGGCCCTCGCCTGTGGAGGGCAGCTTTAACGCCCGCTGGGCCACCTGGGGGCAGACAGGTGGGTTGGTGCGGAGGTGGAGGGTTTATTACACATGTGTTTTGACTTCAGAACTACAATCACTACATCTGTGTTTCTCTCTCTGTCTAACTCAACACAGCTGTCTCACTTCACACAGCTGTCTCACCTCACACAGCTGTCTCACCTCACACAGCTGTCTAACTCAACACAGCTGTCTCACCTCACACAGCTGTCTCACCTCACACAGCTGTCTCACTTCACACAGCTGTCTCACCTCACACAGCTGTCTCACTTCACACAGCTGTCTCACCTCACACAGCTGTCTCACTTCACACAGCTGTCTCACTTCACACATCTGTCTCACCTCACACATCTGTCTCACCTCACACAGCTGTCTAACTCAACACAGCTGTCTCACCTCACACAGCTGTCTAACTCAACACAGCTGTCTCACCTCACACAGCTGTCTCACTTCACACAGCTGTCTCACCTCACACATCTGTCTCACTTCACACATCTGTCTCACCTCACACAGCTGTCTCACTTCACACATCTGTCTCACCTCACACAACTGTCCAACCTTCTGTGGGTCTCACCTTCTTCAGGATCTGGCCCCCTGAAAGGTCCCCCATGTAGCGGGTGTAGGAGTGGGCCACCAGCAGGACAGGGTCCTCCACTCCCACCTGGTGGATGCGGTCCACGTAGGGCTTGGTACCTGGGGACACACTCACCTGGGGGAGTGTGGAGGAGATGGAGATGGGGGGGGATGCGATGAGGGAGAGTGGGGGGATTGGGGTTGGGGGAATGCAGGGGGTGGTGGAGGGGGGCAAGATGAGGGTTGGGACTCTGGGGCTGGACGGTGGGTCTCCACACCAGAACTGACCTGACTCTGCCAGTCTTCTCCATAGAGGTACTCCAGGTCCCGGGCCAGAGCCTCTCGTCGATCCAGCTCTGCTGGGAAGTACACAGGAGCCACGAGGGGGTGATCCATGTTCCTCTCCAGCTCCTCCTCCAGGGCTGAGTAGACGAAGTAGAGAGCCACCGTCCCTCTCTGGAGCAGGGAGGGGGGAAGGTGAAGGGAGGGAGGTCAAGTTAGACCACCGGAGAGTATAAGACAGGGGGGGAGAAAGGGGGAGGGAAAGTGGCCAAGAGTGAGATGAGAAGTGAGAGAGAAGGTGGGGGGGAAGATAGAGAATGAAATATCCAAAGGAAACGGTCCAATAAAAATATGTGACCTATTAACTAAACCGGCAGTGGGTGGCGGTTCGACACCGGTTCGATCAGGAATATCTCCCGCTCTCTCCCCTCTCTCTCTCCTCTCTCTCTCGCTCTTTTAGCAGACGCTTTTACCCGAAGCGACCTCCGAGAGGTCAACGTCCACAGCTCATTTACAAATCCAAGAAGTGGACACTTTTAAGTCGACTGACCTTGAATAGCTCTCTTTTGATTCGCCCTCTGAGGAACTCTTTGACAAACTGGCAGTTCTCTGCTCTGTCATGTGACTCCTTTGTCCCTTCGGCTAGCAGTTCTGACAAATCATCTGGACTGGAGAGACGAAGAGGCAAAGAGAGGAAGAGGAGATCATAACAAGGCAACAGACAGCACAAGTCAAGTATGTTCTGTATTTATAAATCAATCTATCTATCTATAATTTATATATCACATCATGTTCAGGTAGAAAAACAACAACTGTCAAATGCAATCCTAAAACACGAACAGTGCCTGACCGACCCCCCCTCCTCCCCATCAGTGACAACCCGCAGGTACCTAAGGACGTCCTCATCGTCATCCACGATGATCCGCGCCCCTCGGTCCTGCGCTGCTCCGCTCTGGGGCGTGGGTGAAGTCTCCTCCGTGGGCATGGTCCTCCGTCTCTAAGAGTTCCCCCAGCGCCCGTGTCTAGGATGAGAGCGAGAGGGGATGCGTCTATTAGGAGAACGAGGATCAGGGTGGTCTTATATACGACCTGCTGCTGGATACTGTGATCAAGTCCTGGGTGTCGTAACACAGATGCATCAGGGATTCACATTGAAGATTAGGGCAGAGCCATGTGAGTGCTCTTCAGGGAAATATCTGCTTTTTTCCCCTTTTAAGGTAAGTGGTGTAGAACTGGTGCCCCCCCCCCCCCCCCCCCCCCCCCAGTGTCTTGTCTCATCAGAAACACATTAACAGCGCAAGAGACCGACACATACTCATAACGCAAAAATGCACAGCACGACATAAGCTTAACACGCATATTGAATTAGACAAATTGCATAAGAGGAAGGTTATGTAGATATGCAGCTTGTATTATGTCCTCCTAGTCGTTGCTGGACATGTGAAAGTTAAGCCGGCCATGAGCAGGTTATAAAAGTGACATTGCCGTCTTGTGTAAGACTGTGATCTTGCATATATCAGGACACGTTTTTAGAGAATTAAACATCGCAATCGTGAATCTGGCCGCATGTTAAATGTTATTGATTGGCGGTGCAGCTTAATACCGTCTGTATTTACCTTTTTCAGTAGGTGACTCGTCTGTTGACAGCGGTGTTTGGGAGGAACGACGTGATTGGTCGGCGCCACATCACATCCTGCAGCCAATCAGAGACTTCACACCCGGACGCACGTTTTTTTTATGTCATGAAATGATAGACTAATAAAAATGCATCATGTTCAGATGTTTTACATATTTTTTACAAAAAAGTGTACGTGGAAAAGTTTAATCATTCGATTTAAATCGTAAGTGACAAGCATGCTGCACGTTATAAGTGCACAGCAACCTTCTGTGTCCAAAAAACTTTATTTTACCAAATGAATACAGACTTTAAAATACTGATTAGGAAATACACCCCAGACTCAAATAAAGTACGTTATAATGTACGTTGTAGATGGATTGTGCTAAAGTAAGTAAATTAATAGCAGACAAACACACACACGTGGACGTTGGACATTTGATGGCACCTGTACCTAGTAGTCGCTTTGCGGGGAAGCCTGACTCTGATCTCAAAGGATGCTCTAGCGCAGGGGTAGTGAACCCTGGTCCTCAGGGCCCACTGTCCTGCATGTTCTAGATCAGGGATAGGGAACCCTGGTCCTCGAGAGCCACAGTCCTGAAAGTTTTAGATGATTCCCTGCTCCAGCACACCTGATTCTAATTATGGGCTTATAGGCTTCCACTAAGCTTGATAACGACCCTTCATTAGAAGCAGGTGTGCTGGAGCAGGGAAACATCAAAAACCTTCAGGACCAGAGGACCAGGGTTCCTTACCCCTGTTCTAGCGACTGATAATTAGAGGTTGCAGCCTTCAGGCTCCTTGTTAGGGATTCCGTCTCCCATGCTGGGGTTCGAGGCCCGCCTAGTGCAGTTAGGAGCGAGCTGACCAATATACTGGTGGTTACGCACCAATAAGTCTTCCAGCTGCAGTATCTAATCTGGCCGATAGAGGGAAGCACGCTCAACCATTTCTGCGTTCGGCCTTCACTTCGCCCCTACCTCAACTGATGGTGGTCCAAAATGGACTGATTTGATTATACTGTGAGTTGTGTATTGTTATAATGCTGACCGTTCCTTATAACAACACATAACTCACAGCATAATCAAATAACAATACACAACTCACAGCATAATCAAATAACAATACACAACTCATTGTATAATCAAATAACAATACACAATACAGGACTCAGTCCAATCAAATTCAGAAGTCCCCATTGGTTTATCCTTCAACCATGGAAGTCTGTACGTCAAATGTCATTTTTGTATGCTTCGTGTTGACATGTTTTCTCTCCATAAACGTGACCCACAGTTAACAAGTGCAGAGGAAATGAGTTTGTATAGTTGATGTATTGTTTACATGTACTGTACGGTCATGATATCCCTCCCAAGGTCTCGGCGGCCAAGGAAGCTCTAAATCAATATGTGCGGTATATCAGTACATCTGGGCTGTGTGGTAGCAGCATGCAGAGTCAAGCCTGCCCTGGACAATCATCTCTCCAAGCAGGGGCCTCAGCGATGGCAGGGCCAGAGAGGCCAGAGAGGCCCTTGAGAACAGTAACAAAGGAACAAAAGCTCCTGGGTTGCTGTATTTCCTTTTGGAGAGAAAAAATAATACAAATCCTCCTTAACTGTTTTTGAAAATGATTGTGGCAAATTCTGAGCCAAGTCTCTCATGTTGTGAGGGAGTCTTGAGTCGCCTATCATGCTCAGAATCACACACACACTCTCTCACTCACACACACACACACTCCCACACACACTTGCTCTGTCACACACACACACACATTTTCTCTCTCCCCCACACACACACTCTCTCCCCTCCACACACACACTCTCACACACACACACACACTCTGTCTCTCACACACAGACACACATGCGCACACACACACACACACACACACACACACACACACACACACACTACCTCTCCCACACGCATGTGGAACGTTCTCAAAACTTGCTGCTGCCAAAAAAGGTTCTGCTGTCCTGTTCCAAGATGTCCGCCCAGGACCCACCTCTGTTTGTTAGCAGTATTGTTAGGACAGCAGTTTCCTCAGATGAACAATATTACATTGACCTCCACCACAGCGCCCAGCTATTTCATATTGAATACAACTTCCTTTGTTTATAATGAACATTTTTCAGACTCCCTTCTTCAGGAACGATTAGCCATGAACCAAACATCCACAACAATATAAAAAGAAAGGGGGAAAAAGTGAGGAGTTATTTTAATGAGTAATGCGTAATAACCTTGAGTGTGTCTGAGTGTTTTAAGTGTGCAAGTCCACAAGTATGCATGACAACATGAGTGTTGCTCCCAGCTGGGGCTTGAATCAAAGGATAGGCTGTGTTTACCATGGTCTGCTGCCTCATCTCTTCCTGCTTGCTAATCTCAGTTTATTTCTCCCTTGGGGGTCATCGCGGTGACATCATCAGGATCAATTGTCCTTGAACGCATGATTCCAGTCATACAGATATTCCGACCCATGGAATTTTTTGTCGCACCCTCACTTGTTTTTTGACACACTGATTGTGTCTTTATTTGACTAAAAAGGAAACTTGCCTTGTGTGCTTTGGACTTCCTTTGGTAAAGTCCCCTAGCTAAAAGAATGTGCGGCTGTATTAGTAATTCTTTGTTTGAGATTTGAGACGGGGAGTGTTGATTGCGCTTGTTTGCAAATAAACAGCAATTGCAAAGGTGTTTTTTTTAAGGTCCTTTCTGAAGGTTTCAACTTTGACCTTTGTGAGGTTGGGGTATTCTGGGTGAAGCTCAGCGGTCACCATAACAACAGTCAAACAATAGTCAGTGGACAGTAATGGTCACCATGGCAATGTTTAAAGTGATGTAGATGGGAATTAAGTCAACTGCTTTAGCGTAAATTACTCTTAGAATCTATTAACTGATCTGGCCTGTAGTACAATCAAGATTTGGTGTTAATGAGGTAACACCTCGTAGTTCGTAGTACAGACCCCTGGACATGATTTGACCATTAAACTCCAGTATTATTCTGATGTACACTTGAAGATATAAGCCGTTCTACACTGTCATATTAATAGTGTAAGCCAGTTGACATTAAGGATGCTTACAGTGACTTTTCCTGTGTCGAGTTACAATTCCAGTCACCAGGCATGCTACAGCCACTGTCACTTCAACAATACAATCACATATTATCTTGTAAACACCCGCAGCTACCGAGCAAGTGAAGGATTTACTAGCGAAGAAATTGAGCCGGTTCAAGAGGAAGCCCCAACCCTTGTGGGGCGACACCGTAAATCCCCCTGTTGCAGATTCCCGTCCCGCTGAGTGCGAGATCCCAGGCCTCTTGAGCCGTGTGCGCCCCTCGTAACTATAATTAGAAACACTCGTCGTTCATGTTCGCTTCTCGCTGACCGGCTCGCAGGAAACATCAGCCAGCTTCAGTAATGCACCGCTGCCGTTGAGCTCCGACAATGAGAGGAAAGCGTGCGCGTCGCAGAGGCATGCGGGGGTGTGATTGCGGGCGGGCGGGCCAGCAAACGGAGACCGCCTCGTTAGGTGGTGCAGGTGTACCGAGAAATCCGGGATGGAAGGAATGAATGACTGAGAACTTGAGGGCAAGTTTGGGAAAAAAACAAGTTACTGGTGTTCCGTTCCGTTCTAACACTCCATTTTAGAACGGTCAATCCAATCAGTGCCAAAGCTTGAGCCATCGACGGCTCATAACATGTTTGTGTGAACCTAAAATGACTGACCTATTCAACTCACACTATGAGTCCCATGACAAAACCACACATTTCCAACGCCATGTCTTATTTCTCCGAAGCAAAACCCTCCACCTAACTAAATTCACCTCTCTGTATTCAGTGGCTATCTAAGATCGTCTGCTCTGTAATATGAACCATATGCAGTTGAGAGGATAAGGGTTCTAGGGGCCCCTGGCTCCAACACTCACTGCTCCTAACATGTCTGTTTGTGAATATTCAGATCCTGAATAATGTAAACATTCCTTTGGCATTTGGCATCCAATAATATGAAGCGTTGCCAAGCATGGAAGCGCAGCAGCGTACAGCATCAAGTTTGAAGCCGATCCCAGTGTTTAGACCCTGGACACCCAAACCTTATACACACACACGCACACAGACACACACACAATCAGACACATGCACACACAGGCCTAGTCTTTTTCCATGTCAGACAAGAGCGAAACATGGACTCTCCTTGTAGAGAACATTGGCTCAGGCCTTCCAGAAGCACAGAACAGGACTGAGGAAGCGAGCAGAGAAGCAGAGAGAGCGCCATCCATCTTGGACCTCAGAGAGCGACCGAGGCGTGTTCTTCCTGCACTACGCAGCCTCGTCACTCTTGGCAACCCGGGCATCGCGGTAACCCGGGGCGACCTGAAGGCGGAGCGGGGTGGGTGGCGTCTGTGTTTGAAGACAAAAGAGACAAGAAGACTCCCGGTTTCACCCTCTTGTTTGTCCCCCCCCCCCCCCCCACCCCCCCCACCCATAGAAGGGAGACAGTGTTTTGGGGTGAGGCTGCAGGAGGCACACAATGGACGACGGATGATCCTCCACACAACAACCATTGTGTCTGGGCTCCCGTAGTCTCCCCAGTTTGGATTTGTCAAAGGCCAAACATTCCTGCCCTGGAACCCATACCAAGATTTTTATATACACTGAATATGCTCTCACCAGGGAGATGTAGAGTGGAGAGAGAGAGAGAGAGAGAGAGAGAAGAGAGAGAGAGAGAGAGGGAGAGAGAGAGAGAGAGAGAGAGAGAGAGAGAGAGAGAGGGTGTTCAGAATACAGTCTTTACCACTGAGAATGCAAGCTGGACGTGAAGATGCACTTTCGTTCTCCGAAGGAAACCCCATTTGGGCTGGAGCTTTGACGAGCCACATGCTGTTTGATTAGAGATGGGCGATTACGTCCTTATAAGGCTGATTACCCATTCCGTCCAAATATGTGGAGAACTTTCCCCAGCACTAGCTCAAGGGTAGCTCAGTTCAACTCGACCAACCCCATCCATGAAGAGTGCGGCCATGTTTGTAGGGGTCACAGAGGTCAAACAAGGGTCTAAGTACGTGCAGCATTCAGAAACGAACCCTTCAACGGTCTTAGAAACTTGATGTGGTACTTTCCCCATTTACACACTGATCTTTTGTATGTGCCGCTAACCCCTTTTCATCAGACCACACACACACACGCATACACACACACCAGCCACACACTAGCCTGCCCTATATATTCAGTTCACACAAACTGTGTGCGCTACAGAGCTAGGGTTAGGGCTCACAGCAGGGGGGGGGCGATCCCCGTGAATGGAACCAACACACCACAAGAGAGTTCCAGGACGCCAGGCTTCCAGGACGCCGGCCAAATCGGGAGACGGGTGAGAGGGGAAGGGCCGTCTCCAGCACCCATGTAGGCCCCTCCGCTCCGGCTTATCCAGACCCCTGATTGGATCTGGCCTGGCTGTGTTCCGCAGCGTTCCGTTGTGTTCTGTGCATTCCCTTCCTCATCAGACAGGTGTCAGAGCCATTGAAGGCGATGATTGGTCGATGTTTACCTTGGCTCTTCTGACGCTGAGACCCAAGCGTCGAGGAGGTCCGGGGTGGGGTGGGGGTGGGGGTTTCCAGCAAGGTCGTACCTATTCATATTTAACAATGCCAGGTCGCAGGAGGGGGGAGGGGAAGGGGGAGGAGGGTGGGGGTGAGAGCGAGAGGCCCGGGATTGAAATGTACCAGTGGATCCCTCCAACTGAGAAGCGATGGTAAAGCTGTTCTGTGTAGAGGAGTGGACCCAGCCTCTCTAGGGGATTCCTGAAGTGCATACCTTGACTGCGATTACAATGACTAAGACAGGAAGTGGTGTGACCGAGACAGGAAGTAAAATAAGAGGAGACAGGAAGAAATTGCAGAGTATTGTAAATCTGAAGCTGGCAGGTTAATGGTGTAATCGCATTGCTTTCGATGGAGGTATTGTTGTAGTGTGTGTGTGTGTGTGTGGGTGTGTGTGAGAGAGAGAGAGGGGAAAGTGACAGGAAAGGGGCCATAGGACAGATAAACGTGGGACGCGCATGCATCCTAGACGCTAAACTCCAACGCCTTGTGAAATAGACGCATTTCCGAGTGGAACGTTCCGGAGAGTCGTGGATAAACGGCTTGCGCCTGGTTCATCACTCAACACGATCCCTGTGAAAGTGTGTGGATCTCAGGAGGGCCGGTCTGTCAAGGTAATAGCGGGGCTACGCAGCCGTGATGAATATCTCTCCTTTATTCCTCTTTATAGTCCGTGCTTGAGTGTGGTTGGAGGGAGGATTAATGAGAACTCGCTCACTGGGGAGAATAACTCACAAAATAAATGATTAAAACACACTTGATCAATCATCATTACGACGTAACGATCTACGGAGTTAAAACAACGAGATTGGAAGAAAAGAGGACAGCTTGGAAAACTGCAGCCAGTAGGGAGAAACCAGGGAGTCAGGTGGCTGAGTGGTCAGGGCGTTGGGCTAGTGATCAGAAGGCAATATGACGTTGTGTCCTTGGGCAAGGCACTTCACCCTTCTAGCCTCAGGGGGGAATATCCCTGCATGTGCTCTACGTCGCTCTGGATAAGAGCGTCTGCTGAATGTAAATGTAGAAGTCACGGTTTTATTAGCCACCTAAATGACCAACAAGAAATGTGTCAAGCCTCTTCACTTCTAGAAAACCCTGAAAGTTCTAGAACCAGAACTTCCAACAGGGCGCAGGAGCCCATCTGACCGAGGCATCTGAGGTGAAGAGAGCCGTCTCTAAATATACCCTTCCAGATGATTCCTCCGTCCTGGACTGTGTAGGGCTCTCTCCCTCTCCCTCAGGACCTGGAAGTGTGTGTGTCACCGTGTTGTTTCATCAGGATACGTTTGGAAAGGAAGGGAAGAGAGAGAGAGTCAGGGAGGAGGGAGGGAGAGGGAGAAGGGAGAGAGAGGGAGAATCAGGGAGGAGGGAGAGAGAGGGAGAGAGAGGGAGAGAGAGTCTGGGAGGAGGGAGAGAGAGGGAGAGTCAGGGAGGAGGGAGAGAGAGGGAGAGTCAGGGAGGAGGGAGAGAGAGGGAGAGTCAGGGAGGAGGGAGAGAGAGGGAGAGTCAGGGAGGAGGGAGAGAGAGGGAGAGTCAGGGAGGAGGGAGAGAGAGGGAGAGTCAGGGAGGAGGGAGAGAGAGGGAGAGTCAGGGAGGAGGGAGAAAGAGAGTTAGAGAGTTCCAGACTCAAGGCCACAGGTCTGTCCCGGTGGTAGAATGGTGGGTTCCTGTGTTTGTGCCTGTTCCTGTCTCCCGCTGTCACCGTGAGCTCGTCGCCACTGTTTCCGTAGCAACTAGCCAGTGAACTGAAGTTCTGGAAAGGATTGAGAGAGAGAGCAAGAGAGGGAGAGAGAGGGAGAGAGAGTGAGAGAGACGGGACTAAACATAGACAGAGGTGGAGATGCTGTACAATGTAATCTCTCTCCCACCCCCCCATTCTTCATCTCTGCCCCCTCCCTTTCTATCGCTCCCTCTCGTTCTCACTCCCCTTTACTTCCTGTCACACACCCCGTACACAACGTGCTCCACTCCTCCTCACAAACACATCCTCCACCTTTTATTGTCCAGAGAAATCTCACTGTTTACATCTTTGTCCACAAACAAAAATACAGCCATCAGCCTAGCCCCCAAGGGACTAAAGCCTGCGCTCTTTCCCCTGGTAAACACACTCTGGGTCAGGTACACAGTCCTGGAGTCTGAGTCAGTCCTGGGAGTGTGTGTGTGTGTGTGTGTGTGTGTGTGCAAGCGGGTTTGATTGCGTGTGTGTTTGTCAGCGAGGGATGTGAATCATTCCAGGTTGGAAGTCTGAGTTTAACTCTGTCCTGCAAGGGAAACACACAGTGTACACAACACACCGCGCACACACAAAACATACACACAACACACGTCACAAACCAAGTCTCATTTGCTGAGGTTCTGTAAATTAAACTTTTAGGTTTTGGCAAGCCGGCCGCCGCCACAGCAATGTGTGTTTTGGGGAGTTAGGTGGCTGAGCGGTAAGGGACCCGGGCTAGTCATGAGAAGGTTACCGGTTTGAATCCCGGCTGTACCAGCTTGACGTTGTGTCCTTGGGCAAGGCACTTCACCCTACTTGCCTCAGGGGGGAACGGCCCTGTACTTACTGTAAGTCACTCTGGATAAAAGCGTCTGCTAAATTGTAAATGTTTATCTACTGTTCTCACCTTCTAGAACATCAGAATGACGGTCGTTTAGCACGTCCAAATCGCTGTGCCGTTCACCCTGTCTAGGGAAGAACACTTCGGTGTTTGCAGTCTCCCTGCAGAGCCAATCAACACACGAGCCCTTAGGGATGGAGGTTTGTTAGAAAGCAGTACCGGGGCTGGGTGGTGTGTGATTGGCTAAAGTCAGACCGTGTTGTTTCAGCAATCATCGCCATGTCTGGATGAACCATGTGCAGACGATTAGTCAGTTCACACGCGTGTAATTATGTTGGGGGTTTTCTGAACAGAGAGTGTGATTAGGGATTACTGTTACTGTATATTTAGGCATGTCATCGTCTATTTCTTCCCTTGTCTGTATGCTGCTGGAATATAGAGTGGATTCCCTACTGTGTGTGTGTGTGAGTGTGTGTGTGTGTGTGCTGCTTCAAACTGTAACTGATCAAACTGTCATGATAAAAGAGGGTGAAGCATTGAATTTGCTGATTCATAGAAAAGTATATGTTGATGTTGCGCCAAGACGTCTACTCATTCATCCATCCATCCACATATTCATCCATCCATATACATATTCATCCATCCATACACATATTCATCCATCCATCCGCATATTCATCCATCCATTCACATATTAATCTATCCAGCCATCCATATATCCACCCTTTCCTCTCTTCCTCTCTCACTATACAAACACTCAGTACAGACTTTGTCCATCTCCTCCATTTCCTTTTCTCTGACCCTGTGATTTCCTCCTGTGGTGATATTTGCTCAGCTGGCAAAGGAAACCTTCCTCCTCCTCCTCCTCCTCGTCTCCAACATACAGAGGTGTGTTTATCTTACCGACCAGTCAGTCCAAAAAACGACTTTAACACTTTTATCTCGTAGATCTTAGGTTGTGTTATAAACCTGCAAGGCCTTGTTTTGGTTTTAAAGTAGGCTCCTGCTGATCTACCTCGTCCTTGAACTAAACCAACTTAGAATGAGCTCTTCCCAGCATGCATGTGCGAAAGCCCTCGTCAAGAGTTACTCATCATGGAAAACACAAAGTGTGTGTGTTCAGTGTTGAATATCTGAGAGTGTGACCTTCTGAAGTTAAACTAACGGCCTTAGGAAACCTTTAAGTGGATGTGTGACGGTGGGTGAACAGGTCAACACTCAGTACTTACATGTCATCTGTATTGTATTGTCATCCATGCCTGGTAGCTGACTCCAACAACAGGCTCTCCTCAACTGTGAAATCACCATTTTCTCCCCCTCAGATCCCGTACTTAGCTAATGGACTATTCCATCTGGAAGTGATGAGCTGAGGAAACAGACTGTGTGGCCTGGACTGGACCATGTTTGGGGGGGGGTTGGGAGTGGGGGCTGGGTTGCGTCACCCACCCCCGACACAGTGTTAGTGGTAGATTCCAATCACGATAAGGTTAGTGAAGAGTTAGTGCTGACACCTACCATCTCCTACAGATTAGAAGGCAAACATTGGTGTTTATGAGTGTGTATATGTGTGTGTGTGGTTAGGGACAATCCCCCTCCACAACAAAAGTGGTGTGTCCTAATTTATGAAAGAAAGAAAAAATTGAAAACAGCAGGAAGTTGTCTTGATGAAGTCAGTCTTGATTTTCATGCTGCAGTTTTCCAATGCCAGTAACTCCCTCACCTCCAATATGAGACACTGAAGATGATTTGTGTCGGTTTGACCTTCCAGGACTACAAACCCGCTGAGTCTGTTGTTTCTACAAAGTGAGTGGTGCATTAGCAGCAGGGTGCGGTGCTCATGGGAAATGTAGTTTCAACAATAAGGCTGCTGTGTAGTCCAGTTTGTATCTGGAAACCACACTGGGTCAGGATCAGAGGTCACAGAGGGAAACAGTGGAAGGACGAGAGACTACAAGACAGAAACAGAAAGATGTGGGAGGAAAAGATAAATAAATAGATAGATGGATAGATAGATAGATAGATAGATAGATGGATAGATAGATAGATAGATAGATAGATAGATAGATAGATAGATAGATGGATGGATGGATGGATGGATGGATAGATAGATGGATAGATAGATAGATGGATAGATATATAGATATATAGATGGATAGATAGGTAGAAAGATAGATAAATAGATAGATAAATGGGTGCATAGATGGATGGATAACAAGATTACATGGCTCACATCATAAAACCGTTTCATCATTTGAAATATTACAAACCAGACTCCCTCCCCACTGAGTGAAACTCATGTTCTCTAGTTTGTACTGATGAGGCTTTAATGCTGCACTCTGGGTAGTCTCTTATTAACAGAGGCACAAGGCTGTACTCTGAGAAAATATTTCAGACATCAATTCTCATCGCTTCGCAATTCATGAACCCGTCTTCCTAAAAGACGCTCATTAAAACTCCACCAGACACGAGACAACAGGGCTGAAGGAAGCCGATCCTATCTGGTGGTTTGACACGGCTCTTTTACGATGTTAACAAGTTTGACTTGGCCGGATTCAACGTTTTCAGACGTCATTCGGCACAAGGGTCACTGTGATTGGTCTGTTTGGGGTGGGGTTGGGGCGGGGGACTTGTTTTGGCCAACGGCACGAAACCACCAATCAAGCGCTGGTGTCTGTGAGTGATGGATGTGCCGTTAGACAAGTCTGCGTTTGTCTAATGTCAATAAAAACTCAACCGAGTGACTTCAAAAAAATAAAGCACGGTTGTTGTGATTGGCCGGCTGCGTGATTGGGTGCCTGCATGCCGCAATGTCATTAAGGATGCACGGGTTGAATCTCCCCCTGGATTCCTGTTTAGAAACCCTTGTTACGCCTTGGGATTCATTTTGTTAGGAAAATACTTATCTTTCCAGCTCCCTGCATCTGTCGCTCTGTTTTCTCCCTTCCTCCCTCCTCCTATTTTTCTCTCCCTCCCTCTGGTCATGTTCGCCTCTCTCCCTCCGTCCCCCCCCCTCCACTCTCGCCCCGTCCTCTTGATAACAGGGAACCCTCCCTTGCCATCCACCATCTCCCTCCGCACCTCCCTTCCTCCCCCGTCTCCCACCGTCCGCGATGACGCTCGACCGGGGCGTCAGGAAGTCCTCTGTGCCTTCTCTGTCATGCCTCCCCCACCCCCCCCCCACCCCCCCTCCACCACCCTCCACCCCTCGCCTCGCTCACTCCGCCCTCCTCTCGGCCCGTGTGTCAGGGGCCACCAGCTCGCCTGACGTCCCCGGATCACGTTCGTTCAAGCGCTCGCGGAAGACGTCACTCTGAAGCTCGCCACCCCATCGTTCCTTCGCGGCTCAGGGTTCGTCTGTCAGAGCTCCTTCTGACGGCTCCAGATCTGTCTTCAAAGTCCCCCCCTCCCCCCCGAGGCAAGGCCCCAGTCTCGGGACAGCAGGCGCTCGCATCTCTCCCTCCAAGAATGCGTCTCTGATGGTCTGAGAGAGGCGGGATGGAGACGTGACCCGGCTGTGGTTCGTTCATCACCCAGATTTACATCTGGTAGTTCGGGTCCCCCGACCCGGTCTCACCCTTGGCTTGGCTCATCAAGCGGTACAGCCCTCTCCCTCTCTCTCTGTAGGCTGACGACCCTAGTTAGCATTACGAATGCACCAGATGTGTTCGGCCGTATAGGAAGGATTAAGCGGCTGGTGTGTGCACATGTGTGTGTGTGTGTGGAGTAGGGGGATGTTGTGTTTCATAACAAGCTCCACCTATAGCCTTTAACCTTCCATGTCCACTTCTATCCATCAGTACTTGGCCGACAGATGGACCGATAACACACACCCACCCACCCACTCACTTACACATTTACATGGATTCAGCTTTATTTGTTCCCAGGTTGGGAATTACACTTATGTTGGCCCACACAGCGTCAGTCTATATAGACTGTGTGTGGCTGTCCATTTCTCTCTCTCTCTCTCTCTCTCTCTCTCTCTCTCTCTCCCTTTGTCCCTCTGTCCCTCTGTCTCCCTCTCTCTTTCCCCCCTCTCCCTCTATCTCCCTCTGTCTCTCTCTCCCTCCCCCCCCTCTCTCTCTCCCCCTCTCCCTCTATCTCCCTCTGTCTCTCTGTCTCTCTCCCCCCCTCTCTTTCTCTCTCTCCCAGCATCACTGTAGGGTCAGGGTTTTCCTAATCTATAGACTCATCAGAAAAGCATCTCACCAACCTCTCGTCTCCTCCTTTCCCAGCGTGATGTTGACCTGGGGAATTCGGACGTCTCTCTGCTGTTCTGCAGCGCTGCGATGAGGCCCTGTGCTTCTGAGAGGCTCCTGCCTCCCTGTCCCCCCCCCATTCCTCCGTTCACATCTATAATAAGTCCTCAGTGCCCTCCAGAGGACCGGGGAAGGGGAGGATGGAAGGAGGGGGGAGGAGGAGGAGCACCATGCCACCCAAGGTAGTCTCATGACCCTTGACCTACGGAACCTGCGTCACATGACCCCTGGCGCCGCGGGATGGACGTCACGGCTCGATGGCCGGTCACTGTACCGTTTTACTGTGTCTGCGAGCGTGTGTGTGTGTGAACATGTGTGTGAACGTGTGTGCGTATTAGTGTCTGAGTGTGTGTGTGTGTGTTCTCGCATACTCTCCCACCCATAGCTCCCCAAGGCAGTTTATTTGTCTACTAAGCAAGAATGAGTAAACTTTTTCTAGAGCATACTGTAAGATGATGGCTTGTGTATGTATGTGTGTGTTAGTGTGTGCTAGCTATGTGCCGGTGTGTTTATATGTTCATGTGTGTGAGCCTACTGGTCCATGTGGCCAAAACATGATTCTCAGGATTTGTGAGTTTCCAGCAGATTCCACCCTCAGACTGAGGGGCAGCAGGAAGCACGTATTTCATTCTGATGTAGCAATGTTCAAATGTACTAAAATAACTCTGAACCTTCCCCATCCGTCCTGAAGAGAGTGGGAGGTTTAAGGTCCTCTCTGCAGTCTTGTTTGGGAAAAATCGTGTGTTTTTTACAGCCTGCATTCACATGAGAAGTCAACAAAGTCAACAAAGAGTGCTGGAAACTGGACGTTTTTACCAGGTACGTTACAAAGCAGGTGTGTAACTTTAGACGTGTGCGAAGTGTGCAAAGTGGGATTCCGAAACAGACAGAGATCTAGCAAGCAGCATCTCTGAAGACCCAAATATCCACCGTCGGGAGAGGAACTCTCTCCCCTCCACAACCCCGTAGCTCCAAACGTAGAACCCTAACCCTCGGATGACAAAGATGTGGTTCCACATTCCTGCGTGAGATCCAGGAAGTCCAGGACCTCGTATGAATACTTAGCACACACACACCGAGCGACCCCGACCGCTCTCCCTCAGCCTGAGAGTTCCGCTCGGAGTCTCGCTTCGGCGTCCGTTGCGAGCGCACAGGACCCTGAAACTTGGCTAGCGCTGTAGCGGGATGGCTTCCAGAACATTTGTGTTTTGACACAAGCTTGATGGGGGGGCTCTTTTTAAGCTGTCAGTATCGACTATGAGAAATCACTGGACGACTGTTTACGTTTACAATTAGGCTAATACGTCTTGGAAAAGCTCCACTGGTGTGTGGGAGGTGTGGTGTGGTGTGTGGGAGGTGTGGTGTGGTGTGTGGGAGGTGTGGTGTGGTGTGTGGCAGTTCGATGGCTGCACAGTTACAACCCTTATGAAAGAAGAAAGAACAAGGTGTCTCTCACTCTCTCACACATACTCTACTAACTCACTCACGCAAGCACTCCTCCTCTCTCTCTCTCCCTCCCTCTCTCTCTCTCTGTCTCTTTCTCTCCATTCCCCTCCCTCCCCTATCTCTATCCTCCTCCCTCCCTCCCCTCTCTCTCTCCACCCCCTCCGAACCCTCTCCCGTGATCTCTCCTCCGAGTCTGGCTTGGACACCAAGGAGATTGTGTGTGTGTGTGGGGGGGGCGGGGTGTGTGACACCAAGTCCATCACCGTGACACCCTGGCATGCGACGATTCTTCAGGTGAATCAAGGCGAACAAAAAAGAAATACAAAAGTGCGACAGCGCGCACAGTGGCAGAATCTGACTGCTTTAGAGCTTCTCTCCAGGTCAGGAAGTGGATGCGCTTGGAGGTTCGTGTCCCCGCGTTTTCTTCTTCTGCTGTTCGGCGACTAAGCTCACCCAGTGCTTGCTGCGGGCCCGATACAGGAAATAGCAGAGATTTCCACTGTGCTCTGGAGCTAATGGGGCTTGTCTGTGGGACTCAGGGAGGACGGACTCTGAGAAACACCGTAGAAACCAGCTTCCATCAGCCTTGTTCAGGAAACAAATATCCCGTTTATCTTGGCATAGCAATAGAAATTTGCCTTGCATTAGCGGCCTCACAAACCGTGAATGATGATGGAGATTTTTTTGTTTGTTTGTTCTCATCCCCCCCCCCCCCCCTTCATCTCTCCTCCCCCAGCCTCTCCTTCTCCCTCCCTCTGTGTCCCCTTCTCCCCCCCAAACCCCCCCTCCTCCCTCCCCTCCTTTATTCAAAGTGACCAACCTGTTTCCAATAGCAACGTCGGTGACCCCCCGTGGTCATCTCAAGGTTAGGAAAACATTCTGGCCTCGAACCGTGATGGATCTGACAACATTCCAGAGCCTTCCAGATCTGTTTGCGCTTACCCACGACCCATTTGATCACAAAGGGAGAGAGAGAGAGGGGGGAAGAGGGGCGGGTAGGGGGGCAGGGTACCGCCGCTCAACTACAAGCACAGGAACTGTGAACTCATTTATCCCTGGGGGGGGGGGGGGGGGTGGGGGGGGGGGCTTCCTATTCTTCACCCCCTCCCCTGTTTTTCAAATTAAGACTGATTGTTCAAGACAAGCTTGACCCCGACCCAACCCAACGAAAGCTAACTGGTGTTCCCTCTGCTCATGGGGGTGCATCTTAATGGTGTGTGCCCTGTGTATCTGGGGCCTGAACATGGCCCGCTGTTCGGGAACCCAGTGGGGGGGGGGGGGGGGGGGTCACCAGGCAGGGGCCACTGCAGAGACAGGGGGTCCAGGGGCCCAACACATGTTACGGAGAAGAGGTCAGTGAGAAGAGTGTGACAGGGTCCACGCATGTACAGTAGGTTAAGTTTAGCCAGGTGTGTGAGTGTGTGTGTGAGGGTACTGTACGTGAGTGTGTGAGTGTGTGAAAGGGTACTGTGTTTGTGTGCTTGTGTGTGTGTGTGTGTGAGAGTGTACTGTGTGTGTGTGAGTGTGTTTGTGTGTGTGTGTGTGTGTGTGTGTGTGAGAGAGGGTACTGTATGTGTGTGTGTGTGTGTGTGTGTGTGTGTGTATGTGTGTGTGTGTGAGAGGGTTCTGTGTGTGTGTGAAAGGGTACTGTATGTGTGTGTGTGTGTGTGTGTGTGTGTGTGGGTGTGTAAAAGGGTACTGTATGTATGTACGTGTGTGTGTGTGTGTACTCTCGTTCCCTCTCAGTTCCAGTCTCCATCCTCCACCCTGGTGAGGTAGTGTGTGTGTGTTTGTGTGTGTGTGGGGGTGTGTTTGTGTGTGTGTGTGTGTGTACTCTCATTCCCTCTCAGTTCCAGTCTCCTCCCTCCACCCTGGTGAGGTAGTGTGTGTGTGTGTGTGTGTGTGTGTGTGTGTGTGTGTGTGTGAGCAGACCTTCCTCCAGAAGCACTCTGTCAGGGGCCGTCTCCACTGCCAGGACAGACAGAACCTGAAACCAGCCAGGCTACATCATTCACTGTCAGCGGCCCTGGAAGTGATGGATACACACTCACCTTCAAACACACACACACACACATTCAAACACACATAAACGGAGGACCCCTGTGTGGTTTTCCAAACCGAACATGTTTCTCATTAGTGCCCATTCAGCAGACCTGGTATTAACTTGTTCAAAGATGAACGCTTCAGAGACCCAAATCACACCGGCTTACCCACAATCCCCGGGATTTAATCAGATGGGCAATTTATATTCCGGCCTGGTTATGTTCAGCGTCTCTGGTGATCTGATCTGATAGGTGCAGCTCGGATGCAGAAACATCTGGAAGTTTCTTGCAGTCGCTGTTGGATCCAGGACCGGTGTAGGACTGGACAAGGAAGTGGCCTGCATTTTGATTGGATCGCTGTTCTTCATTTGTGTTTCTGGCTGGGAGCCGGCCGGCGTGGTTACAGGAAATTCGGTCCGTTTTCAAGCGAGGTTTCTCTGTTTATGTGGTGGATTGTTGGATGGTGGGGGGGGGGGGGGGGTTCAACCCTGTTCCTCACCTCTCTCTGGGTAAACAAGTCCCAGAGCTCCGTGTTAAAGCGATCCTGTTCGCAAAATACTATTCCTGCTTCACGAGCGTATCTCAGTTGCGGTGGGCATGGAATCTGCTTGGCCGACACCTCGTGTAAATCATGGGATTCACACACACACACACACACACACTGTTCCACGCGCTCACACACCATCAGAGTGTTGCAGCTCAGCGGTGAACCAGGCCAGGGCGGGGTCGGAGCCAATCAGAGACGAGACGTTTCTCTTCCCTGGGCCGGGCTGGGGTCACGACCTCTGGGGAGACTGGACAGCCGGAGTCAGCATGCAGCCCCCCCCCCCCCCCGACACTTCCCCCTCCCTGCCCAGACCTCATGACCCTCAGCTCTCTCTCTCCTCAGCCTCCGCATGGCTTTTCCATCCATTCCTCCCTCCTCTTCCTCCTCCTCCTCTTCCTCTTCCTCCTCCTCCTCTTCCTACTCCTCCTCTTCCTCCCTCCTCTTCCCCCCTTCCTCCTCTTCATACTCCTCCTCTTCCTCCCTCCTCTTCCTACTCCTCCTCTTCCTCCCTCCTCTTCCTACTCCTCCTCTTCCTCCCTCCTCTTCCTACTCCTCCTCCTCCTCCTACTCCTCTTCCTCCTCTTCTCGCTGGTTTGACTTCATCAGAATGACTCTGTACCCAAAATCACCGCTGTGATAAATTGTTTATAATGGTGCAGAACTGCCAAATATTCCCTCGGGGGGGATTTGACGTCCCAGAATTCAGACATAAACATTTTTTCTTTTCTTCCAACTAATGAAGATTCATCTGGACAACATCTCATTTGATATCTTCCTCATCCGTATCCTCTGAGAGCTGCAGGAGAAGCTGGCCGGATCTCAAAAACAGCCGAGGGGGAGAATATGAACCACGGACCTCATTAGTGTGTTAATATCAGTGACCGATGCTCATTTGTAAAACTCTCTCGGAAGTCGCTTTGGATAAAAGCGTCTGCTAAAGGATTCAATGTAAATGTAGTGTGAATTAAGGGAACCAGCTCCATTAACCCGTCGTTCATCACCTCCCTCTGGGTCACATGACTTCTCCTCTCTTCCCCAGACAGTCTTAGATGGAACCTCTTTCTACTTTTTTTAACCACCTTCCCTGAAGTTCCTCACACTCCACTCCCAGATGGGACTTCGCTCGTAAATCCTTCAATCAGGATTTGAGTGACAGATCAAAGCTGCGGCGTAAAAAACCCTTCCTGTCAGAGAGGGCAGCGTTACAGGGACGCCAGGGGCGGAACGGTCAATCAGAACGCTCTTGTTAGGAAAGCGAGGGAACCAAAGCGTTTTTTTTTTGTTGGTATTCGTTACAGATGGGAGCTGAGGTTCCGCGATGGCGACGGTTCACAGTCCAGGAACACAACACCCCCCCCCCCCCCCCCCCACCCCACCCCACCCCCACCACCCACCCCACCCCATCAGGCTGGTAATCAGGAGGTCCCTGGTTCGAACCCCAGCTATGTCAACATGACGTTGTGTCCTTGGGCAAGGCCCTTCACCCTACGTCCCTCAGGGGGAATGTCCCTGTATTTACTGTAAGCTGCTCCTGGATAAGAGCGTCTGATAAATGACTGAATTTAAACCTGACTGTCAGTTCCACTGTCATTCTGGGATGGAGAGAGGAAACTAAGCGGACTTCTTTGTCTTTCGGAAGTCCCAAAGGGAGCGGGGGGTGGGGGGAGGGCTGGGGGGGAGGAGGAGGGGAGGAGGAGGGGAGGGCTGGGGGGGAGGAGGGAGGGGAGGGCTGGAGGGGAGGAGGAGGGGAGGGGAGGAGGAGGGGGAGGGCTGGAGGGGAGGAGGAGGGGAGGAGGAGGGTAGGGCTGGAGGGGAGGAGGAGGGGAGGGCTGGGGGGGCGTTCGCCAGATTAGACCACACATGATTGAGACCTAGTCCTGGATCGAAGGGACCGATCCGCTGGCCTGCGACATCTCCCCAATGCCTTGGGATACGGCTCACACACACACACACACCTACCTGACCACTGGGAGATGCCGACGGGCTTGTGTGCGGAGGTGTGTTTGAAGTGTGTGTGAGGTTTGGCCGGCTGGGGCATTGTCCAGCCCAGCACGGTGACCCCCTCACACCAGGGTCTCCGCCGGCCTGAATAGAAGAGCAGATGGCCAGGAGGGATCTTTAATGGGAACCCCACACAAAGACTGACCCACGAGAGGGGAAGAAAGGCTTAAGGAGAGGCCTGGGAGAAAAGGTGCTTTAAGAGGTGATCAGCTTTCGTGTGAGAGGGAGGGAGAGAGACAGAGAAAGAAAGACAGAGAAAAAGAGCGAGACAGGGAGAAAGAAAGAGAGATAAAGAGACAGAGATACAGCGGGGGGGGGGGGGGGGAGACAGGGAGATTAGGAGGCAGCTGAATAAAACCTGGTTGAGAAACTCTTCCCTTCTCACCTCAAACTGAATTCCTCACCTCAGGAATTCACCAACATCGTGTGTGTGTTGTGTGTGTGTGTAGCACTTGTTAAGGGATGATTTTCGTCTATGATTTCCCGGGGAAAAGGCCAACACGGTGAAGCACGCCCTTAAATAGTCCACATCAGGTCCTGACCTGGCTTTGCCCGCCCGGTGCCCTGTTTCCATGGTGACCTTGGGAAACAAGAATGGAAGAAGTTTGGCCCGAAAAACCCCCTGTCTATGTCGAGTTTTGGAGTTATTCCCTGGCCGGGGAGCTTTTGGCCGTGCGACTTGCTGCATGGAATCCTGTCAGGGGGGCTGGGTAGGTGAGGGGGGTGGGGGGGGGGGGAGGGGCAGGAGGGAGACACCTGGTTTGTTTCCCCCCTGCCCCCTTCCATCTTCCCCCCCCTCCAACAAAGTCTACACTCCCAGTGTGGGACTGCTGGGGGGGGGGGGGGGGGGGGTCAGGCCATCTGGTGACAGCTAGAGTCACCACAGAGGAGGGGGTGGGGAGGAGGAGGAGGGGAGGAGGGGGGAAGGTGGGGTTGAGGTACCTTCATGTCCTGTCTGTTACTTTGTTTTCTCTCCCTGAATGAACTGACTGGGGAGGCCGGTTCTGTCCACGGTCCTGTTCTCACCTGAACCCTGACCCCTGACACCCTGACCCACCCGGGAGCACGTGGACTTCCTGTCTCTCTCTGAACCAGGAGTGTAGAGAGGCACACAACACAGAGACTCACAGCTCACACAGACGGGTCCCTGCATCGCCTTGGTGCTGCTGGTGTGTGTGTTTAAGTGTGTGTTTGAGTGACTGGGTGTGTTTGAGTGTGTGTGTGTATGTTATTACATGAGTGTGTGTGTGTGTGTGTGATTTAGTTTGTGTGTGTGTGTGTGTGTGTGTGTGTGTGTGTGTGTGTGTGTGATTGAGTGTGTGTGTGTGTGTTTGATTACGAGTGTGTGTGTGATTTAGTTTGTGTGTGTGTGTGATTGAGTGTGTGTGTGTGATAACATGAGTGTGTGTGTGTTTGATTACATGAGTGTGTGTGTGTGATTGAGTGTGTGTGTGATAACATGAGTGTGTGTGTGATAACATGAGTGTGTGTGTTTCATTACATGAGTGTGTGTGTGTTTGTGCATCCCCAGGCTGCTGCTGTTTGTTGACAGGAGCGCTTTTGGCTCCACGTGAAAACATTCAGCTCTGACTAAAGAGACTGTTTACAGATGGGTGAACGAGGGGGGGAGGGGGGGAGGAGGGGGGAGGAGAGGGGAGGAGGGGGGAGGAGAGGGGAGGAGGGGGGAGGAGGGGGGAGGAGAGGGAGGGAGAAGGAGAGATGAATAAATGAAGGGAGAGACGGCGAAAGAGACGAGAGAAAAGGAGAGAGATGGATGGAGAGAACGGCAAGAGAAAGAGTTAGTGTGTGTGTGTGTGTGTGTGTGTGTGTGCCAGGTAAAGTGTGTGTGTGTGTGTCTGATAGATGATCTACATTATCATGCACTCAGGCCACCGTGCCGCTTCTCCCCTAAGGTCAGGAAGGTCACAGCGCCGAGCTGAAATGACCAAACAACCTGAGAGGTAAGCTGAGCAGTCACACACACACACACAAAACACACACACACAAAACACACCACTTAGAGAGACCGACTCTGAATAGGAGGAGGAAAAGCCGTCTGGATTACACGGTCCAGGAGAGAGGAGTGTGTTTGCGTAGCGGGCGTCAAACTATTTCTTTTAAACGGTCGAAAGCTGCCGTTTTTTTTGGACATCGGGGGTTATTGAATCTGTCGTTGACGAGTTGACGAGTGAGCAAAGTCCTCGACATTTCGGAGGGTTTAAAGACCTCAGACGGGCATTTCAACGATGATGAACAAGACTGATAATGGAACACGGCAGTTGTTTCTGTGTGAAAGCATTTGTAAGCTCACACACACATCCCAGCCTGGTCACTTACCATTACTATGTCTGACTTGTGTTACACTTCAAAAGCTGCATGAGGATTTGTTTCTTAAGTCGTCTACTTGAAAGAAATCCCAGTTTTATACATGGATTCCTGTCTAGTTTGATGGAAGCACTGTTGCAGTGGCCTCAAATACCCTAAACTGTGAATTTGAACAGTCGCCATCTGGTTCAGATACACACACACACACACACACCACACACACACACACACACACACACACACACACACACACACACACACACACACACACACACACACACACACACACACACACACACACACACACACACACACGGGTGTTACGACCACATCTTCCAGGCTTGGTTAACTGTGTGGCTCTTGGCCTGCTGCGCAGCCCCGTAAACACTTGCCCTCGCTGGGGTGAACCTGGATCCCTGGGTTGCCGATGAGGAGCCTCGCACTTTTACAACCAGAGAGTCACTCAATCACTGGCCCACAGGGGTTAGGATATATCACACACTAACATGCACACACACACACACATATTCATACACACACACTCGCACACGCCCCAACACACTCCCTCACACACACACACGCACACTTGCACACACGTATTCATACACACAAACACACTCGCACACGCAGCAACACACTCACTCGCTCACACACACACACCCACACACACACACACCCACACACGTGCAGGCATGTTTTCCAGGTCGGCTGACTACATCCATCCTCACAAGTCAGAAGGTAGACTGAATTATGGAGGGAAAGACGAGAGGGAGAGAGAGAGAGAGAGGGGAGAGAGGAGACAGAGAGGGGAGAGGGAGGGGGAGAGGGAGAGGGAGGGGGGAGAGAAAGAGAGAGAGAGGGAGAGAGAGAGGGGAGAGAGAGAGAGAGAGGGAGAGAGAGAGAGAGAGGGACGGAAGAGAGGAAGAGGAGAGAAGGAACGAGGGGAATGACTGAATGAAGGAGCCCTGCTGTTTATTTATCGTCATAGTTAACGAGCTTTGTGATTCATAAGCCAACGCTAACGGCCTTTATGGGGCCAAGTGTTTATGTTCGTTAGGCACTCTGCACTACCGGACAAACACACACACACACACACACCCACCCACACACACACACACACACACTCCTGTCTGTACCCAGGAGCTATTCCTCATTATGAACACGTGTACACCTAAACACACCCCAGCAGACTGGTGAGATAAGACACTGATTAATGTGACAGAGTGTGTGTGAGTGTGTGTGTGTGTGTCAGAACGGGAGGGGGGGGGGGGGGGTGATGGGAGGGTTAGCAAACCGAGAGAGAAAGTACGGATGAAAATAATAAACACAGAGAAACAGAGAGAGTGATGGAGTGACAGGGTGAGAGAGAGAAGGGAGAGAGTGATGAGGTGATGGAAGGGAGAGAGACAGAGTAAGAGTCCCTTCTAATGCCCTGTGATGGTGGAGCGCTGGAGGGAGGGGAGGGAAAAAGAGAGAAGGATGGAGGGATGAGAGAGGGATGAGGTTCCAGACCGACCTGGGGGGTTTCCAGGAAGTCCTCTGATCTTATAGGGAGTCATGTGGCGCACTAGGTTAGGTTGTTGGGTTAATAACCAAAAAGGTCCCTGGTTCCAATCTCGGCTGTGCCAACATGGCACTTACTTGCCTCATGGGGGGGAATGTCCCTGTACTTGCTGTAAGTCTCTCTGGATTAGAGCGTCTGCTGAATGACTAAATGTAAATCTGTTAGGTCAGTAGGGGTCTGGCGTACGACCTCACTTCCTGTCTGGCCCTGGATGGGGGGGGGGTGGGGGGGATGGATGAACCTTGGCTGTTTAGAACACACACACAATTACTTCCACTACCCCTACTTGGGCACACACACATACACACACACCTTATGGATACGCTACGGGGGCTTGACATCTCATTAAAAGGTCAAGGATGTAGTCAGGCCATGTTGATATTCAGCATATATCTCCTCAGGAAGTGTTGGTCAGCGTCTGTATACAGACCATCCATCCACTGGTCCTCTCAGAGGACAGTCCTCACCCCCACGACAGGCCCTGTTTTCAGCTGTCAAAAGTGGAGGGTCTAATCCCCCCCAACAAAGACAAGCGAGTTCATTACTTTAGCGACAGGAAAAATCCCTGAGTGACTGAAGAGATTCTTACCCACCAAGTCTCGGTTAATCTTGCTCATTTGGAAAAGTGCGGATTCGGATCTGAATAGATGGACGACAAGGGGAAACGGGGGGGGGGGGGGGGGGGGGAGGAGAAGAGAGAGAAGAAGATCGGATTCGTTTGTGAATCCCTTGATCTTTGCGAGTGTAAACACACGCTCCCCGCTCTCTCCGCTCAGGAATGTGCTCTGTCCGTCCTCTGCGGTGTCAGATTCCTCCTGATCTGCCCCAGACCCTCGGTTTATACCCCCCCCACAGCCCTTTATACCCCTCCGCAACCTGCCCCAGACCCCTCTTTACCACCCTCCGCACCAGCAGACAGATCAGCCGTCCCTCCTTCTCCTCCTCCTTGATCTCTCCCGTCACGAGGGCGTAAAAACAGCCCAAACCACAGCCTCCTCTGGTTCACCTCTGACACGCAGGGCCAGCAGCAGCCTCCCAACACGCCCCCTCCTCTCCTCAAGATGAGGATATGATGCACAGCATGGGTGTCCAGTCCTGGGTCCTCGAGGGCCGCTGTCCTGAATGTTTTAGATGTTTCCCTGCTCCAGCACACCTGATTATATCGAAGCATCGTTATCAAGCTCTGTGGAGGTGTGCTGGAGCAGGGGAACATCTGAAACAGCGCCCCTAGAGGACCAGGATTGGACATCCCTGATGGACAGCTATCCCCTACTTTTTATTTTTATCTTCATTTATGTCTCGTATATGTTCTTTCGTTCGCTCCATCCTGCCAAAGTCAATTCCGTGTTTGTGTAACTTGCATGGCGACTAAAAACAAATTCTTATTCTGATCAGCGGTGGAGCCAAGATACACTCTCCTCTCTTGATAGTCAGCATTAATCGAGGCTCGATTACAGCAGATGGTCACGTGGCGCCGACGGTTAGGGCGTCAGGCTAGTAATCAGAAGGTCCCCGGTTCGAACCCAGGCTGTGTCAGTTTGACGTTGTGTCCTTGGGCAAGGCACTTCACCCTTCTTGACTAAGGGGGGAATATCCTGTACTTGCTGTAAGTTGCTCTGGATAAGAGCGTCTGCTAAAATGTAAAATCTGTTTACCCAGATTTATCGAGTGGCGAAAATTAGAGATGGAATGTGTGTGTGATCCGTTAATGTAAACAGTCGATTTCTTACTCTCTCTACTGTTTTCTTTAATCAGAGGAGTGTTTTCAACGCTGGAGTCTTCATCTGCTGCTGGGAGCCCTCCTACAGGGTCTCCCCAGCTAACTGAAGGGGTCCACATATCCCTCCTACAGGGTCTCCCCAGCTAACTGAAGGGGTCCACATATCGTTTATTTGAACAATTGTGACACAGCAGAATCCTCCATCTGCAACAACCGTTAACATAACCTGAGTAATGGATCCGGTCATCCGAGAGGGGGGGTGAGAGAGAGAGAGAGAGAGGAAGGGAGGAAGGGAGGGAGAGAGAGAGAGGGAGGAAGAGAGGAAGGGAGGGAGAGAGAGAGAGGGAGGAAGGGAGGAAGGGAGGGAGAGAGAGAGAGAAAGGAAGAGAGGGAGATGGAGAGAGAGAGGGATAGGGGGAGAAATAAAAAGGTTGAGGGGAAACAGGGAGCGAAAGAGAGACAGAGAGAAGAGAGAGAAGAAGAACATGCTAGCGTATCAGGCTTCTGTTTTCCTGAGTTGTGGTTTTCGGAAACGGTATGCAGCTGCAGCTTTGATGGAGCGAGGGAGAGATAAGAGGAAGAGGAGGAGGAGGAGAGGGAGAGATAGCATTACCACAGCGCTGACATGTTAAACGTTTCAAACGAGGACCGGACGAATGGGAGGGAGGTGTTTAACGGAACAGGGGACGGACATGAAAGTGGGAGACTGGAGGAGGTGAAAGAGAGAGAGGGTCTGGAGGTGGGGGGGGGGGGGGGGGGGGGCTGGGAAACACACACGCAAGCAAGCGTGTACACACACGATGACACACGCACATGCAATCACAACACATCCAGGCGCATAATTAGACACTACCAGAACACACACCACACACACAACACACACACACCACAACACACACACACACTCTCTCCACTTCACCATCTCCAACAAAGGACCCGAACCAGGAAGAGTCCAGCTCTGAGCTAACCCCAGCTGGAGGAGGGAAGAGGACATGGCCTCTATAGAAACTGTAGAATAAACGAACCTCCTCGTCTTCCTTTTCCCCTCCCCCTTTACCACCTCTCTTTTCATCCCTCGCTTTCAGCTCAAACAAAACCAAACCAAAAAAACAAAGCGGACAAACATCCCTCACAGAACCCATCTCGTTCCAATGGCTGAGTCACAATGCGTGGAGAACCTGTCATTGAAGTTTGGAGGAGAAAGGAGGGGAGGCGATTGGATGGTTTTTTTTAAGGGTCTTTTTCCCCCCCTCGTATGTCCATGGCCACCCTTTGAAGACACATGGGTGAATGAGGATGAGATGAATGAGGATTGTGTGCTTGGTTATCCTGAGGCCCTGGACGCAACTCCACACCCCGTTCCCAGGTCGAAGTTCATCTGGGACTGCATCCATTCACCTCAGGTTGAAAATATGACAGAAAAAAGAGCTTTGTGACCATTTTGGTCTTGAGCTTCATGATGAAGCTTTCTCTAACCCTCTTTCTCCCTCTCCCTCTCTCTCTCTCTCTCTCTCTCTCTCTCTCTCTCTCTTTCTCCCTCTCCCTCTCACTCTGCCTCTCTCTTTCTCTCTCTCTCTCTCTCTCTCTCTTTCTCCCTCTCCCTCTCTCCCTCTCTCTCTCTCTCTCTCTCTCTTTCTCCCTCTCACTCTGCCTCTCTCTTTCTCTCTCTCTCTCTCTTTCTCCTTCTCTCTCTTTCTCTCTCTCTCTCTCTCTATCTGTCTCTCTCTCTGTCTCTCTCTCTGTCTCTCTCTCTCTCTCTCTCTCTCTTTCTGTTTAGACTTCCTCAACATACCTCTGATTCTCCCTCTCTCCTTCACCTCTACTTTCACACTATCTCTGTCTCACTAAATTTTGCCTTCAGCATCCCCAATTACACACACAGACACACACACAGACACACACAGAACACACACACACACACGCAGGCCCCCTCCCTAATCGTCCAGGCTCATCTCGGAAGGGAAAGCTCAGATCTGTGTTACATCGCTGACAGACCACGAGCCCTGCAATCACTCTGCCTGACGGTAAACCTGTCACTCTCTCTCTACACAAACACACACACACACACATACACACACACGCCTGTAGACACTGATGCACGTACACATTCACATCATCAGAATCCTGGGAAGAGAGAGAGGGAGGAAAAGAGAGAGAGAGTTGAGGAGATAGAGGAGATAGTGAACTGCCTTGAGACCTCCGTGGTTGTAAACTTCACAAGATGCCTGAAGATAAGATTTACAGGACCACTTAGAGAGGACACAGGGTCAGAGGATGGTGTGTGTGTGTGTGTCTGTGTGTGTGTGTGTGTGCGCCTGTGTGTGTGTGTGTGTGTGTGTGCGGCTTCCCCGACTTCCTCACCTCGTCACCCTGGAACAGCACACCGCCAGAGGCCACGGCGGCCAATCACAGTGTCTCGTTCAAAAGCCTATGATCACCCTAATCAGATCAAGGCTTTCGATAGGGGTGCAGAGTAGGTGTGTGAAAGGGGGGGGGGGGGGGGGGTGAAGCTGAAAAAAGTGCAGTGAGGAATGACACTGATGAGCGCAAAACATTTGCTCGCGGACACACACACTCACACACACACACACACACTCACACACACACACTCGCTCACACACACGCTCACACTCACACACACACACGCTCACACTCACACACTCACACACACACACACACTCACACCCACACACACTCATACACACATATCTCTCATCGTCCAGGATTGATTGGCTCTGGGAGGCGTATGAATATGTAATGAAAGAGATGGCCCCGCTGGGGGGCGGCCCGGGTGTTTGTGCAGCTGTTTCCAGAGGAGGAGGCCAGCGGTGGGGCGGAGGGCTTCCAGGGTCCGGCCGCACGGCGATCCCCCATCCAGCGCTCCGCACACACGCTGGGTCTGAGGAGTGGAGATGTTAGGAAACGGTGACTCTTCAACGTAACAGAGATATTAACATCCATTCCCTCCGGTGGGGGAGGGGGGGGGGGGTTCTGAATGAGTTCAGGAATTCCACACACATTCCCCCCCCACACGTAAATCACACGAATCGTAGCTGTTTACAAGGAGTTAGCGTCGTATATCGTCGATGAAACGTAACTGTAAGGGACGTCTGGTTGTTTGTTCGCGCTTTGAGGGGCTGTAACTTAAAGGGTTAGAGTGGAGAACACTGTGAGGTTTGTTAGAGAGCCGTGAGAGAGGGCTGCTGTCGTACCTCATCCTCTGCCCCAGCCTGACCTACACACACACACACACTCTGTCTCTCTCTCTTTCACACACACACACACACTCTCTGTTTCTCTCTCGCACACACACGTTGTGTGTACACAAAGACACGTTCAAACGTAGTGATGTGGACAGACACGAAAACGCAACAGACGACAACCCCGCACGCGCTCAAACCCATCGCCCCTTCCTCTCTCTCCTCACCCCTTTCCTCTATCTCTCTCCCCCTCCCTCCATCCTTCCCTCCCTCCCCCTCTCTATCTGTGCTCCTATTGTATTTATGATCCCTACGTGTTCAGTGTCAGATGGACCCCCTGAGGTGTTTAAACCATGTCGACCCTAACCAGGAACCTGCACCCTTTGACCCAAACATGTCGCTTTTACGGCTAGGCTAACCTGAGTGTTAAACGGTTTGGGGTCTAAAGCTGTCTCCTCCAATGTGTGATCCTGCAGGTATGAAAACACGAGTGGCCGGGTCTGCTGTTTGGTGCTCTGGAGGGACGCGGCGGCAGGACGAGGTCAGCCCTCGTTAAGTTTGACCACTTGGACATTAAATGCCCTGCTGGAAACAGGCTGGGACCATATGTGCGTGTGGGGGGGAGGGGGGGGGGGAGTTATAGAGGAGAGATGGAGAGAGACGGAGAGAGGAGAGGTGAGAGGAGAGGTGAGAGGAGAGGTGAGATGAGCGACAGAGAGAGAAAGAGAGGAGACAGGACGAGAGAGACGAGAAGAACGACGACAAAACGGAGCGCAAAATCATCCCGACATCCCTGCTACCCATGAAACCATCGCAGCGGGTTTTCCCGCCCTAAACCCCAATCGTCCGTGCGACAGCCGGCCAATCAAATTTGATGAAACGAGGTCAAGGAACCCGTCCAAACACACTACATCCCCGCTCATAAAGACAGGCTGGGAAAGACCGACCCAGGAAGAGTAGCGGGTGTTGGGGGGGGGGGGGGGGGGGGGGGGGGTCTCTCTGAACCTTGGCACTGCTTTAATGGTCGCCTGTAAACCTCTTGTGATCCTTGGCCTGGTGGGTTCCTCATAAAAAACAGGACCCCTGGAATGCTCAGAACTGGGCCTGTACAGGGAGCCTAACGGGTGTCCTCCCCTCTGCCTGATGGTAAAAGGACACCTCTCCATCCAGCAGGGGTTTACGGTCTTTAAAACCGGCAGGAATTCGGTTGTTAGGGGGGGGGGGGGGGGGAGGGGGGGGGAGAGAGCAAGACAGAGAGAGCGAGAGAGAGAAGGAGGTAAGGAGAGAGAGGGAAGGAGGAGAGGGAGGAAGAGAAGGAGGGAGACAGAGGAATCCCATTCCTGCTCATCCCAACGGAAATTTCCGGATCCCATCGGACCGTAGCAAGCAGGATCCATGCTTTCACCCCGATGAAGAGGGTCGAGCAGGAAGACCGAGAGGGAGGGGGGGAGGGAGGGGGGGAGGAGGGAGGGGGGGAGGGGTCAGAGTGTTTACCTACACACATCACTGCACCACATTGTGAACCTGTCAGGCCTTCAGTTCGCCTGGCTAAGTGCGGTCAAGAATCCATGTTAAATACCAGAAGCAGTTCTTAACAGCTGTTTGTTTTCGTAAACACGCTTCCACCCAGGAGGAGCAGCACATCAGCTATACAGCCCAGGAAATAATACATTAAAAAGAAAATAAATAGAACATAACTCGACACAAAGATCTTGTACCCGGTGAGATTCCTTGCGGGATCTTTAGTTTGTTCGGGTTTTTTGGGAGGGAACGATCGCAAATGAAAAATACTGTCAGTGTGTTTCAGCTAGTAAAGCTTCTCTTACACATCTGAAAGTCCTCTCTCTTCTCCCTCCCTCTCTCCCTCTCTCCCTTGTCCACCCCCATGTCTCCTTCTCTCGTATCCCTTTCTCTCCCCCTTTCTCTTTCTCCCTCCCTCTCTTTTCCCTTTCTTTCTCCCTTTCTCCCTTTCTCCCTTTCTCCCTCCCTCCCTCCCTCCCTCCCTCCCATCCACCCCCATGCAGTCACTGGCTGTAGCTCTGTTATGAAGGCCCCGCATGGGAGAAGCAGGGAGTGTGCAGAGTGATCTCATCTACAGGAAGGTTTCATGGAAGTCTTATCAAGATGCTCCCGATGGGAGGAGGCGAGCACTAGGACCCAGGAGCTGAGGACAGCTTAGCGGAGCGGCCCCTCACGTCTCCTGACCAACCTCCACCACTTCCTGCTCAGGAGATCACGACGCCCGGGACGGGGAATTAACCGATCTAACGATGAAACGCCATGAGAGGCAGGTTAACACCACCGCACCATTACACACACCCAGCTGGACCCGTAGAAAAACACAAACCAACATAACAGACCCCCAGGCAAGAATACCCAGAGTCCAAATATTCCCAGATATCTTCATATCTGTATGTCCTTTTCAAGTCTCGCAGTGTAAGTTGATCCATGTGGTCCAGCAGCCCCACACCGCTGCCCTGCTCAGCTCTCACAGAAGCGGCGTGCTAATCGCTCAGCATCGATACAGATCAGGTCCACATGGAGAGGCTAAGTGCAGACAGTGTGGGCCCGAATGCGAGCGCGTCTCGTTGGAATAACAGGGCGGTGTTAATGTCCCCGTTTCCACGGCAGCGTGGAGTCTGTGGGGCTGTCACGGTCTGGGACATCACATGTGCTGCTGAGTGACGGGAGGTGCTGGCTGGGGGTTTGGAGTGGGTATGGGTGTTTGTGCAGGCATCAGTGTGTGTGTGTGTGTGTGTGTGTGTGTGCAGGCATCAGTGTGTGTGTGTGTGTGTGTGTGTGTGTGTGTGTGTGTGTGTGTGTGTGTGTGGGTGTGTGTGTGTGTGTGCAGGCATCAGTGTGTGTGTGTGTGTGTGTGTGTGTGTGTGTGTGTGTGTGTGCAGGCATCAGTGTGTGTGTGTGTGTGTGTGTGTGTGTGTGTGTGTGCAGGCATCAGTGTGTTTGTGTGTGTGTGTGTGTGTGTGTATGTGTGTGTGCAGGCATCAGTGATCAGTGTGTGTGTGTGTGTGTGTGTGTGTGTGTGTGCAGGCATCAGTGTGTGTGTGTGTGTGTGTGTGTGTGTGTGTATGTGTGTGTGCAGGCATCAGTGATCAGTGTGTGTGTGTGTGTGTGTGTGTGTGCAGGCATCAGTGTGTGTGTGTGTGTGTGTGTGTGTGTCTGTGTGTGTGTGTGTGTGTGTGTGCAGGCATCAGTGTGTGTGTGTGTGTGTGTGTGCAGGCATCAGTGTGTATGTGTGTGTGTGCAGGCATCAGTGTGTGTGTGTGTGTGTGTGTGTGCAGGCATCAGTGTGTGTGTGTGTGCAGGCATCAGTGTGTGTGTGTGTGTGTGCAGGCATCAGTGTGTGTGTGTGTGTGTGTGTGTGTGTGTGCAGGCATCAGTGTGTGTGTCCCTCTCAGCTGCATGCTGCTTCACTGCCCTTCATGCTGTGTTGAAGTGAAACCTCAGCATGTCTTCTGCTCTGGAGCCGTTAGCAGCCTAATAAAAACCACGAGCAGGACCAACAGTCTGGCTCACAGCGCGGACAGGTCACCACGGCAACGACCAGCACCTGACGCCGTCCGAGCGCTGGGATCGGACCAATCCGATGCCGTAAACCTGAATCACGACGGCACTCACAGTAGAAGGTTCCGAACATGGGAGAGGTTGCTGTGCTCCACCCCAGCAGCACACTCTGGAGAGGTGCTTCTTACCCCAGCAGCATGGAGAGGTGCTTCTTACCCCAGCAGCATGGAGAGGTGCTTCTTACCCCAGCAGCATGGAGAGGTGCTTCTTACCCCAGCAGCATGGAGAGGTGCTTCTTACCCCAGCAGCACACTCTGGAGAGGGGCTTCTTACCCCAGCAGCATGGAGAGGTGCTTCTTACCCCAGCAGCATGGAGAGGTGCTTCTTACCCCAGCAGCATGGAGAGGTGCTTCTTACCCCAGCAGCATGGAGAGGTGCTTCTTACCCCAGCAGCACACTCTGGAGAGGGGCTTCTTACCCCAGCAGCATGGAGAGGGGCTTCTTACCCCAGCAGCATGGAGAGGTGCTTCTTACCCCAGCAGCACACTCTGGAGAGGTGCTTCTTACCCCAGCAGCATGGAGAGGTGCTTCTTACCCCAGCAGCACACTCTGGAGAGGGGCTTCTTACCCCAGCAGCATGGAGAGGTGCTTCTTACCCCAGCAGCATGGAGAGGTGCTTCTTACCCCAGCAGCATGGAGAGGTGCTTCTTACCCCAGCAGCATGGAGAGGTGCTTCTTACCCCAGCAGCCCACGCTGGAGAGGGGCTTCTGTCTGTGTCAACACCTCATTTCCTCCACAACCTGACCTCCAGGGGCGTGGTCACTCTCCCCAATTACTCACGGACCTCTCAACCGCCCCCCCTTCCCCTCCTCGCCGGGGTGTTCCCTTCCCACTACCCCCTCTTATGGGGTCACAGGGGGTCAACAACCCCCCCCCCCCACCACCACCTCCACTCCCTCCCCCTCCGACCTGTGCTCCTATAACAAAGCTTCCACTGGGCTGCGCTTGGACCAATCGAGTCGCTCGATCGTCCCTGCCGAGTTCCAGAACCTCTTTCATTGTTCCAGAGAGCGGTGTTGGGATTCGCCATAGATGATGTCACAGCGATTTGAGTTATCATCCAGCACGGATGAGGAGCTATGGAAGGGTGGATGATGTCCTGGGGGACATGAGGGGTGAGATGTTTGGATATTATCACAATCAGGAGATGTCAAGTGCTTTAGTTCTACTGACTGTTTCATTCATCATGGCAAAATATGTCTGTTGTGACACACTATTACCATCACACACTATCACTTCATTCAGTCTTTATATACATTTTTCTCAGATGAATCATTGATGAAATCTGAACCCAAACTGGTTCTTTTTGGTCTGGCTGTCTCTGTGTGGCTTCAGACCGTATGTCTCTTTACATGGACAATACAATACAAATCTTATTAAAATGACATTACGCTTTACTGAGACGCTCAACCAAGATGAATTCAATACCAGCCTTGAGCGGAAGATTCATTTTCAATATGTCGAGACACAACGGAAGACGTGCCAAGAATCTGCCATGATCTGACTGCCCATACGCAATAAACGGTGTGTGTGTGTGTGTGTGTGTGTTTGTGCCAGACCCTTGTGCCACAATGAAATAAGAAAAATATATTTCCTTCTAAGACTCAGGTGAAAGTTGATACACATGCTCAAGTTATCTGCAGTTATGCCAAGCTAATTGCTTCCATTTCCAAAGCAAGCTGTTGGCTGTGGAATCTACCACAGCAGGGAGAGAGGGTAGACTGGATCTGTGATGCTTTCAAAGTGGCTTCGGACATGGAAGAGGACGTTGACAGCTACTGAAGGCTTCGCTTCTGACGGCGTGGTGCTTTGACAGCTACATCAGCAGAGAAACTGCGATTAGTAACACCAACAACAAGCCTAAGGTGACAGAACGTCAGTAAATGTTGACATTACTTCAAAATAAGTATGTGAGGTGATTTCTTTCTATACCTATAAATACTTCTACAATTTCACAATATTGACCTTGAAGCGTAATGCTGACTTTTTGCGAAGGTCAAAGGCGGTGATTTCAGCTGAATCAAGATACGGGTAATTTGAAAGTGCAGCAGCAGGACCCACCCAACAATTGGCCGATCCATCATCTGACACAATCAGGCATCGTTGACATTGGTCTGAATCCAATCCAAGTCCTAAACTACCCAACATACGGCATCATAGCGCAGGAGTTTTGGAATCATATGGAAGTGATTGTCCCTGACTGGGCCCAGAGGGGGAAACCTGTTTCTATTCAGGCAGGCAACATCTCCATCCATCACGATTTGACACATGTGACTGCTGTCAGATAGGGTTTGTGAAGCCTTTTGAAAACCGGCGTCTGGAAAAAGAGAGATTGGTGGCGGTTAGAAAGGAGGCGAGGTGACGATGGTGGGACTTGACTGGGAGGTCTGTGATGAAGGGACAACTGGTTTTAACGGGGCTGTTTTCCTACTTGGAGGTTTTCTGTTGTGTGGTTTTCGAGTTGGTTGTCTCGCGGCGACGGTAGCTTTTCTTGAAATAATTAGCAACATTTTAGAAAAAAAAATATAACAAAAAAAACTAATATGGATCCCTTGGAATTGGAATGTTCCATTAAATTATTCTAGAACGTCTAGCTACAAAACACTGTGGAATTCTTCTCCTGTGCACCTTCAGCGAAATAACAAACCCCCTCGTTTGAAGTTTCTCCTCAAAGTGAATCGGTAAAGACAGCTTCCAGACTGTTCTCCGGTCTCATTAGACTCCCACCAGCAGCCATTGTCCAGTCTCCCCAGCTGAACCAGTGCTCTTGACCTAGCAGGGTGTCGCCCAGGACAAAGCAGGTCCCCCCCCAGGCGATATTTAATAACCGACACACTTAGGGAGAGGAAAGCAGAGCATGCTTTGATTGGAGAGGGTTGAGAAAATCCCCAAATAAAGAAACGTCCATTGAGCATTAATGAAAACAACGCTTTCAGTAACTCGTCTGGCTCGACTTTGAGGTTACCTTCAATGGCTGTTATGAATTACGACCAAGAGTATTGGCCTGCATGAAAAGCTGTGAATCCAATTCTCAAGCTGATCCGTTAAAAAGTTGTCCACTTACATCCATACAGGATATTAACACCATAAGTGCATTTACAAAAGATTTAATCCTAAAATAAAACGACACCGCTAAATGGATCTGCGTACGATCTCTACGATAGATACTGACCAAACCACTTAAGCAGAAGTAAACAAAACCTTAGATCAATAACCAAACCCAAAAATACCCACGCAGTAAGAGTCTGCATGACTTACACTGTAACAATAAATAACTTTAATACAAAATGATAAAATACAAATAAATATTTTAACAGTTAAATCCACTTCACGTACAGATTCTGCCTATTCAGACTGTTGAAGTGAATGTCAACGATTCGACGTCTGTCGCCGTGTTGGCTGAGGCTTCTGAGCCGGGTTCGGGAAGCGAGGACAGGGAGAGGGGGGGCGTCTGGTGTGGTCAATGCTGTTCCCCTCCATCTGCTCGCGCTCGCTTGTTTATTGTGTTTGGCCTCCAACTGGGACAGATGTACAAACGTGCCAGACTTTCGGATTTTTGGGGCATTTTTCATACCTTATTGGATGGTTTCTTAAAAGAAGTGTGACCAGAAAGGGCAGGGATAAGACATACAGGTGGTCGGATCTGAACCTGAACCCAGGCTGCAGCTATAAGACCCTTTTGATTATTCAATTATATTATCCAGCGGGCTAGCAGGACACCCCCATGTGGGAGACTCTTGCGGCCGTTTTTTCTTTTCATTTTAAGGCGGGCGGATGCCTCGGCGTGGGTGACCTCTGAACCCTCAAACCCCGCACGTGGTTCTTGGTCCACCGAGGGTTCGTTCCGTCTAACGAAGTTCTCCTCCCCGTGAACTGTTCCCACCTTCACATGCACGAACGAAGCTCTTGGACGAAGCGAGTCAGCCAGCACAGATGTTGGAATGAGTTAGCGAGGTTACTGGAAAGGGGAGAAAGGTAAATCTGCAACACGTAACCTTATGAGCTCATACGTTACACTGCTGACACTGGCTGGAGACCGCATTAAAGACCGTAGGTCCGATTCTAACTTGGACCGCAGTCCATACTGTAAATACACAAGCACATACTGCAGTCCAGCGTGCAGGAGAGACCGTAGAGCAGGTGGTAGTACAGTCTCACCCTGCAGAGGGCCGCATGCACGTCCTGCTCCCGCAATCAAGGGAGATGATCTGCAGAGAGAGAAAACTCTCTTCGCTGTAATTCATCATCATCCGTGAGATGTGGGACAAGCCCCCCGAGGGTCTGGGCTGGGGTCTCTGGGCTGTGTTCTGTCCACAAGAACAGACTGACACTCCATGTTGAAAAGCAAAAAAAGACGGGGGGAACCCCCCCCCCTCTCCCACCCAACATTGCTCCTTTCTAAATATACAGTAGGTGCTGTGCAGGGTGGAGATGGGAACCAACTGGCTGGACTCCCTCACACAGAGTCCTCCAGGGTTCTCATTTGGATCTCCGAAGATATTTATCCACTCTGTCAAACGAATCGCCCTGGACGCTCTGTGATCCGACGCATGTTTTAATTTGTTCGCAAAATCACGCACCCCAACTCTGCTTTCACTCTGTGCGTGTGTGTAGTCGAGAGAGAACATGCTTTGAGGTGTACTCATGGTGTGTGTGTGTGTGTGTGTGGGTTGTACATGCCTGCCTAGATTTAGCGAGATGAATCTCAGACGTCTTAAAAGAACAACACTTGCTTGTTAACGAGCCTGTGTACTGTCAGTACAAGCGGCAAACTTCAACATCTCCTTCCATTCTCACATTTCCACTCATGTCTTGTTATTATTTGGATTGCTGAGAGTTTTTAAATACGTCTGATCGAATTAAAAGAGTTTGGTTAAAGCAGACCTACTGTTAAACTCCAAAACAGAGTAAGAAAGAGAACTTTATCGAAGGGCCGTTCATTTCCTTGACAGCTCTACCCTGACCCCTACTGACCGGGCATTCTGCAAAGCCACTGACGTTGACCGCTGGGGTCTTTCGGCGTCACGCTAAGTGATGCAAAGGTTATATTCAGATAACTACTTTCCACTTACTTCCTAACTGAAGCTACCCTCAGTTATGACTGAAAAACAAGCTCCCCCCCCCCCCCCCCCCCACGATAACAAGAGCCACCTTGTTTTTGCACCAGTCATCCCCCAACCCTGAGGTAAACTGACGCTAATCGGCCCTCACGCCCTCATACCTCAATCCTCCTCCAGTCGACAGAACGACCAGGAACTCTTCATCCTGAGAGAAGAAGAATACACAGAAAGCCTCCATTGCCCTCAGGATTAGTGTCAACAACGTTTGGCTGATTAAAAAAGCTTGAGCGTGAATCGCCTTTTCCTTCACCATCCGGTGGTATCAACAGCGATGGAGACGTCACGGTCTATCAGGGGGGTAAAACATGACTTCACCAAGACCCTCATTCACTCGTGTGTCATGTCCGAGGACGTGCTGAGTCGCGGTTCTGACTCACTCTCTCAGGGGGGGCTGAGAGGAGAGCTGCCCGTAAGAAAGAGCTGCTTTAGCTGGGTCTCCTGTGCTTCCTGGACCAGGATACAGGCGACCACACTGCTTCCCTCTGTGATCCAGACCAACATCTGGAAGCTTCCTAGTCTTCCATGAGCTAACGTATGCTTAATATCGCCGCTAACACAACTCTACACGATGAATAATCCCAATTGGAGCGAATGGGAGGAAATGACCTTCTACCCAAAGGAAAAGAAGGATCTATTTTCACACCCGTGTCACAACTGAAGTTGCGGTTTTAAAAGGGTTTCTTGCTCGTTTTCTAAGCATCCATCGGTACAAGGACTTCAGGTGGTTTTCATTTCCCTGTTGTCACCAAAGCATTTTAACGCAGAGAGAATTGTAACCAATACTCCCAGATCAGAACTCCACGTTCGTTAATGGTCTCGTTGGCCTTTGACCACAGGCCTGTTAATGACACTTCCAGGGACTGCGGGCGTTACTGTACTTCAGGGAACCCTCAAACGTGCACTTCCTCGCGGCCAAATTTGTTTTTAAAGCCCCTTCAAACTCAGATTTGCTCATCAAATTAGCATGGCAGTAGCATCAGCATGTTGCGCTACATGCCTTGTTACCACCGAGACCGCAAGCAAGGGGAAGGTTCCCTTGAGCATTTACACACAAGGGCCTGCTAATAGCGCCCTATTAGCGGAAGCTAACTTGTCCCTAACGTCCACACCAATTAGGCCAACATGGAAATGATTAACGGACGGCTCGTCTTCGAAATGATGTTGAGTTTCGCATTAAGGCGTGGAGCAAAAAGGGTCATCCGGAATGTTCTGGTCTAATTGGGCAGGAATAATAAACTTTCCCTGAGTTCACAACTAGGAACCGTGACCATCTCTCCATACTTGTATGTTTCTGTAAGTACCTCTAGAAGTGCTCCATGGCGGGCCGTGTTTTTGAAAGGGAAGCGTAGCTAAGCTAACAACCGCTAGATCTCTCCTCTGACAAGCCGAGTATTCGGTGTTTAAAACGCAAGAACGAAGAAACGAGGAAAAAGAAAATGTTTGCCGTGGCGCTGTGCTCTGTTGAGACGAGAGCCGCCGAGGCTTCAGAAGACTTGTTACCGAAAGTTTGTTTTTACAGCGCGAGGGTGTGTTTTAAGTGGCGTGTTTGTGTCTGAAATATGCAGTGGGAGTCATGGCACTGTAGGCCTAGGGGTCATTTCTGCTTTACGTCCTCCTAACACAGGCAGGATCAGTCACGAATGACTCAAGAGTCAACGTGGAGATGATTCATCCACTGACATTGAGTCACGGCATAGAATTATGGTCAGGGAAGGTGGGGTGGGGGGGGGCTGTGCTGTCAGCAGGCTGTGATTAGCCCGTCTGACATTCAGACACGCTAGTCCAAAGGTTTGACCCCCCCAAAGCTCTACACATCTAAACGGATCGGCCATTTTCCAAAGTGACAACGATATCTTGACACAAGATCTTGTACAACTTCCTCTCATTTCCCCTCAACGCCGAGTCAACATTGTTTATCGCCGTCTTCAGTGTCAACATGGCAGCTCTCCAGCACAGTGAAGATAAACAACAGCTGGATCATTCGACGGAGAACCCGCTGAGATTCATTATGAGTTAACGACGTGCTAATATTACGTTTGACGGGGGGGGTTACGCTTTGAGATTTAAGGTCGACTTGTTTTAGAATGTAGCATCCATGTACGTCTTGGTGACGTTTTCCGTGGCTGTAAAGATGGCGTAGGTCCATCGAGATCTGAAAACGGTCTGATGAGACCGTCAGCGAGGAGAAGGGGAGAAAACCGCGCTCGTTTGGGATAAGATATTAAAAGCTTAAGCTGCTCACAACCTGTTAAAGACGAGGGCTCACGAAGGGTTCGTATTACTGCGCAGGCCAGATATGACAGCATGATTACTGGAGAGCAACATTAGGCTGTTCACCTGGACTATAAGGAGGGAGAGTGTAATCAGCTCTCGCGATCAACTGACCATCAAGTCGCACATCTCCATCTTCTCCACCTGCGATACTGCACACCAAACACGCCTGGATTCCTCTGCAGTGGTGTCATGTGACAACACACCTTTTACACACACACACCCACACACTAAACTGGATTTACTGCTGTCTCTCTCTCTCTCCCTCCCTCCCTTGCCCTCCTTCTACCTCCACGAAGGCTGAAAAATCACCGTAAACCAAATGACCCTCGGTTACAACTGACCAACATAAGTCCCTCAATAAGTGCTTGTGATCCTGGAGGAATCTAACATCCCTCTTCAATATCCCTCTGTGGGATGAATAAAGTGCTTCCCTTTGCAACTCAACTTTAATCTTCTCTAAATCTACTTTGGTCTACAGATGCGCTCGTCTAAACATATACCACACCGCTCTACCGCACACAGCAACTCGGCCCTGCAGAGGAGAGAACACCCCCCCCCCCCCGCCCAGCGTGTACCGTGTCTGGGGACTAGAAAGCAATACCACCCCCCCTTCCTCCTCTCCCCTTCCTCCCTCTCTCTCTCTCTCTTTCTCTCTCTCTCTCTATGCCTGGATGAGCACAGGCACTGTACCATGGGCGGGGGGGGGGGGCCGTGTGGGGTTCGGCTGTTTGGGTTGGCAGCCGGGGGTCCGAACCTGTCCGCAGGCTCGGGGGAAGTGGGCAGCATCATGGAACAAGTATGTGAAAAATCCCCCCTGTGGAAAAGCTCTGCTCGCTCCGATAACCCACCCCTGAGCATTGACTATTGTTCATGGGAAACTTGCGGTGCGGTTCGCTCATGTTAAGTCATTGTATGTCGGTCCGTTTAATGAAGGAGTTCAAGGGACGGTTGAGTCATTATGTTGCTTTATGTTCTTGGCCCCACCCCAGTTCCTTACATCATCAGCTGTAGGGGCGGAGCTGAGCGTCTCTCTGAAGTGGCTGTGGAGGCGGGGGAACACTCCTGTTTACGCAGGTGCTGCTTGTAGCCTGCCGTCACTTACAAGAGGACAAGATATGGGTCAAACCAAAAGCTTCGATGTATAGGGGTGCTCCAGGAACCGCGGCTTTCTCCTGAGAACGGGAGGGAGGGGGCACATTCTTCCGAACCGCGACCAGGCATGAGATTCCCGTCTATTTTGGTCTATTTATGCGTCCTCCCTCTGTCCCTCTCCCATAATTCCCCAGGAGTGTCTAACCACATCATTTCCCAGAGTCCTCTCTATATGACAGGCACTCCCCGATCAAACGTGAGGTTCCCAGAGAAGAGGCGGAATATTCTGGACAAGACTGGAGGGTGAGAGAGCTAGAGAAGAGAGAGCGAGAGACAGAGAGGGAGGAAGAGACAGAGAGGGAGGAAGAGACAGAAAGAGAGAGGGAGAGACATAGAGAGAGAGGGGGAGACAGAGAGAGAGGGAGAAAAACAGACAGGAGCAGTAAAAAGAGTCAGAAAAGACTGGGAGGGAGAGGGACCTATTCATCTACACTTAATGGCCGACAATGACAGAGTTAAAGTGGAAGTTTTTAAATACTGCTGCAAAACGCAGAGACGCTCCCAGTCTTTCCACGCCGGCAGGAGTCATCTGGAGTGAAATCAGACTCGTCGTGTTGGGGAAATTCCTGTTCGACTCCATCAGATTCAGAAGATGATACAGATGAGAGGAACGTGGTTCAACAATGGCTGAAAGCCTTGGCTGAGTACCTTCACATGTCCTGCATGATGAAGCCTAACCACCACACCTGCAGTCCTCTCCTGGTGTTAGCCCCCCCCACAAACACCGTATAGGGTCCGTACATCTCCGTCCACCCCCCCGCAATATCCATTCCGTACTTCAGCCAAAACACTCGCGTCTGACCAGCCCCGTGGCCGTCCTAGATCCACTCCTGGAGCCCTTTTTCCACTGGACGCTCGCTCAGACGGAGCTGATAGCAGTGCGGCATCTAATGCACAAACTGGCCGCTCGACACATAAACACGCGATAATGAATCGTCTGAATCGTTCCCATGCTCCATTAGGAGGTTCAGCGGTCGGATTTCAGAGCGAGCTTTGCTCTCTGAAGAGATAGCTGAGTAACCGATGTATCGTAAAGTAGCATCTTTTTATATCTGACATCTGTTTAGTTTCATGCTCTTTTTGGAATCCGACTCACAGCTGTGGCCATAAAAATTGTTTATTTGGAACGAGATAACCGTGCTTAATACTGACCGTCTGGTTCAAATCCCGGCCCCGTGCCAACATGAGGTTGTGTCCTTGGGCAAGGCACTTCACCCTACTTGCCTCAGGGAGGGGAATGTCCCTGTACTTGCTGTAAGTTGCTCTGGATATGAGCATCTTCTAAAGGACTAAATGTAAATGTTTTCATGGTACCAGACTTAGTGTATACTGTGTATGCATGCATTGGCTCCTCCCCCAAACGTTTCTGACACGCCCATTACGACCCCGGCATGTTTGTCGTCCTGCCGACGGGATCCTTGGCAACAAGACAAACGGGGGTGTCCTGTAATCTCCAGTAAGGTTATTTAGATTAGGCCTCTATCTCCGCGCTCCGTCGCTCCGCCTCTTTGAACTGCGTTGGCGTGTATCTTTATCTTACGCTTGAGCACACCTAATTCACTTGAACAGATACGAGCCTCGTGATGAATAGCATGTGGTCGAGCCTGTAGAGAGTGTGTGTGTGTGTGTGTGTGTTAGTAGAAATGGACACCTCTTATCATAATCTCCAGCGATGCGTACATCGGTAATGGAGAGAAGGGAGGGAGGAAGAGAATGTTTCTGGGCCTAGTCTGGATACAGATGGAGAAGGAAACATGATGTAGGAGGTCTGCTCACCTCAACTAACTACTGTACTAAGATACTGGGGACGGACACATGATTATAGAGAGGAGAGATGGGAGGAGAGGGGAGGGGAGATAAGAGGGGATGAGAGATAAGAGGGGAGGGGAGGAGGAGAGAGGAGAGATGAGAGGAGAGGGAGGAGAGGAGGGGGAGCGGAGGGGGAGAGGAGGAGGGTTAAAGTATACTGTTAACGTCGTAGGAAGCATTGGCTACTCAAAAACTGAGCGAGACGGGAAAATACCCGAACAGAAATCTAGAGAAAAAATAGTTTGGATGGAGGACCTGCAGAAAACACCAGCGAGAGAGAGTGGGGGAGGAAGGGAGAGGGGGGGAGGAGCCGGGCTGTGTTTTACCAAGCCTCCCTAGTCTGCATGTCCTGACATCTGGAAACTAATGGACATCTGATGGCCTCTCTTCAGATAACTGAGCAGACACACACACACACACACACACACACTCATTTCTTCGCCGGGAACAGGGGGAGGATAAGGAGAGGGATTTTAGGGAGATATACTGGGATTCTGGGACAGCTCTGAGCATTGGCTGAAGGATGAATTATCGACAAATCCACCAGCGCTTCTTGTTCAGTTTAAGAGCCGAGTCTGGAGGGGTGAAAATCAGCCTGTTTCTCAACTTTCCTCCGTTCAACGAGGCGAAGCCCCTCGAGAGACCGACTTGAAGTGAAGTGGGTGGCCTTGTTTTAAGAAGGGCGTGTCCTGCCTGAGCTTACGCCGCGCTGCACCCTCAACCGAACACCACGCAAAACAAAACACACGGGCACCCGCACCCCCCCCCCCCCCCCCCCCCCCCCCCCCCTTTGGAAAAGATCCCACCGTTTCCCGGAAATCACACCCCCAGTCCGCCTCGGGGAATTCCCCCATCGTAACGGTGCCATCAAAACACGGATGACGGATACGATCCTCCTATCGTGATGGATGAGAGGTCTCGACAAACTTTTGCTGTACCCAGACTCTGTCTCATGTCAACCCCATCCAACAAGACAGAAGTACCCCCTAAAATAGCCTCGGCCCCCAACCTACAAACCATTTTTCAGTCCCTTTAACAAGTGTGAGTGTTGTGTGTAGTCTCCACTGTGAAGCAGAGATACGCTTCCCTCCTTCCCCTTCACTTCCGTCCTCCATCTTGGATCAGATCAATACTACCAAATTTACGCTGCCTTAGGTTAAACCGTTTACTCTGATATCTTAACCTATCTTCTTCAAATCTAACTGTGTTTGTACCGTTTGGGAAACTTTCAAATCAAACTTCAAATCAAATCAACTTTCAAATCATTTGTTTTACCAGTTTATGACAATAAACCTGAGATCTGGACCTTTGACATGAAGGTAACATGTTGTAGTTGCTATGTTGTATTAACACCTAGATTGCAGTATGTGTGCTGTTCCATCAGGTACTGGTTCTGATGCAAACCCCCAGCAGGCGTCCCCCCCCCCCCCCAGACCCTCCAGGCTCTTCCCACACCCTCCCCGGAGGCCTCTTGCCAAAGCAGATCCTCTGCAGCAACAGCACATAGCAGCCAGGCCTGCGCCCAGAGGGCCTGGACATCCTCAGGGGGCAGTCCTGAGCCCTGGTGCCCAGCCAAGAGAGCCCGGAGCGGGGCTGAGAACGAGCTGGGACGGGGGGGGGGGGGGGGGGGGGGGGGGCTGGGTGGGTGATCCACAACCAGGCTGTGAAGAGTCTGATTCTGAGTCGTGTGGGCTTGTGATGTAAACCCTCCAGATAAAGAAACATTTGGGGTATTATTTTATACACAATGTTATATAAAAGCAATACAGAATGTACTGTAGGCACCACTTACCACCAGCACAGAGGAACCTTGGCAGTGTCAGCAGTGTAATGTCTGTTACAGTTCATATAAATGAAGGTACATAGGGAGATTTATAAATGCCAATATTCTATCGCTGCAGGTACACCGCTGCTCTCTAGGTAGGTAAGCCACGGATTTGAAGCTTTCCTACAAATCCCACTAAACAGCAGGTTTGTTGATATTGAGCGATCACAGAAGGCTGTTTTCATAAAAGCATTATGAACACAGAGGCTCCAAAGCTTAACTGGATATGTTTGAGCAAATCAGTTATTGATGGTTTAGGGAAATGCACAAACGCACACACACACACACACACACACACACACACACACACACACACACACACACACACACACACACACACACACACACACACACACACACACACACACACACACACACACACACACACACACACACACACACACACACACACACACACACACACACACACACACACACACACACACACACACACACACACACACACACACACACACACACACACACACACTCCTTTTCTTTCCCTGTACTTCACACACACACACACCAGACACACACACAGTACAGTACAGGAAGGGACCTAGTGTGTGTGTGTGTGTGTGTGTGTGTGTGTGTGTGTGTGTGTGTGTGTGTGTGTGTGTGTGTGTGTGTGTGTGTGTGTGTGTGTGTGGTGTACATACACCACCTTGTGTGTGTGGATGAAACAGCAATGACAGTGGGAATCACAAAATCCCACATATGAACTCAGTGTGTGACTACCTCCAGGTGCCCGGGGTGACTTGGTGGTCCTCGGTACCCAGGGACAAGGCTCGGTGGTGGGGTTGGGAGGTGGTGCGATTCCGTTCACTCCGGAGAAACCTTCATACGGGCTCCATGTTGCAAGGGTCGGTGCCCACCTGTGTATTTAAGCGATAAAAATAAATAAAAAGTTCTGACAATTTGTTTCATGAATCATATTTGTATTTCTGCAAGGTATCTATTGGTGGCTATTGGGTTCTGTAAGGTATATATTGGATTCATATATCAAATTGTATGAGGAAAAAGTCAATGAACAGATAAACACATCTTTAAAAATCAGTCATACATTTCTAATTCAGTCAGGCAGAGGAGACGGAATTAAATGAAATGAAAATGAGAAATGATAGAGGGAGACAGAGAAAGAGAGAGACAGAGAGAGAGAGAGAGAGAGAGAGAGAGAGAGAAAGAGAGAGAGAGAGAACCCTGTACTCAGTCCTACTCCCCTCTAAAAATCCACTGCGTTCTGTATGACACGGCCAATCAATCAAAGCAGAACTCTCTCCTTGAACCAAATCAGAACTAATGTACCATGCCAGAATGCTAATTTCCTACCAGCCTTCACACAAACACAGTCCCTGGGGGGTGGAGAGGGTGAGGTAAACAATACGAGTGAGTGAGACGCAGGGTGAGGTAGAGAGGGGAGACAGGGGGAGGTCGAGGGGGGAGAACGTTGAGAGGTTTGTAAATGATGGAGGGGGGGGGAGAGAGTGGTTGAGACAGAACAGGACATTAGGACTGTTAAAAACCTTACAATCTACCCCTGCGCAACCACTGGCCCTCTCTCAGAAACATTTATTTACCCTGGAAAAACATCAAGACAAAAAATGTATTTATAACTTATAAATACAAACAATTAACCCGGACACTTTTCCTTGTGAGACAATTGCTGCGGACCGTTTTACCCAAATAAACTTCATTAAGCGTTAACACATGGTGGGTACTTGGTGGTCGAGGAAGTATTTGAAACATTCGTTTGTGGTGAATATTCTAGATTAAGGTCGAGAACAAACTTTCCATCAAGTGACTGTGTGTTCAATTGGTTTCGACTGATTCATCAGCACGCTTTAAAGGGTGTTGAAATGTAAAGGATCAATGTTAGTAGTAGTCTGCGTAGTAAAAATATATAAATTATAAAAATATATATTATAATTTCCCACGAAAATCTGTCGAGGCGTAGTTCGGTAAACCATTAAATAAACTAACATGTCACATACATTTCCCAAACGAAAACAATTCAACAGCAACACAGAGGTGGAGTATTAAACTTTTTAAATGCGTAGACAAACAGATGATTTAAATACCAGTTTCATGCTCCGTTTCTTAATCATTCTATCTCCCCGTGCAGACGTGTCGAGCCAGGAGGTGGAACATTATTGCTGCAGGCCATGATAATCTGCTTTAACAATTTAGATGATTTAAAAATTACTTAGTGCTTTAGAGCTGATAATGGATCCAATCTAATAACCTCGTTTTAGTCCTTTTTAGATTTGACACCAGAGTTGATTGATGATCTTGTATGGGCCTCAACTAATTAATGAATGTGTCGTATAATATAGCTATATTTTAGACGGTTTTTAAGTGTGTGTGTGTGTGTGTGTGTGTGTGTGGGGGGGGGGGGGGGGTCACCAAATTGCCATGGTTTTCGTGATGGGATACTCGATTACTGCCCCCTAGTGGATAATAACAGATTTGTTTTAAAACAAATCCATCGAAATCGGAGCAACACAAACTATTTTTAAACCCTTAAATGCTATTTTAAAGATCCATTGCATGGATTTTTACAAAGTCAACGCTTCGTTTGTGTTGACAAGACGCTGACTAACTCATTAGAGGAAGTCTTACTTACTTATCTCATCGATCTCGGTCATCACAGGCAAATAACCAGGGATGAAAGTTCATCTTAAATAAACTACATCTTCCATGATGCTTTGCTGCACCAAGTGAAAAGAGAAGATGATTTCCCCGGAGGTAAAACATTCTCCTGGGACGAGTGGACAGACACACACAAACACACACACATACACACGCACACACACACGTATACACGCACACGCACGCACACACACACGCACACATACACACAGACACACGCACACGCACACACACACACACACACACACACACACACACACACACACACACACACACACACACACACACACACACCACCGGCTGGGAGACCAACAGGAAGGCAGCCTCGGGGGAGAAACAGCAAATAGAACATTGTTTATTTAACTTCCCCCAGAGAGATCGTCTTATTAATAGTCATGTGATCGTCAAGCAGGAGACCCCAGCACTTTGTACTATGATGATAAAATAGCTTTGAAAGATGACATGGAAACTATGTTGACCCACTGTGGGACAACTGTACGTAGCATCATACATTAACATGTATATGACCAAATATGGCCAGTAAAGGCCTCACACAGTAGACAGAGGCTACAGAACTTGTCTTAGGCTAATGGTTTATGTCTGAACAGACCAACTGTAAACTAGGCTACTGGGCAATTCAGTTTCAAACCAATTAAGGCTTTGTTCAGAAACTGAATTAGGGTAGTAAATGTGCCAATCTCGGCAATAAGCCATCTCTATCTGTCTCTCTCTGTCTCTCAGTCTGTCTCTCTCTCTGTCTCTCTCTCTGTCTCTCTCTGTCTCTCTCTCTGTCTCTCTCTCTGTCTCTCTCTCTGTCTCTCTCTGTCTCTCTCTCTCTCTCTCTCTCTGTCTCTCTCTGTCTCTCTCTCTGTCTCTCTCTGTCTCTCTCTCTCTCTGTCTCTCTCTGTCTCTCTCTCTCTCTGTCTCTGTCTCTCTGTGTCCCTTTCATACACACACACACAACACAACATCTCCTAGGAGAACATGGACAGAACACAGTCTGATCCTAATTGGACCAGAGCATAACGAGTCACATCCCCATAAACATTCTGCCGGAGTGAAAAGGGAGTGTAAGGGAGGAAGAAAGAAAGAGAGATAGAGGAGAAAGCCCTCTTTGTTGCACTGTGTCTGGTCCCCTTGTTGCTAGTCAGAACCACAGAGACCCTGCTGGACACAGCGTCCTCGTCCCTGTGACCCCCAGTATCAGTGGAACCCCAAGACCTGGTCATCTCTGCTGTACTCCAGCCCAGCTCTGACCTGCTGTGGCAAACATGGAGCTTTAGCAGGGGTCTTCTTGAGCTAGAAAGCTTTCAGAGAAGGTGTTTGAAAGCAGTCACTCCTGCCCCCTTCCTCCTCCACCCCTCCTTTCCCCTCTTCCCTTTCTCTTCCCTTTCTTTCCTTGTTCCCCCCACCACCCCTTCCCAATACAAAATGGGGCCAACTGGTAAACAAGGGGGTGCAGAAAAGGGGAGGAGAGGGGAAGAGAGGGGAGGTACAAAAGCCTGGGATTGGCAAGGGGGGTAGGGGGGCACCGTTTCCAGGGCGATGGAGGCAAGCATGCCAGGGGGGGGACATGTGACCGCGCGCCCCATTCAGCTGGGGAAGGCAGGGTTTGAAGCTCGGAAGGGTTCTCCCAACTTCAGTTCGCGTTGTCAGGTTCCGGAAGGTGCATGGCGCTGTCATGAGCTGGGATAACCGCCACCTCCCTCCCTCGGTGGGTCTGGACCCCCAACGTGACGGCGGCCCCGGGCACAGTGGACCACGGCCTGTACGCAGCGAGCCACGGTAAGAAATCTTTAGCGTTAGCAGGAGAGTAGAGGGCAGTCAAGGCTCTGCTTCCTGAGGGACATAAAAGGGTTTGGTGTTTGAGGTCTGACTCAAGCGCTTTACCGAAAATGTCTTCCACAATGCTTTAAAACCGACGCCAAATAGCAAAACAATGCAAGTGAAAGGCAGTCCGTCTATTGTGAACTCGTTAATGAAGTTGGGAGACGATCTCAGAAGGGGTCGTACGAGCTTGAATCTCCTCTGCTCTCGTACCAACCGCTCACCTGCCCTCATCTCCTCAGAGGTGAAGGTGTTCAACATCACCATGGCGACCCTGGCGCTGTGTGTTCTGGCCCTGGCAGCTCTCTACTGCGGCGTCTCCTGCCGCCAGCGGAGGAGGTGAGGACACCTCTCTCTCTCTCTCCTCTCTATCTCTGTCTGTCTCTGTCTCCTTCTCTCTCCTCTCTATCTCTGTCTCTATCTCTCTCTCCTCTCTATCTCTGTCTCTCTCCTTCTGTCTCTTTCTCTGTCTCCCTCCTTCTCTCCATCTCTTTCTCCTTCCCTCCCTCTTCTCTCTCTCCTGTCTCTCCATCCCTCTCTCTCTCTCCTTCACTCTCAGGAACACCCAGGGCTGTTCCCTATGCCAAACACTGGCAGGTGCAGAACTGTACTTGACCCGCCCACTCAATCCAAACTAAGTGCGTCCGAATTGAATTGGAAATGTACATTTCCTCTGTACAGTTGTATGTCATAATTATGAAACCAATCTGGCATTTTGAAAGAGTTTGATTGGTAAGGGTCAAGTTTAATTCAGTTGCATTGAGTTTACATTTACATTTAGTCCTTTAGCAGACGCTCTCATCCAGGGCTTATAGTGCCTGAGTAGATTTCCCTCCTTTTCCACGGTTGTCAGGGAGATTTGTTGTGTTTTCTCTGCGATCTTGCGGTCGTCAAGGTCACTCTTCTAGAGAAATGACGAAACACAGCTCCTCTCCAAACCCGTACCCCTCATTTCCAGGCAGACTAAGAGAGCGCAGGTGTACGAGAGGGCCGTGCACAGCGACGATCCGCTTCACCCCGTGGCCGTCCGGGCGGTGAAGAGAGCTTCCGCCAGCTTCCGGAACCCGCTGTCTCTCTTCAGGAAGCAGGAAGGGCCCAAGGACAACTCCAGGATCTACTACATCTACAGCAACCCACTTCCTGTCGGGGTAGAGGACGAGCAAGACCCCCTGCCCACCAGGGAGCTCACTTTAGAGGACTACGCCATGGACCCCTCTAGTGGGGTCATCTTGGACCCGCCCAACTTCTACATGCAGCTTTAGATAGAGGTGGACTGTTCCACTTTAGAGGGCGGAGGGGTGTTTTTGTCATGCTGAATGAGGAATTAAGTATGTTTTTGTCTCTCTTTTTTTTTTTTTTACAATGGATTTTTATTGAATCGTCATAAAACATTTGAAATGGTGTGCTTTACAAAAGAAGCCGAGCGTAAGACACTGACAGAGACACAGAGAAAGAGAGAGGTCCAATCCCAATTCTCTGTTTTACCCCTTCCCCTTAATCTCAGCCCGTACCCTTCCCCTTAAAAACCCAGCGTAGTGGCTAGCGTGTAAAACCATGAGGTGATGAAATGGGTCGCCACTTGGTTACGGTTACAGAATCAAACATCTTTTCAAAACAAACGTCTTTTAACTGGCTGCTTTGTCACCAGAGGCGACAAGTATCTATCATCACACACTTCCACCATGCTGTTTGCAAGTGTGTGTGTGTGTGTGTTAAAGTCTAGCCGGAGAAATGTGGGACTGTCAAATCTGCAGTGTAACGTTAGCATAGCAAATCAGCGTTACAAATGTTTTCGATGAAAAACAGCGCTGCAAATATATGTATAGGACAGTGTGGACTAGAGCAAAGCAAAACAAGGTTTTTGTCTTTTTTAAATGAATTGTTTTAGGGCGGAAATACACATTTACGGAACAGCACTTACTTTCAGGTGAACCAGCGAAAGTAAGGGGAAGGCATAAGACAGAGAAGAAAGAGAATTGGGATTAACCCAGAGAGAGAGAGAGAAAGGACAGAGAGAGAAATAATCACTGCAGAGCTGTTCATGAATACCCTCGGGCGAATGATTGTGTTAAATAGTCAGTCGAAATCCTCTTCAGGCGATTGGCTGGGTTTCCCTGATCAGCCACTCCAAGGCCTCCTTCCTGCCCTGCCGCTCCAGCTCTGCTCCAATCGTCTCACGGCATTGCCTGTGGTACTCATTCACCCAATTACGCTGCAGGACGGAGAAGAGATTCAGTAAGCTCTCACGTGATTGGCCGAATAGCGACTATAACAGTACAGTGCTGTATAGTTATGGTGTCTCACAAGACTAGATGTAACTGGTAGATGTAAAATCACCACATGACCTCTGTGTGTGTACGTTTTGCTTCAGGTGAGAACGTCTGCTAAATGACTAAAAGTTTATAGTACAAACAAATAAACAAGCAGTTTACAAATAATCGACGCCCTTTCTTCCCAAAAACCGACTTCAAAAATGGCAGATTGAACATGAGTAGCGATGCAGACAGGAGGTCAGGGGTCAAGCTCCTCCCACCTCTTTCTGTGTCATCAGCTCTGTGTTCATCATCTTGACCTGGATGGGGACCAGGGTGAGAGCCTCAAAGGTCAAACTGCCTCTGTTCCTGTAGTTGTACTGAGGGGTGACACACACACACACACACACACACACACACAGGTGAGTCATTAGCGCCTGTTATGGATGCTAGCTAGTGGTGTCTTTACAGGTGAGGTTCTTACTTTAGGCTTAGCGGGAACCACAAGAACCACGTTCTCAATCCTGATTCCGAAGGAACCGTCTTCGTAGTACCCAGGTTCTGAAGGAGAACGCAACGCATGAAGAAGACTGTGTGTGTGTGTGTGTGTGTGTGTGTGTGAGTAGACCCGGGCAGAGGAAGAGTGTTACCATCGCTGACGATCATGCCTGCCTCCAGCGGCTCATCAGCGAAGGTCTTGTAGCTGATGCCGCACGGCCCCTCGTGGACGTTCAGGAAGCAGCCCACACCGTGCCCCGTGCCGTGCAGGTAGTCCAGCCCAGACTCCCACAGCGCCGCCCGGGCAAACGAATCCAACAAGTGACCTAGAGGAGGGAAGTGTGGAGGGATGGAGAGGAGGAGAAAGGAGTGATGGAGGGCAGGAGGAGAAGAGGGGGAGAATAGGGATGAAGGGGAGGAGGAGAAGAGGGGGAGAATGGAGGGATAGAGGACAGGAGGAGAAGAGGGGGAGAATAGGGATGAAGGGGAGGAGGAGAAGAGGGGGAGAATGGAGGGGTAGAGGGGAGGATAAGAGGAGGGGTAGAGGAGGAGAACAAAAGAGGATGACAGAGAACAAGAGAGATGTAGGGAGAGAGGGAGTGAGTGAGGAGGAGAAACCATCCCATTTCTTTCAGACACAGAGGCTAGTGGAGTTTGTGATCACAGTGTGATGGTGAGTGTGTGTGTGTTTGGGGTGGTGGTGGTGGGGGGGGTGGTGGTGGGGGGGGGGGGGGGTCTACCTTTGGTTCCGTTGGGGAAAACGGCAGCGCTGACAGCTATGTGTCCCTTCAGAACATAGGTGAAGCATTCCTTTCACACACACACACACACACACACACACACACACACACACACACACACACAGTTAGACAAATACCGTTTCTGACCCCCAAAACAACAGTTTGGTTTATCATGAGTTAACATGGAGGATGTTCTAGAAGCTGCCGTTACCTTCTCGTAAGCAGACGGGGTTCCGAAGTGCACCGTGCGGGTGACGTCAGTGGTGCCGTCGCTGCAGGGAAACACACAGTCACATCTCCTCAGGGACAGCTCAGACACTCCTTCCCCTTCATCCTACTTCCTCCTTCCTTTATCCTCCCTCCCCTCCCCCTCCCTCTTTCCTTCATCCTACTTCCTCCTGCCTATATCCTCCCTCCCCTCCCCCTCCCTCTTTCCTTCATCCTACTTCCTCCTGCCTATATCCTCCCTCCCCTCCCCCTCCCTCTTTCCTTCATCCTACTTCCTATATCCTCCCCTCCCTTCCCCTCCATCTCCCCTCTCCCCCTCCCTTCACTCCCCCCCCCCCTCCCTGCCCAGCTGCCAGGCTCACGTGTACTGCGCTCCAGAGTCCAGCAGGTAGACCTCGTTGAGAGACAGCGTCCTGTTGGTCTCAGGCAGCGGTCTAAGGGAGACACAACGACATCCAACACCGCCTCACCTTAGCATCCCACGCCACACGCCGGGAAGTGTGTGTGTGTTTGTGTGTGTGTGCACGGTCGTACCTGTAGTGGATGATTGCCCCGTTTGGACCCACACTGGAGATGGAGGGGAAACTCAGACCCACAAAGTCCTTCTGTTGACTGAGCAACACACACACGACACACACATTAGTGAAGGCAGTGTTTGTGTGTTCCTGGACTGTCCAGCGGGTGGCGATATAACTCCAAGTCACAGCACAGTTAAAGAGCTCAGAGTGTTGGGGATTTTAAATGTAAAGATGAGGGAGGCGGGAAGTAAAGGAATACGCACAATAGAATATATGATTTGTCTGCCAGGCTGTGTGTCTGTGTGTGAGAGAGAGAGAGAGAGAGAGAGAGAGAGAGAGAGAGAGAGAGACAGAGACAGAGACAGAGACAGAGACAGACAGACAGACGGTCTCACCTGCGTAACTCCTCTGCCTTATCTGCAGCAGAGATCTCGGTCACTGTGCCCTTTGGAATCTATAAAAGAGTACGCCTGGTTGTCATGCCAACAACAAGGCATAGTCCAGACACCTGGTTGCTAATTCCAGTGATCTTGAGAGGAGATTAAAACAGAAGTGTGATGTGTGATGTGTGTTTGGGATCACCTCTTTCTCGAGCCAGGCAAACAGCTCACACAGAGCCACTGCATCTTTGATCTGACAGAAAAACAAAGTGTTTTAATGACTATTATTATTATCCTGACAGTGTTAAGGTTTAGTAGGTCGTGTTTGTGGCCGGAGAGGTCAAAGGTCACTCACGTGAGCCATCTTCATGCCCTGAATCTCGGTGGCGTTCTTGACGGCTTTGGCGAGACAGAGGGGGGTGTAGGGGATGGGGGAGCGGTGGGCCTGGACACACAAACACACACAAAAACACACACAAACGCATGACACCTAAACCCACACTTAGCTAATCTCCGCCTGGCCGGCGGCCATTTTGTGCCTGTCCGGCAGTTTCTCCTCCTCACCTTGGGGATGACCTGCGTGAGGGCGCAGCTGGCCTTGTCGCAGATCCACACCTTGTCCTTGGGCCCCAGAGCGGCGCACACCGCCTGCAGCTCGGTAAACACCGCCTCGTAGGGGAGGGGCTGCACGCTGAGCTCCGCCCTAGTGGGCGTGTCCAGATCCAGGTGGCGGCGAACCGCAGGGGCCTCCAGACGCTTCTGGTCCAGGAACAGCCTATCGGACGGGTCCGATCGAGAGGTCAGAGGTCAAGTATTATATGGAAAAGAGGTTAGACTCCATGCTGATCTAAGTGAATGCACGGTTTACCGTATGGTTCCCATGCCGATGATGGCATAGGCAAAGAAGACCGGGTTATACTCTATGTCTGAGCCCCGGAGGTTGAAAAGCCCTGGAGAGGAGACAGGAAGAGAGAGGAGAGAGGAAGAGAGAGGAGGAGAGAGGAAGAGAGGAGAGAGGAAGAGAGAGGAGGAGAGAGGAAGAGAGAGGAGGAGAGAGGAAGAGAGAGGAGGAGAGAGGAAGAGAGGAGAGAGGAAGAGAGAGGAGGAGAGAGGAAGAGAGAGGAGGAGAGAGGAAGAGAGGAGAGAGAGGAAGAGAGGAGAGAGAGGAAGAGAGGAGAGAGGAAGAGAGAGGAGAGAGGAAGAGAGAGGAGGAGAGAGGAAGAGAGGAGAGAAGGAAGAGAGAGGAGAGAGAGGAAGAGAGGAGAGAGAGGGAGAGGAGAGAGGAAGAGAGAGGAGGAGAGAGGAAGAGAGAGGAGGAGAGAGGAAGAGAGGAGAGAGGAAGAGAGAAGAGGAGAGAGGAAGAGAGAGGAAGAGAGGAGGAGAGAGGAAGAGAGAGGAGGAGAGAGGAAGAGAGGAGGAGAGAGGAGAGAGAGGAGGAGAGAGGAAGAGAGAGGAGGAGAGAGGAAGAGAGAGGAGAGAGAGGAAGAGAGAGGAGAGAGAGGAAGAGAGGAGGAGAGAGGAAGAGAGAGGAGAGAAAGGGTGAAAGTGATTAATCTGAACATTCTACCCGAAGAAACTCAAATCCTCTCCAGATCTTGGCTCATCGGAAGGTTGTGCGTTCGATTCCCGGCTGTGGCCATGTGACATTGTGTCCTTGGGCAAGGCACTTCACCCTACTTGCCTCAGGTAGAATGTCCCTGTACTTGCTGTAAGTCTCTCTGGATAAAAGAGTCTGCTAAATGAATATTTATTTATCTTGCGTAGAGTTCCTGCAATTTCCCGCCCATTCCCATTCCCTCCTCCACAGACCTGAGCACCCCTCCTCCTAGCAGTCGTCCATTTTTGGCTTCCCCTCACGGCAGTGCCTGGACAAATCCCTCCTTATTTAGCCTCCTCTTGTCTAAATGTGACCCGACGGCAATCACCAATCAGCATACTACTAATTAGCTCAAACACTGGAGCCAGCCAATCAGCCGGGAGAGGTCGTTAGGGCCGGTAAACGAGGCACTCAGACAGGCATAGACAGGGACACCCACCTGGGGCCCTTGGATCGTGATCCGGTGTCGAGACATAGGGTTATGTAACCGTGGCGACATGAATGTGTGTGTGTGTGTGTTGTCATTCTTTAACGAGGGACAATATCACAACATTGTGCTGCATTGTAAAATAAAAAAGAGCATCGTTGTCACCGATATTTCAGATAAAAGCTTGGCTTTGAGCAGGGTATGGTTATTTTGATATGACGCTTGACGGGTCCTACATGCGATCTCATCCAGCGCCGTGGCAACGAACCAGCTGATCTTCCTCTCAGCCATCTTGGATCTCAGGGCGGTGATCTTGTCCTGCCAGCTCATACCTGCAGACCAGGAGAGAGGGAAACACAGGGTCAACAAACTCCATCTTGGTTCTGCATGGGTCTCACGTTTCATGTTTATTCACGTGTGTGTGTGCGTGTAAGACCCTGACCCGTGTACCCCAGGGTGATGAGCTGTGTGTGTGTGTGTGTGTGTGTGTGTGTGTGTGTGTGTGTGTGTGTGTGTGTGATAGAGGCTCTCACCAGTGTACCCCAGGCCCAGGGTGATGAGCTGTGTGCTGGGTCTAGATGGTCGATCTTCCCACACAGCATCTATGAGGTTCTCCTGCACTGCCACCAGACTGTGGCCGGCGCTGGTCAAAGCCTTGTTCATGTTCTTCCACTGGTCTGGAACACACACACACACATAGTGTACATGAGGAAGAGGAAGAGGAGGAGGAGGATGAAGAGGAGGACAGATCACCTACCTGCAGCGATGATCCAGGGGTCCACACCGACTCTGGAGTTCTCAGGGAGAACACTGATGAGCCAGTCCTCTTGGCTGGGAGTCTCCTTCAGACCTGGAGACACACACACACACACGAGGCACACACACACACGAGACACACACACACAGACAATGCCTTTAAAGACTGGTGGAGAGTAGAGTCGCGTCTCTACCAATGCAGAGTGAAGTACAGCAGATTAAAGGACAGTAGAGTTTAGGGCAGTAGAGTTGAGGGCAGTAGAGTTGTGGACAGTAGAGATGAGGACAGTAGAGTTGAGGACAGTAGAGTTGAGGGCAGTAGAGTTGAGGGCAGTAGAGTTGAGGACAGTAGAGTTGAGGACAGTAGAGTTGAGGACAGTAGAGTTGAGGACAGTAGAGATGAGGACAGTAGAGTTGAGGACAGTAGAGTTGAGGGCAGTAGAGTCGAGGGCAGTAGAGTTGAGGGTAGTAGAGTTGAGGGCAGTAGAGTTGAGGGCAGTAGATTTAAGGGCAGTAGAGTTGAGGGCAGTCAGCGTCCTCAGCGTACCCATCTTCATGAGGGTCCAGTTGTTGTCCATCTGCTGAGTGGCCTGGAGGAAGTAGCGTCCATCTGTCCACATGGCAGCGTGCTGGTCTGTCACGATAGCTGTACCTGGAGGAGGGGAGAGGAGGAGGGAGAGGAGGAGAGGGAGGCCCACAATTAATAAATGAAAGGGCCCCTTTTGTAACTCGACACTCCAGACCGTTGGAGACCACTGAACCGCATCAGGAACACTGGAGAACCTCCATGTCTCCTGTTCAGCTCAGCGTGAGGCTGGAAACAGACAGGGAAGAAGAGTGACGGTTTGGTAGCGAGCCACCAAGGTTGTCTCTTGACCTGCTGTCTAACTCTGTAATCAGACCCAGGGCCCAGAGCCACACACAGCGTCCGTGACAGGCCTGGTGTAGACCTGGACAGACTGGGGAACCTGAGGCTGCAGGGATGCGTTTCGTGGACACACACCCCACACACCACACACAGACACACACACACACAATACCTGCTGAGCCATTGAACCCGCAAATGAATTCCCGTCGGCAGTCACATGGAGCGATGTATTCACTCTGTGGAAGGGGGGAGAGGGGCAATGGGGACAGAGGGACAGCGGGGAGGAGGGAGGGGTAGTGGGGAGGAAGGAGGGGTAGTGGGGAGAAGGGAGGGGCAGTGGGGAGGGGTAGTGGGGAGGAGGGAGGAGTAGGGAGGGGTAGTGGGGAGGAAGGAGGGGTAGTGGGGAGGAAGGAGGGGCAGTGGGGAGAAGGGAGGGGTAGTGGGGAGGAGGGAGGGGCAGTGGGGAGGAGGAAGGGGTAGTGGGGAGGAAGGAGGGGCAGTGGGGAGGAGGGAGGGGTAGTGGGGAGGAAGGAGGGGCAGTGGGGAGGAGGGAGGGGTAGTGGGGAGAAAGGAGGGGCAGTGGGGAGGAGGGAGGAGTAGTGGGGAGGAAGGAGGGGCAGTGGGGAGGAGGGAGCGGTAGTGGGGAGGAAGGGGCAGTGGGGAGGAGGGAGGGGTAGTGGGGAGGAGGGAGGGGTAGGGGGGAGGAAGGAGGGGCAGTGGGGAGGAAAAGGGGGAGGCAGAATGATTTGTAATCAGTATTTGTTCAGTGAAGTAACTCTCATCACATCACGACTCCTATCAACACGAGAGAGGAGAACGGTCACAAGGACGAGCAGAGAGGAGAGAGAGACCTCTGTGTGTGTGTAGAGTGCGTGTCCAGGTGTGTGTGTGTCCAGGTGTGTGTGTGTCCAGTTGTGTGTGTGTGTGCGCTCCTACCTGGTGAGCGTCCCCTGATGGGATGATGTAGGCCTGGATGGGTTCTGTCACATGCTTGCTGCTCCTCATGGCCTGACGCAGCAGCCGCAGCAGCTCCACTGTGATCTTAGGGGACATGTCTGACACACCTGCACACACAGATACCACACACACACACACACAGGTACCACACACACACACAGGTACCACACACACACACAGGTACCACACACACACACAGGTACCATGCACACACACACACACACACAAGTACCATACACACACACAGGTACCATGCACACACACACACACACACACACACACACACACAGGTACCATGCACACACACACACACACACACACACACACGAACACACACACACACACACACACACACACACAGGTACCATGCACACACGCACACACACACACGAACACACACACACACACACACAGGTACCATGCACACACACACAAGGAGTTTCTTCAGTGAGGCAGATGACTGACACACTGGTCAACAACAGAGATGGTCATCATGGAACTTAAACAAGACCACAACTAGCAGACTGACTGTCTGTCTGTCTGACTACAAAAGCAGTGCCTGGTTAGTCTACCACCATATTTCACCGACAAAGAAGACACTATTTGACCTCTACCTAACACCATGGTGGGGACCCTAACTGGGGTACATTGTCGTAATTACCAGAATCCAGTGAGCCCATGTTGTCTGTCGCAGTGACCGAGGATGTCCCTGTCTCTGACTGGTTAACGTGTCGCTCAAAGTCGTTCTTCTCTGGACCTTTAACCTTTATCTACCCTGCACGTCTTCCAGTGTCTTGTAGGTGTAACTCAAGTCACACCCATGGCTAATGAATAACACATTCCCATTCTGACAGGTGAGATATTTAAACAGATCACTTTAGAGCATTTCCATACAAAGTATTATAATAATGTATTTTATTTTTATTAACATCAACTTAAATGATGTTTTATGCATTCCAAAAATATAGACAATGCGAATACAGTTTCCTGATATAAACTGGATGGCTAAATCTCACCTTTTTGTGTTGTGCTTTTATCTAAATGAATATTTATCTAACAGCGCAAGATGGTTTTAAAAGTCACCGATCGAGCTTCATCGATGAGCTCAGCGATTGGTTGGGTCAAAAAAGCGCTTGTTGTTTACCCTGCGAATCCTTTACCGCTACACGGTCCCAAGCAGCCTAATAACTTGATTTTAGACTGGCGAGTGATTTGACAGTATCAAACTATAATACAGTTATTCACGTATTTTGTGATATTCTTATACAACTGTAATTCATCCAAGCACGTGTCTGGATGCATGAACGAGGTTGTGTTTTTTTAGTAGGTGTGGCAGGATAATATGTAAACAACTGCAGGTAAAGTTGAGCAAACTGGCAAAATAAACGCACAGCGACGTTTGTTTATTGGAGGCATTTCCCGTTTTTGCATTTAACCGGATTGCAGACTTTTGGAGAAAAACGTAAATTGTTTTCGCCAGCGGGCGCGCAATGCTCCGTGTTTTAGCATCCTGCTAGCGCACGACCACTTCTCCTCAAATGACAACACGGATCCCCCCCCCCCCCCTCATTCAACCAATCAACGTCTATGCAACACCGTAAACCTTTTATATATATATAAACTCGCCAAAACAATGTGGGGGGGTGTTGCGTTCTACCAAAAAAATGTGCCTGTTTACCTTTTAAAACCTGGTTCCTGTAGTTTCAAACAGTCTTTTTCAAGCAGCTTTTTCCTTGTGTTGGTTTACAGAGCAGGAGGCCGCCATTCCATCAATGACGTCATGGAGACCCGGTCACGTGACCTGAGGATCTCCCAGTAGCTGGGCTGAGATGCGGCCTCGCCTCTTTTTTCATTGAAAAATAAATACAAATAAAATAAATATATAATAATCTGGTAAACACGAAAAAATGTGTATGAAATAGCCTGGAGCCAAAAAATAACGATTTTATTTAACGGAACCAACCATTTCAATAATTGGTTCATTGCTTCTAGTCAAGAGCATACGACCATTCCGTTTTGTACGTATTTTACTTTGCCTATTTAACACACGTTATGACTTTAAAAGCAAACTGCTCAAATGGCATGGCATTCATGAAAATCAATTACAAAAATGTATATTTACAATATTAAAAATGTCACCATTTACATACTGAGTTTACAGAGCACTGAAAGATATTTGGTAGAAAATAAAAAAGTGTAATGTCATAGTCAAGACACTGTCCCCCACAAATCCCATACAGAATGAATATTTACATATATATTCAAAATACAATAATCATCTTTAACAATTAATCTAAACACACACATAAATAAACATATTTATAAACAAGCGATTTGCTGTCCATTTGAAATGATGATCTGGACCAATTAAGACCATTTTGATTAGGCTATGATTATGACTGACACTACAGTTACGTTTAGGAAGAATCACACCACACTCTGAAAGTGTGTTTTTTCTGTATCTGCAGTGAAGCGGTGAGGTTTAGGGAAGTGAGTCTACAGCTGAGTCAGGAAGCGGAGGATGAAGGTAGCAGCTGTCATCCACACCACAACACACCTGCAGGGCTGCAGCCACACTGCTCCACTCCCTAGCAACAAACATGACGTTAGCTGACAATACCTCACATGGCATAGATTTATAGATTTATTTATATATATATATATATATATATATATATATATAGTTTTTTTTACTTTCATCCACCAAGTCCATTTGACGTGTAAATATATCAAAATACAGAAAATGCACTTGGAGAATGTCCCTGTACTTGCTGTAAATCGCTCTGGATAAGGGCGTCTGCCAAGTAACTAGATGTAATGTACATCGTGCTACTATTTACACAACAATAAACAGCTCAGACATCTCCAGGCAGGCTTACTAGAACAGGCTGACGTCTGTTTGAACGCTCCCATCTTGTCGCTGTCTTTGACGGCCCGTAACTTCTCTGCTGCCACCTCACCTGTGTGGGGAACACAGAAACAGGCCATGGAACATTCTCCGGGAGGCTGAACGAGTTCAGTGGGTTCGGTTACGGTGTGTGTGTGTGTGTGTGTGTGTGTGTGTTCTTCTTGTGTGTTGATGAGAGAGAGAAGAGAGAGAAGTGTGTTGATGAAAGAGAGAGAGAGAGAGTGTATTTTCTCTGTTTTTGTACAAAAGAAATCTTTCACACTTTGTCTGAGCGCTCCAAGGACATAAAGGACAGCATCCTCCTTTACTGTGTGTGTGAGTTCGCTCCACTCCTCCCTGTTTTGACTTGAAACAGCGGTCTCTGGTTACTGAGGTCGACTGAAGGCCCTTGTATGGACACACACAGGCCACGCCATCTATCCACCTGTCTGACCAAGCAAAATCCTATCTGTATCCAGATCAGACCCCAGCTGCCTCCCTCACACTAGATCTCGGTCATCTGATTGAACAGAACAGATCCTGGACCAGTCTTCCTGCTCTGATACGGTCGCTGCACGGCTCGTAAACAACCCTGCGCCCTCATTGGTCGGATGCAGAAGGTTGCCGTACCTGCGACCAGGAAGTTGACTTGCTGGCAGCCTCCACTTGTCTGAGGGGATCCGGGTAGGATGGTCACTCTGGACATGCTCACCTCCAGAACCTCCGACACCCTCTTACGGAAGTCATACCTGCAGTAACGACAAGGGGGGGGTTAAGGAACATGCCGGGGGGGTTTTAAATATATTGGTCTGACCGTGTGTCCCTGGCTGAAGAAGGGAGATGGACAGAGAGAGAGGGAAAGAGAGAAAGCGACCGAGATAACGAAGTTAAAGAAAGACAAGGAGAAACATTCTTTGAGAAAGAGCGAGAGTGCGTCAGGGTAGATTGTTTGATTAAAGTTTTTGTTTGAGTTGAGTTACATAACCGGGTGAAACTGAGGTGAAATCTAAGCCGGTTAAAAAAAAAGAACAAAAAGTGTGTAGAGTGTTCTATGTCCCAAGAGGTTGAGAGAAAGAATTTGATTAGATTATTTCCTTGCGATAAATTGAACAAAGCTGCCTTGTTTTTTGAGATTCGTCAATTTATCGATAACCGTTTCATTTACACGAACGTATAGACATCGCTTAGAGACTAAAACAAGCCTTTTGCTTCACACAGCTTAAATAAAAAAACGAGTTATTCAGGAAATGTGAAGGTATACTTACTGATACCTAGAATCACAACATGACAACATAAGTCTCCAAACCCGATGGGTTTGTGTCAGGTTGGTAAGAGTTCAGTCTCACCTACTGAAGGAGGTCACGTTGGGGAAGAACTGCACTGCAGAGGGGGATGCTGGGAGAATGTTGGCGCACGCCAGCACTTCTGTCTGGCTCCAGACGACCAGAGATCTGTAGACCACTATAACCACAAACAAACGGATGTGTGATCATGGACACGCAACAGACACAAAGACAACCGTAGACAGTCGACACCACCGACACACAAAGGCCTCGACACACAAAAGCGTTCCTGTAGCGTTCACTAATCGTTTCTAAGCACATTGATAAAGCTGCTCTCTCACGCCCTTGGTTGTATCACATTTCATGTACGGTGAAATTCGTAACAAGTACAAGTAGATTCTAACTCTCTAATCCTTTTAGCAGCTAATCTAAAAACGTTAAATGAAGAAATCCTAATCTGACCTACTATTGTTATCAAAGTTCCTATTCTTATCGCGCCGTGCGTGCGTATCTGGGAGTGTGTCGGACGTTTTTTTTGTACTTCAGTCGGGTTTGTTCAAATCGCTGCCGTTTCCATGGTTTTCCAGCCAGAGCTTTGCCCGCTTTTGATGCGTGATCCAACCCTTTCATCCCTCCCTCCCGCCCGGCTGGCTGTGGGTTACCTGTGAGGTCTCCGGCCAGTTGCAGGCTGGTGTCAGTATACATCTGCCTCTCTGTCAGGCTGATCTGACCCTGACGCCCTGTCAGGTCGCCCACCTCACAGCTCAGAGCGTTGTCACGGGAACAGCTGGAACTCTGAGGAGAGAAACAGAACAAAAACAAAGGGTCACTTTTCACCTGAAAGTAAGCTGCGATTATTTCAGATGTGTCCCAGGATCGTGTCAGCGAACAGAGGTGAATACCAATCGCAGAACCGCAGCCAAAAGTTTTCATCATGAGGACTCAACTCCGGTTTCTATAATCGCAGGAAACAAAAGAGTTCTAGGAAAAAGGAGGCCGGAGAACGTTTTGTCTTTTCCAGGCAAAACGCAGCGCGACAAAAACATATCACATAACAATTCCCATGACGGTCGAACAACGACAATATCGTGTCATCTCCTGAAACATCGTTGCAACGCACAAGACAACGACTACCGGTAGTCTGCTGGGAGTGTTGAGTTCAGTACACCTGGCTCTGGACCCTGCTGGGATCCAGCAGGACACACTCACTGAAGGCTCCATGAGTTCAGTACACCTGGCTCTGGACCCTGCTGGGATCCAGCAGGACACACTCACTGAAGGCTCCATGTTGAAGGGGTTGTAGATGGTTCCTTCAGGGCTGCACACACGATCGAGGATGGACCAGGAAGCAGAGGAGATCTGGCAGGAGCAGAGACAGTGTCCTTCACAGCCCCTCCATGTGTGAACGTGTGTGTGTGTATCTGTGAGTGTGTGGGTGTATCTGTGAGTGTATGTGTGTGTATGTGTGTGTGTGTGTGTGTGTGTGTGTGTGTGTGTGAGACGCAGACTCACGTTGTTTATCCGGGACAAACGGAAGTCCACCTCCAGCGTGACGTCACCGTAGCTCCCATCAGTAAACGTCTGCTGGGACTGAAGACACCACGAGCAGTTAGACCACCCTAACCCCCCAGAACCACACACACCCCCTCTAGAACCACACACCAGTTAGACCACCCTAACCCCCCAGAACCACACACACCCCCTCTAGAACCACACACCAGTTAGACCACCCTGCCCCCCCAGAACCACACACACCCCCTCTAGAACCACACACCAGTTAGACCACCCTGCCCCCCCAGAACCACACACACCCCCTCTAGAACCACACACCAGTTAGACCACCCTGCCCCCCCAGAACCACACACACACCCTCTAGAACCACACACCAGTTAGACCACCCTGCCCCCCCAGAACCACACACACACCCTCTAGAACCACACACCAGTTAGACCACCCTAACCCCCCAGAACCACACACACCCCCTCTAGAACCACACACCAGTTAGACCACCCTGCCCCCCCAGAACCACACACACCCCCTCTAGAACCCCACACCAGTTAGACCACCCTGCCCCCCCAGAACCACACACACCCCCTCTAGAACCACACACCAGTTAGACCACCCTGCCCCCCCAGAACCATACACACCCCCTCTAGAACCACACACCAGTTAGACCACCCTGCCCCCCCAGAACCACACACACCCCCTCTAGAACCACACACCAGTTAGACCACCCTGCCCCCCCAGAACCACACACACACCCTCTAGAACCACACACCAGTTAGACCACCCTGCCCCCCCAGAACCACACACACACCCTCTAGAACCCCACACCAGTTAGACCACCCTGCCCCCCTAGAACCACACACACCCCCTCTAGAACCCCACACTATCCAACACCAGTTACCCCACCCTTCCCCTCTGACACCAGTTACAGACGCTCTTATCCAAAATGACTTACAGCAAGTCCAGGGACATTCCCCCGAGGCAAGTAAGGTAAAGTGCCCAAGTACTATCTGACACCAGTTAGACTACTATCTAGAACTAGTGCCACAATGTTCCACAAGCACAAGCACACAAGCTAGGCCACTTTCTAAGAAAGGTTACACAACCATCTAAAACCTGTTTTTAAATGTTAATTGAAGGTTATCAGATGATCCCTCACTATGAACATGCTGGATAAACAATTACAAATGATGTGTAACTGAAATCAGTTGTGACACAACAAATATCTTACAACCAGTGCGCACATTTGAGCTTGTGTCTGTCTAGGAGGAAGGGTGTGTGGGGGTGGGGGTGTGGGGGTTGCCAGAAACAGCTGTGTGTCCGTGTTGGGCGGGGGGACGGTGAGGAAGTGGTCGGGAGGGTGTCAGTGTGTGTGTGTGTGTGTGTGTGTGTGGTGTGTGTGGTGTGATTTATCATATATGATAAACTAATACAACACGATGTCACAGCACCCATCCAATACTGCCCCTACCTCCTCTGCTCCACACTCCCCTTCCTCCCCTTCCCCCTCGCCTCCTCTCCTCCTCTCTCCCCCTCACCTCCGCTCCTATCTCCCCCTTCCCTTCCCCTCCTCTCTCCCCCTCTTCCCCTCCTCTCCCGACCCCTGTTAATGAATTCACGGTCCCTGTGTACAATGAATAAATACACAGGCACGTTTTCCTGGCAGCTAAAGCGCGGAGCCTCCTGGTTTGGAACTGAGTCACATGGACACATCCTACAATTACATTCAGCAGACGCTCTTATCCAGAGCGACTTAAAGCAAGGGACATTCCCCCCTGAGGCAAGTAGGGTGAAGTGCCTTGCCCAGAGACACAACATCATTTGGCACGGCCGGGAATCGAACATGCAACCTTCTGATTACCAGCCCGATACTCTAACCGCTCAGCCACCTGTCCTGACGTGTAGAGAGAGAGCGTGGGGAACTGATCTTCTTAACAAAGCCCTCCTCCTCAGGTGTGTTCCCCTACAGGCGTGTTCCCCTGCAGGTGTGTTCCCCTGCAGGCGTGTTCCCCTGCAGGCGTGTTCCCCTACAGATGTGTTCCCCTGCAGGCGTGTTCCCCTACAGGCGTGTTCCCCTGCAGGCGTGTTCCCCTGCAGGCGTGTTCCCCTACAGATGTGTTCCCCTACAGGCGTGTTCCCCTACAGGCGTGTTCCCCTACAGGCGTGTTCCCTAACAAGGTTTCTCCCCCCCAAAACGTTTTCGTACCAACTTCACCGTCCCGTTGAGCGTGTTGACGAAGTCCGCCCTGGCGTAGACCCAGTGTCCCCCCGTTAAGTTATCAGACGAAATGTCTGCGCACTGCATCCTGTGGAACACAACACATCCCCAATGACATCACAACACATCCCCAATGACATCACAACACATCCCCAATGACATCACAACACATCCCCAATGACATCACAACAACGTCCTCATGCTCACACCTATGCTAATGCTGAGATTCATTCCGAATATTTATAATGAATATTCATATTTGTTTTATTCCTTAGACATTTGAAATGCATAACTTGTTTTCATTGATTTCATTGAGACACCTTATCTGCTGGCTGTTCAACATGCCTGTTCAATCAACTTCTTCTTTTGAAAGCAGAAGTGTACTTTTGCTCTGTGCTTTTTGCTTTAGCACCAAAACCTCAAAATATCAACATACTCCTCCTGGTTCTTCTCAGAAAGGCTACACACACACATAAACACATGCTGTGTATTGTTCACTAACACACACGCACACCCTGTTGTTGTTCTGCCTGCCTCCCTCCCCCTCTCTCATGATCTCACGCTCAACACTCCCTCCCTCCCTCCCTCCCTCCCTCCCTCCCTCCCTCCCTCCCTCCCTCCCTCCTGCTCATCCTCCATTCACCTGGATCCGTTTCTGTAGTGGATCACCAGGGACCTTCCAACGATGCTGTCTGGTCCCGTCAGGGGTAGATTCCCGTCCAGGTACTGGCTCTGCAGCTGGGTCAGACCGGCCAGCAAGCCAAACTTCCCGCTGATGTCCCCTACCTCATACTGGTCCACCGTGCCCGTGCCAGGGGCGGGTGAGGCGGACGCATCGATGGAGAAGGGATTGAAGTGTCCCATGACGCTGGCGTCGGAGCAGGGCAGGTCGGAGATGCTCCGCGGGGTGGGAAGCTTGTGGACGTGGTAGCCCCCAGCTCTGGCTGCCAGCCCCGACAGGGACACGCCGATGACCGTGGGGCCCTGGGGAGACAACTGGGCGAAGCGGATCTGGCCGCTGGAAGCCCCGGGGGGGCCGAACCACGGGCCGGTCCTCGCCATCGGGGCACGGAGCAACGTGATGTTGGCGCACGCGATCCGGTTGGCGGCCATGTTGGGGCCGTGGATGACTATCGAGCCCGACACAGAGACCCAGGAAGTGGTGTCGGTGAGGAACAGCTTCCCGCTGACGGTGCCCGGCTGGGCGCCCAGGTTGAGGGGGGCGTGCTTTCGGGAGTAGTCCCCGACCTCGCAGGCGAAGGGGCTGGTGGGACCGCAGTGGAGGGCGTAGCTCGGGTCGGTCGTAGAGACGTTGAACGGGTTCCAGTGCCCCCCCGTGCTCTCGCACCGCCCCTCGTCCGTATCGCCAGCAGTGCTGATCGGGTAACTGTGGATGTGCCAGCTGTGATTGGCCGTGGGGGCGGCGGAGGGGCGCCCGTACGCGAGGTCCATGAACACCGTTACGTCGGCGAGAGGGTTGCCCCTCAGCTGAACGATCTGGACCGTGCCCACCACGGGGGTCCGGAACGTCGCCGTGGTGATGGCCACGTCGCCGGGATACCCGACGCTCCCGCAGACGAACCTCGCCCCGCTGGGCTCGTGAATGACCAGCGAGCGTCCCACGATGCTGTTCCGTCCGAACAGGGGCAGGTTGAAGTCGTAAGCGACGGCGCTGATGTCGTCGAGTCCCTCGAGGGTGCCGTGGCGGGAACTGAGGTCGCCGACCTCGTAGCGGTCGTGGGTCGACCCGGGCCCCTGGGGGTAGCCGGGGTCGGCGGCGTTCACGGCGAACGGATTCCAGTGGCCTCCGACGTTGTCGTTGGAGCACGCGCTCTGCGGCGGCGACCGGGTTCGAGGGAGCGGAAACTGGTGCACGTGGTACGGACCCACCCGCCCCCGCAGGCCCGACAGGTTCGCTCGGATCTCCGTCACGTCGAAGGCGGACGCCTGTCGGAAGCTGACGTAACCTATGACCCCTCTCATGTCCACTAAGACGTTCACTTCCTTCTTCTCCACCGTCAGGATCTTGGCGCAGCGGTAGGCGGAGCCGATTTTGAGGAGGAGGAAGTTGGAACCGAAGAAGGTGACGTCCAAGCGAGACTTGACGGGTTCCAGAGGGGTTCCGACGCTCAGCTGCCCGATGGCGCTCAAGGCGTAGACGTCCAGGCTTCCGAGAACATCGTCGCAGCTGAACGCCGTGTTCAGGTACGCAAACGCACTAACGTTGGTCTTGGTTGCTCCGACCTGCCCAACAGTGACCAGATCTGACAGAAGCCTGGTTTGGTACTCCCCCACATTCTGCCGGAGGTAAACGTTACCGGCGACCGACCCGTAAAAGCGAGCTTGCCTCGTCACGACCGCCTGTCCCCGCCGTACAACCGCGCAGGCTCTGGCGCCGTTACACGCCTCCAGGGTCAAGGAGAGGTCGTCCAAGATGGCGTCCTGTCGCTGGAAGAGAGGCGACACGTCGACCGTGGCGTTCGACGTGGTCCTGGAAGCGAACGCGAACGCTCGCGGCCCCACTTGCGCCTCGTGACAGGGCAGGGCGGAATGTCCCAGCATGACCGGGAATGGACTGAGGATGAGGTTTACAGAGTCGCACGATCCAGCACCGACGACGTTGACGGTGGCCGTCCGAGCTTCGGAGTCGAAGCGAACCCAGCCGCTGACCCCGCCCATGTTGAGGTCGGCGTTAAAGAGAGCGCAGGAAGCAGAACCTGGAAGACAAGACACACGATAAAAACAGGTGGGGGAATAAACACTGTGGTGAAGCCTCGTTACACCTGCTGCCCAACATCTAACAAAGAATCTGAAGTGCTTGAATCTGCTTACAGACATTTACATTTAGTCATTTCAGCAGACGCTCTTATCCAGAGCGACTTACAGCAAGTACATTCCCTCCTGAGGAAACACTTTATTTACTTTTGAGGCCTTGGTCAAGGTTAAATGTAAATGAATATAGCTGAATGTCGCCCTGCTGTAATATGTGATCCAGTATGCATTCTTACCCTTGTTTCAACTTACAACACATGACTAAGATGATGCAAGTTCACTCAAGGATCATTCTGAGGAACAATCTAAGCCGAAGAAACGTGATACACACCAGACGTATTAAAATGGAACATACCACTGACTTGTATCCCTCCAAAAATACAATAACCAAATGGATTTGAATACTAGATATTGTTTCCCCCCCAAAACATTACATTTACCAGATGTTCTTACTTAAAGCAACTTACATCAAATACACAGACATTTCCCTGAAGCAAGTAGGGTAAAGTGCCTTGCCCAAGAACACCAACATTACAATGGCAGGGGCCAGAATTTGAACCGGGAACCTTCAGATTATTAGCCTGACTCCCTTACCGCTCAGCCACCTGACTCACAGTTAAATACAGGTGCACATGTCTAAATACTAACGCACCTTCTAATACTCCTGCTTAGTGTAGTCATGGAACTGAACCCTCACGTACCCAAGACACCCTTTATCATGACTCAGCTGTGGTACTGAAAACCAGTCCTCTCACGTTCCGTCCTGGATAACTTAACACGGCAGGATAGAATAACTCTGCCCAACCATGAGCATGCTGGCCAAACACGTTAGGCTCGGCCAGCGGCGTCGTTTCTATGGAAATATCCTATTACTTGATCTCTGCGAGCTAACGCAGCACAATCTCATAATTGTAACCGCTAACCAGGCAGGGACCAGTACAGCCTGGCTTCGAATGACTGTCAAAGCTCTGACACTGTCAGGTATGGGAACTGCACGCTCGATTCGGGTCACATCCTTATACGCGATGCGTCTACATTGGAGGCGCGTTTATATCTGTTACATCAACTGAAAACAAACAAAATAAAAAGACCCCCTGCCCCCCCACACAGTGTTGCGCTCGGGTCACCCTTCGTTCAGACAACGTCTCTTGGCTCGAGGGACGGAAAACACGGACGGGGAGTGTGACACGAGACGCTCAAAAAGTAGAAGAGAGAACGCAAGGTTGACATCGATAGGTGACACAGGGGCAGATAATTATTGGGTAACCCTTATAGTGACAAATGAGAAACTGGACCAGTAAGAACAATGAGAACAATAAAACCCTTAATGTTTTTTTTCACCCATCGTGTAAAATAACGGTTCTGGACAACTACTTTGTTTCACTCTTGTGTGTTGGAGAAAAGAGACTATCCTATAGAAAAGAGAGATCCTGTGACTGATCTCATTGGCTGATGCTAATTCATTTCCATAAGGCCTATCTGGTATAACCAACAGCAGGAAATGGCAAAGTGTGAACATTTTATAAAGAAAGTCTGAGGATATATTTTATAAAGAAAGTCTGCTAAAATGAATGAATGTACTTTTGCATGCCAAGGAACTTCATGAAGACATTTAGAATGTTTCTATTGAATTGGTGTCAGTGTGATATCAAGTCTGTTTAGTTTAGGTGGTACAGTATCTGCTTTATTCTACACATGAAGGCACTTTCATTCCCAAGGCAACGAAAAGAGGTTGAGCAATTGAAGTGATACATCACAGTTGGGAAAGTTCTGGGTGTATTCGATTCATGCGAATGGATTGAAACAGATTCAAATCATGCTGAGCAAGCTGATAACCACAGAGAATGGAGTGTAAATCCTGCCTGCCTCCCACACACACACTCACACACACACACACACACTCACACACACACACACACACACACCCTCCTGACCGCAAATGACAGACCCCAAAAATCTCCAAACAGCTAGACGATAATGAGTACTCACCCAGCAACACAAACAGCAGCAGGAGAGGCATTGCAGCTCAGTTGGATGCTCAGAGAAAAGGCAGCTGAAACAATAAGAGTGAGGAAATGCTGTGGACTGAGTTCAGAGTCTACCAACTCTTCAGGGAAACTAAGGAAGCCCCCCCACCCAGATGTTTCCAGATCCCACCCCCACAAAATGTGTGTTCAAAGTGCATCAGAGGGAACTGATCCCTTGAAAGTGTGCGTATGTGTGTGTGTGTGCGTGTGTGAGTGAGCGAGAGAGAGAGAGAGAGAGGGAGTGTGAGAGAGGGAGTGAGTGTGAGAGAGAGAGAGATAGATAGAGAGAGAGAGGACATGTGTGAGTGTGTGAGCGTGTCTGAGGTGAGCGGCACTCTGTTCCAGTCCAAACCTCTAGAGCCAGGGTGTTTCCGAACTCTGATTGGTCAGTCTCGAGCCTGGATCTTCCCAGCTCTGATTGGTCCAGCCCCCAGGGTGGAGGGAGGGAGCTTGCCTTACCCTTCATTGGTCACAAGCTGGGCAACACAAAGGTTATCAGTTACTCTCATCTGGGAGTAAAAGAAAGATTTCTGCAGTTTAATAAATAAAGTAAAATGTAATTAATAAAATAAAGACTGCTGTAAGTTATTCTATTGTTTGCTTATAGGATCGTACATTGTTAAAATATCAAGGGTGTCGGTTTGTTCTCAGCTGTGGACTTCAGCCTTCACCCTTGACCTTTTACTTAGCAGCACAAATGAGTTAGCTAAAATATTGGTAGGGACAATTTGAGGATCTTATTGGTGGGGACTAGAACCTAGCGTTCCCTCCGCTACGCCCATGTAAAATAGAATAGATCCGTTCCTTCAACTCGTTTCCTTCCTGAAGATTCCATCCCTCCGTTCTCAGTCATCATCATGAGTCTTTCTGATGAATGCAGCTGTAAAAATAGAATCGGGGGGGGGGAAAGAGAGAATTATTCCCCCTGGTTAAAAATAGAAGGTTAAAGGAGTGGAGTGTGTTATTTTGGGGGTAGGTCAAGGTACAGGAGTCCATTTAGACGCAATGGAGGACCCTCCATCCGGCTCTTCAGTTGGGCTATTCTGGACGCTGATTGTGAGGGTGGTTGTCACAGAGCAATGTCACAAGGTCTGTGACATGGATAGTGGTCTGCTGCCTGCATGGCCACCCCTTAGAGGGTGCACAGACACACACAGACACAAACAGACACACAAACTAACACACACACACCGACACACACACAGACACACATAGACACACACAGACACACACAGACACACAAACTGACACACACACCGACACACACAGACACACATAAACACACACAGACACACACAGACACACAAACTAACACATACACCGACACACACACAGACACACACAGGCACACAAACTGACACACACACCGACACACACAGACACACAAACTAACACACAGACATATACACAGACACACACACATACACACACACACACACCGACATACACACAGACACACACAGACACACAGACACACACACACATTGTTCTCTGTGAAAAAAGGTTATGTGTGTGAATGTTTGTGCTGGTAACTGTATGTAAAAAGTAAGACTTGAGTGATAGTATTATTAAAATGTTCATCCTGGATTACGTTTTATTGAAAGGATTTGTGTCAGGGTCATGGGGTTCATTCTAAACTAAACTGCATCCCCCCCCACATACTTATGTAAGGGGAAATTATACATTTTGAAGCCCACAATAATTAAAGTAAAAAAAAACAAACTAACAGAATATGACGATATCTGCTGTCTGGTCGTTTTTTCACTTGATATATTATCACCAGGGTTGCTCCAAGGACAGGTCGAAAGGAATAAATGCATCAGTTTGAAGCACTGCACAAAAAACCACTAGGTGGCGCCAGTGTTCAACAGACCATGGGCATCTTATAGGTTGTTTATTTGGGCAGACTTTAGTTTTGAAAACATCAGAGTATTGTCGTTTCATGAGTGCGGTAGTTTGTAGTAGGCTGGTTAAATCTCCTTGTGATGTTGTAAACCCATAAAGATCTATGAGTGTTTATTAAATAAGCCATTCCATTTTTTTTCCTCTTTGTCTCTATCCATAAAAATAAATTATTCATGTTAATTCCATAAAAATACATTATTCATGTCCTCAATTCATTTTCTTGAGCATTATTCCAGTGTAACCTACAGTTGGAAAGGCAACAGCTTACATGCATGTATGTGTCCCAAATAGTGCTCCCCTTCAGGCAGAAAAGCGAAAAAAAGAAGCTGTAACTTCCTGCTAAATAGGGTTCCAAGCGCGGAAAGCTGCGCAATTGTCAGATTTGTGAAACACACGATAAACGCCGGGCGTTCTCAAAGATACAGTTTAGTCTAATCCTGGTTGTTTTAGATCCGTGAAATGTAGGCACGGTTCAGGGGGCGGGGGACGAGAAGAATCGGCGCCTCAAAGCAGATCACGCCGAATTTGAATCGTCACCGACGGACCCGGGACGGATTTCATTCCGTGAATGAAACTATCACATTTGTTTGATCCAGCCTTCAAATCCTGCACGGTTTCTACCAGGTAGGCGACACCATCACGTACCAAAACCGTATTTTATGCAGAGTTCAAATTTACTCGATTCGTCATCAGCTTTGTGTTTTTATTATCTTATCAAATTGTTGTGGTGCGCAGGCGTGTGTGTTTGTCAAACAAAAAGTCAAAGCCCTCCTATTTCTACTGGGGTTATAAATATTCATTGGATTATATTTATTATAGTCATAATAACCCACTTTATGGCCAGACCGCGGTATAATGATTGAATCAAACACGGTGTAACCGAGATCCGCTCGAAATGTGATCAACGGGAGTAGAAAGTGTTCCTAGTAGAAGTAGTAATACTTCTTTAAAATCTACCGTATTTCAATACACGAAGATTCACGAATTTAACCTTTAACAATAGTAAGTGCGCGGAATTCAGTGAATGTTTAAGCGCCAGATAGAGAAAGTTGGGTGTTGAGGTCACAGGATTGTGCAGGACAGGGTGATAAAGGACTCAGTCCCTTGCATACTTCATGTGCTGGGCCCTGATTGGTCGGCTTAATCACTTAATTGCTCCAATCCCGTTAATCGTTTGTAATTAGAAAAGGGGGCGGGGCTTCATGCAAGTCTGGACCCATTCATTGGAAGTGAAGTTTGGATTCTTATGCGTGGCTGAGATGTTTGGATGTTCGTGGAGAAATCATGAGCAAGGCTCGGTGTCTTTCCCCTTTTATCTCTTTGGGGGTTATCTGTGCGCGAGTCTGGGCGAGATTTCAGCTCTTTGATGAGCGGTTTGAAGTTGTCCAGTCGCTGTTGGCTATCACTCAGGGGTTATCAGCTCACACCGGTGCTCATTGCTGTGTGGGCCAGCAGATCTGCTGAATACGCTTTTTGATGAGCGAGACCCAGAGAGTCCTTCGGGAGCCATGGTTAACACGTTCTCCAGGATACAGGCTTCAGCACAGGGCTGTTGGTGTTAACCTGCTGGGCAGAGAGGTAATGCTGTACTGGACCTGAGAGATGGAGAGAGAGGGGGAATGAGAGAGAGGTAGAGAGAGAGAGAGAGAGGGGGGATTTTTGTCTGAGAGCTGTGTCCCGCTTGCTCTCTCTTTCATTTACTTGAGCGATCAAAGGTCAAAGCTGCAGACCCCCCTGCAATGCCACCCCCCCCCTTTCCTCCACCCTCCCTTCCCTCTTCCTCCACCCTCCCTCCCTCCAGTGTCTCTCTCTCTCTCCCCCTCTCTCTCTCTCTCTCTCTCTCTCTCTCTCTCTTTCTCTCCTATCTGTTCATAATGACTCTGGGAGGATATCCATTTCCACCCTGCCCTTCTCTCAAATCTCCAGACCCCCTCTCTCCCCCCCCCCCCTTCCCCTCCCCCCTGTCCCACCAGACTTCAGTACTCCACCCGCCCCCTGAGGTAAACCTGCCAAGCTCAGACAAATATCCTAATGGTTCTGGAAAGGTTCTCTGCTGTGTGAAGTCTGGTTCCCCGCCCCTGCCCCCTGCCCCCTGCTCCCCTAGCAGATGGGGAGTCCTCAGTGCTGGTCGTCCGCCATCGATTTTTGGGTGGAGGGCCTGGGCCAAGCCTAGATCCTTGGGATGTGAATCCTCCCTCCCTCCCATCATTCGTACGTCTATCCTCTGGTTATAAACTGTGCGATCGAGAATAAACAGGTTCTAGTCTCCTTACTCCTCCATCAGCTCCTACCTCTTCTCACACACACACACACACACACACACACACACACGGTCCCTGAGTGTTTGTGGAGGGGCTCATGAATATTGTAGTGTGAGGGGGTCTAGGCAGACTAGTCTACCATCTTCTGCTGTCAACAGCTCTGTCAGGGCAGACAGTGGAAGGAAGGGAGGGGGGAGGGCAGGGTGGAGAGACGGAGGAATACCTCCCTGGCCTCGGGAGAGGGGGGGTGGGGGGGGGGGGGGAGGGTGTACCTGAATCACACGCCCAGTGACCCTGGGACAGTGTTGTGTTTTCTGCTTACCACAGAACAGAACGCGCTCCAACAGACACGAATGTAACAAACAAAATGGAGTTTGCTTCGGAAACGCCTTTTTATTCTGTAAAAGTGTCCTCTTTTTTCTTGCTCTCACTCCTCGTGGCTCTCTCTCTCTCCCCGTCTCTCTCTCTTTCTCTGTTTGTTTTCTCTGTCTTAATGAATGGCTTCATAACAGGCCAGGCTCAAGCCCAGCTTGCCAATGCTAACATCCCTCTGAGAGGCAGACAGGAAGAAGCCTAGGGTGTCCACGCAGGGCCAGTTTGCCCTGGGGTGTGTCAGGGCCTGGTCTGGGTTCTAGAAGGCTCCGTGGATGATAGGAGATGAGTCTCACCAAAAGACAGGAACACCTGACTAACGAGGGGCGTGTGTGTGTGTGTGTGTGTGTGTGGGTGTGGGTGTGGGTGTGTGGGAGGGCTTTTTTGGCTTGTAACCATGTGCTGCGGTAAGTCAGAAGGAAGTAACTGGTCTGGGGGTAGGGGGGGGGAGGGAGGGAGGTAGGGAAGGAGAGAAGTTGGAGGGAGAGGGGGGCAGGGAGAGGAAGAGGGGGGTGGGAGTGTAAGGAGGAAGGGGCTTTTGAAAGCAAGGATCCTTTTCGCGGGGCCTGTTTCAGGAGGTAAGATGATGTGAAAAATGATCTTGTTGAAACACGCTCCATAGAGTGGAACCTCATTGCCTTGATTTAACAAGTGTGTGTGTGTGTGAGTGTGAGTGTGTGTAAAAGAGACCAACTTCTGCGTGCCCCGCTTGTGCGTTGTTTTTGAGCAAGCCTCTGCACTTGTGAGTGTGTGCACACATGCGTGTAATTGACGTGTGTGTGTTTTTTCGGCGTGTGTGTGAGCAGGAACCTGTCCAGAGGGTCGACATGACGACATACTTACCCCCCCCCCCCCCCCCCCCCCCACCAGGCTGATCAGAAACATGTGGCTCCATCTCAATCACTTTTGGACTCCGATCATTTTTCCCTTTGTGAAGGCGTGTGTTTGGATGTGTGTGTGTTGTGTGTGTGTTGTGTGTGTTGTGTGTGTTGTGTGTGTTGTGTGTGTTGTGTGTGTTGTGTGTGTGTGTTGTGTGTGTTGTGTGTGTGTGTGTTGTGTGTGTTGTGTGTATCTGTGTGTGTGTGTATCTGTGTGTGTGTGTATCTGTGTGTGTGTGTATCTGTGTGTGTATCTGTGTGTGTTTAAACCCCTCTCTTGAGCATGCTCAGTCTTTGGTGTGTATCATCAGACCAGCTGCAGAGTGGTAACTAAGGAAACCTCACACACACACACACACACACACACACACACACACACACACACACACACACACACAGCACATCCCAGTCAACACTCTCTAAACTCCCTCCTCCGACTCGCCCTCTAAACGGGCGCGCCTTCCGATCGGCAGCACATTGACCAATCATGATCCTCTGATTGTTTTCATCGCCGAGGAAACTTGTTCCCCCCTGCTGTCGTCATGGTTCCCTCAGGACGCAACTGCAGTCTGGCTGCGAACGCCTTCCTGTGGACCTCCAGCCATCACTGGAGCTGAGGGCCCTGGTGTGTGTGTGTGTGTGTGTGTGTGTGTGTGTGTGTGTGTGTGTGTGTGTGTGTGTGTGTGTGTGTGTGTGTGTGTGTGTGTGTGTGTGTGTGTGTGTGTGTGTGTGTGTGTGTGTGTGTGTGTGTGTGTGTGTGTGTGTGTGTGTGTGTGTGTGTGTGTGGAGGCTGGATCTTAACGTGTTATCTTAACCTCATGTGTTTGTTTGTTTGTACGTGTGTGTGTTTCCGGACCGTGTCTCTAATGTGTGTGTGTGTGCGTTGTTATAACCTCATTATGCTCATGTGGGTGGTTTGCTGTCTGAATGCATCCGGTTGTTTGGACTACAAGAGTCTTTCTCTCTCCACGGAAGAGAAGTGTGTGTCTGTGTGTGTCTGTGTGTGTCTGTGTGTGTCTGTGTGTGTCTGTGTGTGTCTGTGTGTTTGTTCCGGACTGTATTTCTAATGAATGTGCAAGTGTGTTTTGATGTTGTGTGTGTGCATGGTTCCAGACTCTGTGTGTGTGTGCAAGCATGCATATCCCATTGAAGCCCCCTCGATCCCAGGAGAGACAGAGAGAGAGAGAGAGGGAGAGAGGGAGAGAGGGAGAGAGGGAGAGAGGGAGAGAGGGAGAGAGGGAGAGACAGATTCCTGAGCGTCTGAAAGCCGTTAGCATGGACGTGTGTGCGCGGCATCGCCCTGGCAACAGGGTCAAGCCTGCGACCATGGGAACAGCGGGGTGCCAAGGCCTGGGCAGAACGAGCTGCTGAACGCTGGGAGAGATGTTTGATGTTTGATGAACTCGTCAGGTCACATGACCTGTCTGTCTAACTCTCTGTCTGTCTGCCTGTCTGTCTTTCTATCTGCCTGTCTGTCTGTCTGTCTGTCTGCCTGCCTGGGTGGGGGCGGGGGGGGGGGGTAGTGTGTCTGTGCCCCCCAGGTCTCCACATTAACATGGGTGCTTAGTTAGATGTGTTCCAGGTCACAGGGCTAATCAAACTAATTACTGCTGCTGCCCAATGCATCCCTGTGTGTGTGGGTGTGTCTGTGTCTGTGTGTGGGTGTGTGTTTGTGCGTGTGCGTGTGTGTGTGTGGGTGTGTGTTTGTGCGTGCGTGTGTGTGTGCGGGTGTGTGTGTCTGTGTGTGTGTGTGTGCGTGTGTGTGTGTGTGGACCTACGTGAGGTTGTCCCAGCAGTTGTTGAGGTGTTGATCCTGCAGCGAGGAGGGGTATGCAGCAGTCCTATTTCTGAGAGTGTGTGTGTGTGTGTGTGTGTGTTTGTGTGTTATCAGTCAAAACCTTCTGAAGCATGTGACCTGGCTCGTCCTCTTTCAGTGTTTTGGAGACGAGACACAAAACATACACACACACACTGCCTGTGGAGAGGTATTCACATAATACGTTTATTCTCTGGTTTATGATCTTTTATATAAATAAATAAAGCTGCACCCTGAGTTCAGGAGCTATTTCTCTCTCTCTCTCTCTCTCTCTCTCTCACACACTCTCGGGAAACATGCTCCGCTGCCTCTCGTGCCAAATTCATCGTGCCATCGGCTATCTTCGTTTGATGTAGTTGTCTACATCTGAGACGACACCCATGTCACGGCCCCCCCCCCCCCCCCCAAACACACCCGCGGTGACGTATCTGCAGTGACAGGATGGCTGCTTGTTGGCAGTGTGTGTGTGTGTGTGTGTGTGTGCGCTCAGGCTCCCAGGCTGTGTATGTAGGTCAGAGAGCTGCTGTGTTACAGTCATGCTGCCTGCCGCACTGTCTCAACCCAGGGTGCAGTACGGTGTGTGTGTGGGTGTGTGTGTGTGGGTGGGTGTGGGTGTTTGTGTGTGGGTGTGTGTGGGTGTGTGTGTGTGTGTGTGGCTGTGTGTGTCTGTGTGTGTGTGTGTGCGTGTGCGTGTGCGTGTGCGTGGGTGTGGGTGTGTGTGTGTGTGTGTGTGCGTGTGCGTGTGCGTGGGTGTGTGTGTGTGTGTGTGTGTTCAGCAGGTGGACAGACAGGAGTCTTAGTGATAGTGCTATATGAAGCCACATGCCTGGGTGGTGATGGCTCCTATTTACAGAGGGATCTGTCTGTAGTGTTAACATGTTGATATCAGATCTCTCAACACACACACACACACACACACACACACACACACACACACACAAGGGACCCAGCGCGCTAATACACATAGTTTATTGCTTCCTTGGCACAAATAGAACCTTTTATGTGTGTGTGTGTGTGTGTGTGTGTGTGTCTGTCCAGTGAGTTCTATATGGAAACATGTTGACCCCCCCAAGTTGTTGGGTGTATCTGTGTGTGTGTGTGTGTGTGTGTATTTACTATATATACATGTGAGTGTGAGTCTGTGTGTGTCTGTGTGTCTGTGCGTGTGTCTGTGTCTGTGTGTGTGTGTGTGCTCGTCCTATGATACTGAAGGAGGATGATAGTCATGCTGGTCCATCTGTCCTGCTCCACATGGACGTCACTCACACAGCCTGAGCTGAGATCTAACAGCAGCCAGCCAGTCCTGGAGAGCACACATGCAGACTCACACACACAGAGACACACACACACACATTCACACACACTCACACACACTCACAGACACATGCAGGCTCACACTCACACATGCAAACACGCATTCACACACACTCACACACAGATACACACACACTCACAGATGCATGCACACATGCTCACACACTTACAGACGCACACACACACACACACGCTCTCAGTTTCCACTGAGGATGTTTCTGGAGAGGGACATGGACTGATACCCCCAGAATGCTTAGCTGCTGCCCTGTCACACGTTCCAGACCCGGGTCACGTGACACCAACAGGAAGTAGAAGAGGAATCCATATCCTGTTCCCTCTTCCTTCAAGCAACAGAGGAAATGACTTGATAGAACCTACACTGAGAAATGATATATTTCGAGTGACACGCTTTCCAGCACACATACCGTATCTTTTCCATCCAGTTCTCTTCCACACAGAGGCTGTCAACATACACACACTTGTCATCGTGATGTTTGTGTGACCTTCCACCGCACGATGTCACTCTTTTGTGGGTTAGAGGAAGTCGTCTTGTGTTCCAGAGTGATCGTCCTCCATTCGAACTCTTTGTGAAGTCGCTTGATCCGGAAAAATCTGGCCTGTGCCCCCCCCCCCCCCCCCTCAGTTCATGCATTCACACACCTTCATATTCCCATGTACTAGTCTTTCCCTTAGACAGAATTTTCTGGAAAACAGACTTTCCTCGAGTTTCCTCAGTCAAGACTGCGTCTTTGGTGTAAAAACCAACCAATGGACGGATATTTAATAATAGCCTTAATGACGTGTTTAACGTATATTTAAGCCGAACGACTTAAACAAACGAGTGCTTGGGCAGTTGACCTTGGCTGCCACTCACTGAGGTTGATGGGAGGTTGATGGGAGGTTGATGGGAGGTTGATGGGAGGCAGATGCCAACAGCAACATCGACATTGTTTTTCCTGGCACGCTTTAGCTTAGCTACAACTATTTGGAAAGCCCTTTTACTTTGAGGTGGTATTTATGTGTGTGTGTGTTACTATGAAGTAATAAAGTGTGTGTGTGAGTACTAGGGTTAGTGTTGTGTATGTTGGGTGTCAGTGTGCAACTGCGGGTGATAGATGTGTGTGTGTGTGTGTGTGTGTGTGTGTGTATGTGTGTAACTACAAGGTGATGGATGTGTCTGGTGTGTACTGAAGGATTTCACATCTCAATGGAGAGAGAGGTAACACGTGTCTGAGCATTTCCATTTCCTTTGTCATTCCACCCTTCTCTCCCCTTCTCTCTCTGTGTCTCTCCCCTTCTCTCTCTGTGTCTCTCCCCTTCTCTCTCTCTGTCTCTCCCCTTCTCTCTCTGTGTCTCTCCCCTTCTCTCTCTGTGTCTCTCCCCTTCTCTCTCTGTGTCTCTCCCCTTCTCTCTCTGTGTCTCCCCCTTCTCTCTCTGTGTCTCTCCCCTTCTCTCTCTGTGTCTCTCCCCTTCTCTCTCTGTGTCTCTCCCCTTCTCTCTCTGTGTCTCTCCCCTTCTCTCTCTGTGTCTCTCCCCTTCTCTCTCTGTGTCTCTCCCCTTTTCTCTCTGTGTCTCTCCCCTTCTCTCTCTGTGTCTCTCTCCTGCTCTCTGGGCAGCCTGGAAGATCATTGAAGAGGTTAGAGAGTTTATACACCATGGCTAGAGTCCACCAGGACACACACACTCACTTACTCACTCAGGCAACCAGACTGATAATTTAAAAGGAGCGGAGGATGGGGGCGGGAGGGAAGAGAGAGGAGGGGTGAGACGTGGGGAGAGAGGCAGAGAGGCAGATGGAGGGATGGATGGGGAATGGTTGGATTGGTGATGGGTGAGAGAAGGACTGCAGGATGACCCCGTGTGGGTGTGTGTGTGTGTTCAATGTCGTACATATGGTTTGCTCAGTAAACATTTTGCTATATTATATCTAACCAGCTCATCCATCCATGAAACCATCTGCTAGTTATGCTCTTCATCATCTGTACATTTTCTCCTGTAGGAGTGTGTTGACTGTAAACATGAGGCTGTTCCTCCTCGTCTCCCTCCTCCTCCTGTTCCTCCTCTTCCTCCTCCTCCTGCTCCTCCTCTTCCTCCTCCTCCTGCTCCTCCTCCTCCTGTTCCTCCTCCTCCTGTTCCTCCTCCTGTTCCTCCTCCTCTTCGTCCTCCTGCTTCTCTTCCTCCTCCTGCTTCTCTTCCTCCTCCTGCTCCTCTTCCTCCTCCCGTCTCCGCTCACCAATCCTCGCTGACCAAATCACGCTAATGACCGCCGCCACGTTATGTAACCATGGCGATGCCAAACACAGGGTTGCGTCCTCGGTTTTAATTGGGGGGGGGGGGGGGGGGGTGTCCTACATTGGTAGGACTAAGTCGCAAAGATATTTAGTCTCTTTTGGATTTTAATTGGGCGACGACAATTTAAATGGGGTCAGAGGTCGCCGGCGTCAGTGTGTAGTCCTGTCAGAGCCGTCTGGGGTCGTTAGCCTGCTTGCGTAAGACCGGCCGGTTGCCACGGTTTCCTGCTGACTGCTTGACGATGTTTCAAAGCTGAGAGAGTGATTCTAATACGCAGCGATCTAACAGAGAATCACACATGGAGCTGCTGACACTGCTGTTGATGCAGGGTGTTTCTGCCTTGTCATTGTGTGGAAAGTGTCCTTGAATCTCTCTCACACACACACACACACACACACACTCACACACACACACACACACACACACACAAATGTGGAAGATGTCTGTATCTGCTGATGTGCTGGAGGATTATTCAAGCCTTGGACCTTGGGAGTACATCCAAAATCAATACCTCACACACACACACACTCACTCACTCACACTCACTCACACACAAACACACACACCACATATGACATCCATTGCTTTCTAGAGCTGAGGGTTAGACCCTGTGTTGACACAGATGCTGTTGCCCCAGGTGACAGACATCACGGGGGCCCCTGAGGTCCGTGGGGCTTAGGGAGGGAGGGAGGGAGGGAGGGAGGGAGGGACACCCCCTGACCTCAGGAACCAGAGAAGGGAACCCCCCAGAGAACCTCTCACGGTTCTCCAAGTTCCCCCTGAGCTACACATGATGAATGAGAAGAGAGGACAGGTCAGAGGAAAGGGGGGGACCTCACCCCCACCCCTCCCCCCCACCCCTCACCCTCACCCTCCCACAGGCTGGCAAGCTCTCCGTTTGATCACGTGTGTTGCCTGGTTGTGATTTACGTGTGACCGGAGCGTTCCGTGTTCTGTTACAGATCACACAGCTCCGTCTCGGTTTTCACTAATATGTCATCAACAAATGTTTCTGCGTTCACTTCGGTTTTTCGCTATCAGGCTTCAAACACGTAGCTGTGTATAAAATGTCTAACTCTAACTAACTCTGCCTGTCTGTCTGTCTGTCCTTCTATCTGCCTGGCTGTCCTCCTGTCTGACTGTCTTCATGTCTGTCTGTCTGTTTCAGGACGGTGAGACATACTAAAGGATCCCCCCTGAACCAGGAAGTGAACCGCTTCTCCAGAGAGGTAAGGAGATCAACACCTTAATCTAGAACAACTGCCTCTCTCTCTCTCTCTCTCTCTGTCTCTCTCTCTGTCTCTCTGTCTCTCTCTCTCTCTCTCTCTCTCTGTCTCTCTCTCTCTCTCTCTCTCTCTCTCTCTCTGTCTCTCTCTCAAACACCTGTTGATCATATCGACCACACCGCAATTCCCAGATTTCCTGGATATCTAATCTCACGTAGCGAAAACGGGTTTTTGAGAGGAACTTTGATCCAACTCTGTCGGCCCTGAGAGAGTGCAAACTTAGAAAAATGAACCGCTCGCAGAATTAGGTTAGTTCGATTAGACATGGCAATCTTGCAAATCGAATCAAACTTTAAACTCTGACAAGGTTTTTTTTTTTTCATGAGGTGAAGTCTCTACAGTTCCTCTCAAGGATGCAGCCTCATTTTAGGAAAGAGATGCTGTGGGGCAGCAGCAGGGGATTGTGGGATCATCCTTCAGACACTTGAGCCAATGGGAGGTTGTCTGGTCAGTGATGTCACACCCTCTGGCCAGACATTTTAACTGTCCTGGGACGTCCTTTTGGGGGGGGGGGTGGGGGGGGGAGTGTGACGCTGGAGTTGAATGATGGTTAAACCATCTCTCTCTCTCTCTCTCTCTCTCTCTCTCTCTCTCTGTTCTCTCTCTTTCTATCTCTCTTTCTCTTCCCCTCCTCCCTCCTTTGTGGTTTTGAGGCCTGCCGGAACTTTCCAATGTCATATGATGGATTTACCGTGTCTTAATCTGGCCCCCCCCATGTCTGACTGGAGTTCAGATCCAGCTTCCAACTGCTCCCTGGTCCATTCACAAGACACGGAGGATAGTCGTCAATTCAAATGGCCATGGTAACGGCTTCAGAGACGGAGAGAGACCAGAGGGAGAGACCAGAGCCCAAGTTTGTAGACGGAGGTGTCTTTCTGGGGGAACCTGCTAGAACTGTAGGGTCCCTGCATGTCATAGACGGCAGGTTGGCAGGTTACCCAAAGACACACACACACACACTGATGCACACACACACACTGACACACACACACACTGACACACACACACACACACTGACACACACTCACAGACACTGACACACACTCACAGACACACACACACACACACACACACACACACACACACACACACACACACACACTGCGAGGCTAGAGGAAAACAATCCGGGTCGGTGACTTGCTGACGTGTCTTGCTATGTGACACATATCTCTCTGTTGGTCTCCAGCTCTGGAATACAGCTCTCTCTTCTGTCGTCACCTCTCTCTCTCTATCAGCTCTCTCTCCCTCCCTCCCTGTCTCTTCTCCCTCCCTCTTCACCTCTCCTCTCTCCTCTCTTTCTCTTCAGCGCTCTCTTTAATTTTTCCAGTCAATCTTTGTCTCTTTCCTTAGCTGTGTTTTTTCCTAGGGCATCGACAGAATATAACTTTTGAACGTCTCAACCAGCAAAATGAACAAAGTATCACTGCCCATGCCACAGCATTCACTACCACTCTGAAGAGAATAAATCTTTTAAAAATATAATTTAAAATGCACAATAAACAAGTGTCAAACAGTAACAGAGGCAACAGCTCTATCCTTGAGATCTACCTTGTACTCGTTTTATTTTCTTTATCTCCTTTTTAAGATTTCATTTATTAAGCTATTTGTATGTATGTACAAAAAAAATCAGCAAGTTGAATTTGCCTTCGGACGGTCGAACAGATTCGCTGTGTCGTCAAAGAAGAGAGGAAAAAGAAAGAAAAAGGAAATCGTTTTAAAAACCTTTTTAGACAAAATAAACGTACTACAAGAGTTATTGCTTGGTACTGCTGGATAGAGGATGAACAACTATTCAAAAAGTTTATTGTCGTTTTTCTTTTCTTCTTCTAGAATTGTGCCAGGTTTTCAATGGAGCGCCTAAGCAAGGAAGTGCAGGGTAACTTGTGTGGTAGCTGCTTGTCAAAAACAATAAACAAAAAACATTCAAATAAAAAGAACATTTGACGATTTCACTCGCTGAAATACGCATAGAGCACCCACATTCGAAAGGGGGGGGGGGGGGGGGGGGGGGGGGGTGGATGGAGATCCACAGGCCCCCTCCCGCTCTGTCCTCACCTTCTCTGGGCTCGGTGTGGTTAACATCGTTCATGGCAGGTAGGAGACTATTGTCAGAGCATTTGGTGTTTTCGTTTGTGTGTGGTCCCCCCCCCCGCCCCCCGCCCCCCCCACGCCCCCCCCCCGCCCCCCCCCACCCCCCCCCCACCCCTCCCACCATTTTAGTTTGATCTGCACTTTCGTGATGGTTGTTTTTACAATAGCACCGGTTCCACAATCCAGAGTTCTGGTACGGCTGGAGCAGAGAAACAGAGAGGGGGGTGGGGGGGGGGGGTCAAAGACAGGAGCACGTCAGAAGGGGAGGAGGAGGAGGAGGAGGGGGGGGGCGACATGTTGATATGACGAGAAGACTGCCACCCTCCCTCCCCCACAGTGTCCGGAGCAACCCATCCAGGTGACGCGTTCCAGGTTTGTGTTCTGGCAGAACGAACGCACCGGACACAGAGAACCGGACCCACTCGGAACCGCAGAACGGCACCCGGAACGTGGAACTCATTCAGGTCGTATTTCCATACGCTGTGTCAAACATTTAGAATGCATTCGTGGTAAAAGAAGAAGACAAGGTTTGTTTTTCTTTCGAAAACCAAAGGGTTCACTTGAAGCGACAACGTAAAGTACGCGTCAAATATAATCTCTTTTATAGGTCAAGGGGAATCGTAGCATGGTTAATGCATTTGAAAGGGGGGGGGGGGTCTGAGTGCGGTGGGTCTCTGGTCCGGGGGCCGGTTCTGTGTCCTGGTGGCTGATGGGAAGGGAGGAGGGGCGGGGTCGTGTGTCCTGCTGGCTAGAGGGGGCGGAGCTCCTCAAAGTACGGAGCGAGAGTCTGGGGGGGGGGGGGGGGGTTTAAGTCACCATCGTCACTGGCAGGAGGGTGTAAGTTGTCAGGTGACGGGGGGGGGGGGGACTGCAGGAGGATAGACAGGCTAAACCACAGGACGGGGGGGACAGGGGACGTTTGGTACGGGTGAGCAGTGCGGCGCTGGTGTGCTGAGCCGGGGGGCGAGGCCTAGGAGGAGAAGGCCAGCTTGACGCTGCAGGAAGAGTATCCCTCGTCGCTGGCCAAGCTCTGCAGGCCTGCTGTGGTCTGTCCAGGTCGCTGGCGCTGCCCGTGCTCACGCTGTCCAGCTCCCCGTGAGAGAACTCAGTGCTTTCCACGTCCACCTCGATCTCCTCTGGAGAGGGAGAGAGGGGGAGAGAGAGGGGAGAGGGGGAGAAGGTGAGAAGAGGCGAGGGAGAAAGGAGGAGGGGGGGGCAGGGAGAGAGGGAGGGCTTATAACCTCTGACGGGACACGCCACTGCAACATGCTACAATCTGTGTGTCGGTGGGTACGTGTGTGTGTGTGTGTCGGTGGGTACGTGTGTGTGTGTGTGTGTGAGCAGCAGAGACCCTCCCCCCTCACCTTGGTCAGAGTCGGAGCGCTCGGAGCAGACGGTGGAGCCCACGCTGTCCATGCGTATCCTCTCCCCCTCCCCGGCCCCCGGCCCGGCCCCCGGCCCCCCCTGCAGCAGGTCCCAGCTGCCGCTGCAGGTGACGCTGCTCTCTCTCCAGAGACTCCAGCTGGTACTGGCTCTTTACGGTCCGCCTCTTCAAGTTTCTGATTGGACAAGGGGAGAGAGAGAGAGAGAGAGAGAGAGAGAGGAGGTGTTTATGACGGAGTTCTTCAATCGGGTGGGGGGGGGTTCAGAACAAGTCAGTTGAGGGGGAGAGAGGATGAAAGGAAGAGAAACAGGAGAAATAGAGAGATGAAGGGGGAGAGAGAAAGAGAGGAGGAGAGAGAGGAGAGAGAGAGAAAGAGAGGAGGAGAGAGAGAGAGACAGAGAGAGAGACAGAGAGAGAGACAGAGAGAGAGACAGAGACAGAGAGAGAGAGACAGAGAGAGAGAGACAGAGAGAGAGGACAGAGAGAGAGACAGAGAGAGAGAGAGACAGAGAGAGAGAGACAGAGAGAGAGAGAGACAGAGAGAGAGAGACAGAGAGAGAGAGAGAGAGAGAGACAGAGAGAGAGAGAGAGAGACAGAGAGAGAGACAGACAGAGAGAGAGAGAAAGAGAGAGACAGACAGAGAGAGAGACAGACAGAGAGAGAGAGAAAGAGAGAGAGAGAAAGAGCAGCCAGGAAACAAAGAGGGCGAGCGAGTTGTTTGCTCATTTGTCATTTCCATGTTCTTTGTTTACTTCAGCAATTTACACTAGCCCCCCCCAGGGGTCACCATGGCAACAACCATCAATACTTTTCTAGCACGGCCACATGTGAACCCTGTCACTGTTGGTCACCACGGCTGCCAGCGCGATGACCGTCACCCCTGGCGACCGGCCAAAACACAGCTCCGTCAATAAGAGAGAAATAGACTGTGTGTGTGTGTGTATAGTACTGTGTGTGTGTGTTACTGTGTGTGTCTGTGTTATTGTGTGTGCGTTTGTTACTGTGTGTGTTTGTTACTGTGTGTGTGTGTTACTGTGTGTGTGTGTTACTGTGTGTGTGTGTTACTGTGTGTGTTACTGTATGTGTGTGTTACTGTGTGTGTGTGTGTTACTGTGTGTGTGTTACTGTGTGTGTGTGTTACTGTGTGTGTGTGTGTTTCTGTGTGTGTGTGTTACTGTGTGTGTGTGTTACTGTGTGTGTTACTGTATGTGTGTGTTACTGTGTGTGTGTGTTACTGTGTGTGTGTGTTTCTGTGTGTGTGTGTGTTACTGTGTGTGTGTGTTACTGTGTGTGTTACTGTGTGTGTGTGTTTCTGTGTGTGTGTGTGTGTGTGTTACTGTGTGTGTGTGTTACTGTGTGTGTTACTGTATGTGTGTGTTACTGTGTGTGTGTGTTACTGTGTGTGTGTTACTGTGTGTGTGTGTTACTGTGTGTGTGTGTGTTTCTGTGTGTGTGTGTTACTGTGTGTGTGTGTTACTGTGTGTGTTACTGTATGTGTGTGTTACTGTGTGTGTGTGTTACTGTGTGTGTGTGTTTCTGTGTGTGTGTGTGTGTGTGTTACTGTGTGTGTGTGTTACTGTGTGTGTTACTGTGTGTGTGTGTTTCTGTGTGTGTGTGTGTGTGTGTTACTGTGTGTGTGTGTTACTGTGTGTGTTACTGTATGTGTGTGTTACTGTGTGTGTGTGTGTGTGTTACTGTGTGTGCGTGTTACTGTGTGTGTTACTGTATGTGTGTGTTACTGTGTGTGTGTGTGTTACTGTGTGTGTGTGTTTACTGTGTGTGTGTTACTGTGTGTGTGTTACTGTGTGTGTGTGTGTTACTGTGTGTGTGTGTTTACTGTGTGTGTGTCAGCGTGCTGCTCCGTACCTTAATGTGGGACTTGGCCTTGTTGAGCAGTCCCAGAGTGGTGTGGCGGTTACAGTCTGGACCCAGAGGAATGAGAGACTTCAACCGCTCTAAACACAACCGCAGGTGGGCTCGCCTGGAGAGAGGGGGAGGGAGGGGAGGGAGGGAGGGAGGGAGGGAGGGAGGGGGGAGAGGGGGAGAGAGGGAGGGGGAGAGAGGGGAGGGAGAGAGAGAGGGAGAGAGGGAGAGAGGGAGGGAAAGAGGGAGGGGGAAAGAGGGAGGGGGAGAGAGGGAGGGAGAGAGGGATCAATAAAACGATACCCAAAGTGTGACATAACCATGCGGAGAGCAGGAGCAGTGTTCACTACAACCCACAGCAGCACTGGGTCTGTCCTCCTATTTCCCAGCATTCCGTGGGGTTAGAGGGCTCAGCTTAAGGACAGGGGAGCCGTCTCCCCCCATCTCTCTCCCCGTCTCTCCCCCCGTCTCTCTCCTCTAACAGCAGACTGGAAAGAGCTTCTAACCTAATCAGTAGTCATTAGAGCTGATAGAGACTCATAGCTGACACTACCTGAAGCACTAGACTGAGTCTGTCAGACCAGACTGGAGTGTGTGTGTGTGAGAGAGTGTGTGTGTGAGTGTGTGTGTGTGTGTGTGTGTGTGTGTGCGTGTGCGGTGTGTGTGTGTGTGTGTGTGTGAGAGAGAGTGTGTCTCCAGCCAGGACCGCGGCTTTAGATAATGTTTAAACCTGACAGACTGCAGGTCTATTATGGACACTCTGCTTTCAAGTGCTTGGGAGGAGCCGTGCGTGTGTGTGTGTGTGTGTGTGTGTGTGTGCGTGTCTGCACGCAAACTGTTTTGGAAAACTTGAGTGATACGTCTGTGCTGTGCGGGGGAGGAAGGAGGGGTGGTGAGCTGCCTGCACGTAGAGAATGATGACCCACACACACACACACACATCAGGTGATAGCTATCAGTCTGACTCTCTGTCTGCCTGTGTTATCAGACACACAGGGCACACCAAGACCTCTTTCACTCTTTATCAGCAGTCAGCCAAGCCCATCAGTCATCCAATCAGCCTGCCAGCCAGCTAGTCGGTAATCCAGTCATTCAGTCACCTAGTCAGTCATCCAGCCAGCCAGCCCAGGTGAGGACAGGGAGAGAGGTTGTGTCAGCAGATGGAGGACTGCATAGTGTTACAGGCCAGCGCTATCAAACTCTCCTGGGACATGTCTGGGACACGTCACACCACACACACGTGCGCACACACACACACGTCACACACACACACACTCTTTCGGGGTGGCCTTTCTGCATCTATAAACATAATCACACTCCCATTATAGCTTGCAAAATGTTATCACTCTCACATCACACGGACTAGCGTGGACTTTGATGGGGAGGGGAGAGGGAGGGGAGAGAGGGGGGAGGGGGGAGAGGGAGGGAAGGGGGGAGAGGGAGGGAAGGGGGGAGAGGGGAAGGCGTCTACATGTCTCGACGTGTCCCTCTCTAGGAGCTGTGGGGTCAATATTGCCCTCCCCCCTCCTCCCCCCCTCCTTCTTAGCTCAAGCCTCACGGACACACCCACGGGGGGGGGGGGGGGGGGGGGCGGCTGATCCTGGCTGAAGTTCCGTACTTGGCCAGTGCACTTCCTGTTCTGGTCACATGACCGTGGACGCTGTGTTCTGGTCACATGACCGTGGACACTGTGTTCTGGTCACATGACCGTGGACACTGTGTTCTGGTCACATGACCGTGGACGCTGTGTTCGTATCCAGTTCTCCCTCTGTCCTTCCCTCGAACCCTGACGCACACGCAGCTCTCAGCTGTCTACAGCAGGGACATAAGCACGCTGTCTGGGAGGCGTGTGTGTGGTGTGTTGGTGTGCGTTTGTGTACAGTCTAATCTTCGTTTGCATTATGTGACCTGCTGTTGAACATTCTTGTAAGGCCACAAGGGCAGGAAACACACACTCAAATGAGAGAGAGAGGAGAGAGAGAGAGAGGGAGGAAAGAGAGAGAGAGAGAGAGAGAGAGAGAGAGAGAGAGAGAGAGAGAGGAAAGAGAGAGAGAGAGAGAGAGAGAGAGAAAGAGATAAAGAGAGAAAGAGATAAAGAAAGAAAGAACGAAGGGAGGTTCAACATCAGCGGAGGTGGAACATTAGTACCACCCCCCCCCCCCGAAAAAGGTCACGTTACAGGGTTAAATGTTTTAATCCTTGACCATACGTGTTTACTGGTCCACGGGTCAAAGGTTGTAATCCTCTGGTCTGTTGACATGGGCCTGGGGATCAAACAGGTCGAGCTTTGGTGGCCGTACAAGACAAACAACTTGGGAGTTTTACTGCTCCTCCTGTGTACACACACACACACACACACACAGGCCCAGTAGCAGCTAATATAAGCCATGCTAAGCCACGCTAACAGTGTGTCCTCTAGGATAAACATTGCCTTGTCTCTCCTGAGGTAAACCGCCGCTGTTCCGGGTTGCCCCGGCAACAGGAACCTCCTCAAAACCCATCCCATTCCAAGACTGCAGCTACATCACAAAAGAGCTCCATCCCCCCCTTGTGAATAGCTGCTAGCTGTTAGCGCTGGCTGGCTAATCTGCCTCGTTCTTGGCCTGCGAGCGCTCACCTTGCTAACGCTAGCCCGGCATAGCGGCGGGAAAGCTAACCTGCTCGGTCCGCTAACCTGATGAATAGCATTAGCCCTGCGTGCCGTGAATGGGCACTTCATCTGCAGCAGATTATGCAACACGTGGACCAGGGGGTTACCGCGGGAGACCTGTACTAGGAACAGGCGAGCACTGGAGATCAAACGCCACGGCAACAACAACAGCAGCAGCAATTTGATCTTGTCCGGACATTGGAAACATCAAGGGTTAAACTGGCACTACAGAACAGGCCTGGGTCTAGACCTGGACTATGTGTAGTACAGTACAGGCCTGTGTATAGCACAGAGCCCTTCCTGTGTGTTGAGGAAGGCCATCGAGCCTGCTGTGATTGGAGGAGTTAGGAGAGAGCCCTGGGAAGGACGTGTCACTTCCACAAGAACAAGAACCTGCTGTACTACACGTTCTTAATCATCTTGTTGGGTTCCTTAGCTTAGTCCTGGGAGACTGTTCTCCTGCTCACCTGACACTACTTCACACACGCGTGTACACACACACATGCTCACACACACGCCCGCTCACGCTCACACACACACACACAGCCAGCCAGGCTTCCCTTTACCACTCTGGGGTATTACCACTCCACAGTATGTGTGTGTGTGTGTGTGTGTGTACTGTTCTTTCTGTGTTCTGTCTTTGACAGCACCAGATGGTTACAGGCACCTATGTTTCTTTACCATCAACCACACTTTACACCTCCCTCCCCCTCCCTCCCCCTCCCTTTGTTTATCCCCACTCCCTCTACACCAGCCCCCCCCCCCCCCCCCCCCCCCGCCCCCCCCACTTCTTTCTAATGTGGCCAAACCTTCCTCCAACACACTTCCTACTGCGCTCTTCAGAAAGCCTTTCCAAGCACGCAGCTGGCCTAGCACTTCCACGCTCTGACGCATCTCTCCCGCCTCGTCTCTCCCTCCTCTTCCTCTCTCCCTCCTTCTGCTCCTCTCTCCCGCCTTCCTCTCTCCCCCTCCTCTTCCTCTCTCCCTCCTTCTGCTCTTCTCTCCCGCTTTCCTCTCTCCCCCTCCTCTTCCTCTCTCCCTCCTTTCTGCTCTTCTCTCCCGCCTTCCCTCTCCCCCTCCTCTTCCTCTCTCCCTCCTTCTGCTCCTCTCTCCCGCCTCGTCTCCCCCTCCTCTTCCTCTCTCCCTCCTTCTGCTCTTCTCTCCCGCCTTCCTCTCTCCCCCTCCTCTTCCTCTCTCCCTCCTTCTGCTCCTCTCTCCCGCCTCGTCTCCCCCTCCTCTTCCTCTCTCCCTCCTTCTGCTCCTCTCTCCCGCCTTCCTCTCTCCCCTCCTCTTCCTCTCTCCCTCCTTCTGCTCCTCTCTCCCGCCTTCCTCTCTCCCCCTCCTCTTCCTCTCTCCCTCCTTCTGCTCCTCTCTCCCGCCTTCCTCTCTCTCCCTCCTCTTCCCTCTCTCCCTCCTTCTGCTCCTCTCTCCCGCCTCGCCTCTCCCTCCTCTTCCTCTCCTCCTCCCCTCTCGCTCCTCTTTCTCTCCCTCCTCCTCTCTTCCTCTCTTCCTCCTCCTCCCCGTCTCTCTCTCTGCTGAGAGGGTTTGAAAAAGATTGAAAAACAGCCCTGACAAGTCGTAGGCTGAAAGGAGATCCAGCTAAGGAACGCACACCACAGGCTGTACCCACACATGCGTGAAGCCATAGAAACAGAGCACTGTTTGATGGGAAGGGGGGGGGGCGCGTGTTTCCACCACAGCTCTTTAGCAGCGTGGCTTCCTGTTCTGAGAGGTTAGAGAGGTGGATGGGCTCCATCTGTCTCCCCCTCTCCCTTTCTCTCCCCCTCTCCCTTTCTCTCTCTCCCCCCCTCTTACTAGCCACATATGGTGTCTTAGTTTTGACATCGCTTCGTGGGTGAGAATTTTTGAGACTTTAAACGTCTTCATGCTGGAAGGTAGCGGAGTCAAGGCAATCAGGTGGCTGAGCGGTGAGGGAATCGGAAGGTTGCGAGTTTCAAATCCCGGCCATGAAGTGCCTTGCGCAGAGGGGGAATGTCCCTGTACTTGCTGTAAGTCTCTCTGGATAAGAGCGTCTGCTGAATGACTCAATGTAAATGTAGAGAGACCAGACTGATGAAAAACGTCCATACTACTTGTCCTCCCAGGATCAGGTAGGTGGTTCTGATCTCCGTACCTCGGAGCAGGAAGCAGGGAGAGTTGGCCCGATAATCTGTCGTTCTGATTGGCCGGTGAAGAAGGGGAAGTTGGGAGGGGGGACTGGTTATATAGCTGGCCTAGATTTCCAACTTGTGAATAAGTAAATAATGAATGGTTTCACAAGCATGGGACATGTGGGACATACAGGCACGATCTTACGGGAGGCGGTCTGGCGTGTTTCTGATGCACACGGACCGCCGCGCTCACGCACACGCACACGTGAACACGTATGGTTTGGATACACAAAGACGCAAGGACATGCACACGCACAGGCAGAATCCTGGATGCACACACACACTCACTACTTTACACACACTCACACACACTGACACACACACATCCCTTTCCCATCCCATCCCCCTACCTAACCTACTTCCTTCTGGGAGAGCGGATACGACCTTTCACCTAGAAACGACACTATTGCAAACCCTGAGGATGGCGATAGCGCTGATGAGGGCGGTGATGATGGCTAGTTTGATGGTGATGTGAGGTAGTGGGTGATGAAGAGGGCGGTGGATGACCTACTGATGTCCTGATGATGGACCTACTGATGTCCTACTGATGACCACATGACCCAACTGGAGCCCGGATTTGTTAAGCTTCGTACTAAACAACTGCAGGGCCTAGATCAGATCAATGTCGAAAGATTATACCCCAGGGTTAGTGACTAATCTCACACACACACCCCAACACACACACAGATACGGTATCGAAATGGGTTGAATCTATAATTCAAGGCCTAAAAATACCAACTGTGATGGTGTTGAACTTAGCCCGGCTCTGGGGAAATCAGGTTCAGATCTTCCATCATGCAGAACAGAGAGGTTACGTGTGCGCCCAACTCACCGTGCACACGGGCAACGATGCCACGCACACGGCAACATGCCACGCACAGCGGCAACATGCCACGCACACGGCAACATGCCACGGCACATGCATGCTCAGGGGGGCCTGGGTGGGGCTTCCTAGGGACCGGAAGCGTGTTACATGTGGTGTGCTGCTGAGTGAGGACAGCCACACACATGTTCTCTCCTCATGAGTGTGTGTGCGTAGGAACAGCCTCAGAGCCACACACACACACACACACACACACACACACACACACACACACACACACACAGAACAGCCAGTGTTCGCTGGTTACTTTTGTTTGACCGGGCTCACACAATAGGAAGGGTTGTTTATCTGGTAAGGATGGCTCTACTTTCTTTCTTTCTCTCTCCCCCTCTCCCCCCCCTCTCTCTCTCCCCCTCCCCCCTCTCTCTCTCCCCCTCTCTCTCTCTCCCCCTCCCCCCTCTCTCTCTCTCTCCCTCTCTCTTGGCCATCCTACTCACTCCATCACATGACTGCGGTGAGGCAGGTCACATGGTTGCTCTTGGCTTGGCTGAACAGGTTTCATGGCCAACACAGTCTGTGAGGCCACGCTGTGGCAGCCTCCCAGCCCCCTCAGCCTCCCAGCCCCCTCAGCCTCCCAGCCCCCTCAGCCTCCCACCCCTAAGCCTCCCAGCCCTCAGCCTCCCAGCCCTCTCAGCCTCCCAGCCCCCTCAGCCTCCCAGCCCCCTCAGCCTCCCAGCCCCCTCAGCCTCCCACCCCTAAGCCTCCCAGCCCTCTGCTCCCAGCCCTCAGCCTCCCAGCCCTCTCAGCCTCCCACCCCTCAGCCTCCCAGCTCCCTAGCGATTGGCCAACGTGACAGGAAGTGGCGAGAAGTGGAAGCTCCGGAGCCGATTGGACCAGAGCGTGAAGCGGCGTTTGCGTAACAGTTACCGGGGGCCAAAGTAAGCGGGCAGGCTGGGAGGCCAGTATGATGGTGGGCGGAGACAGCGATGGAGGAGGACGCTGTCATCTGTCAACGTTTCGGAGCTCGCTACATTCAAAACGCACGCACACTTCTCTCACCGCCGGATTCCATCCTCTCCCTCTCCCTTTTCTCCCCTAGTGCCCTGCTGCCTCCCTCCCTCCAATGACGGACAAATGTTCTTCTCTGTTGGAAAGCAGAGGCCAAGAGGAGAGAGGAAGTGATGTAGGGAGGAAAAAGAGATGTGTGGAGAGAGAGAGAGAGAGGCGGGGGGGGGGGGGGGGGCTACGTCTCCGTACGTACGCGTAATCTGCCCAGAAACGAGTGCATCGAGCCATAGCAACCACAGCTAGATAGGCTCCCTCTGCTGAAAGGCAAGTGACATCATACAAGTGACATCATACAAGTGACATCATACGCCGGCCCTGAACCTCGACGGATTCTGCCCCAAAAGTTGCCACCTCTTCTCAGCGTTCAACATTCACTCTAGACCTTCGCGTGTTCCGCCGTCCACATCTCAAAGGGGGTCAAAGAAAACCTGGGGAAAACATTCCTCTCGCTTCAAGCTCGCTACAGACCGCAATGAACTCCAGGAAACTCTGGCTCGGCTATGGATAGAAAACAAAACGTCAAAATGGCCGACTTTTGTGGACACTTGGGAGAAAGGGTCCTGTCAGGGCAGAGAAAGGGAGCGAGGGCGCTCTCCTCTCTGCGCCTCTTGTTCAGAAAGGAGACGTCTGTGGGGAACAATGAGCCCATTGAGTGTTTTACGACAAGGAGACAACTGACAAGCGATTGTTATGTTTGACTAACAGGCCGTAGGAATGTTTGCGAGCTAAAGTTCATTAGCAAGTCTTGGAATTCAATGGAAATAATTTCACAGATGGACAGCCTCTATATTCTAAGTCGGTGAGGCCAAAAGTGTGTGTGTGTGTGTGTGTGAGACGAGAGAGAAAGGGGGACTTTCATATTTCGCACAAGAAGATTTCCGGAACCTTCTGCAGAAAACAGACTCGACCGGCCGAACACTCGGATGTTTAGTCTGAGGCTTTGGTGGAACTCACGGCTGAGGATACAGACCGACTCGCTTGAAGGAAATCACCCAGAACCCACTGGGGCAGTGAAAGAAGAGTTAACAAGGGTTAAATCTGTGTGGGATCTGAGGGGAAGCCCTTTTAACCAATGGGCTCTGAAGGAGGCATGTAAATAAAGGGAATTGTAGTGAATTACTAGGCAGACTAGAGGACTTGGTCACGCTGGCCGTCTGACACAGTGCCAGGCCACGTAGCAGAGTGGCATCTGCAGCCAAGCATGGCAACAGAGGGAGGGAGGGAGGGAGGGAGGGAAGAGGGGAACTAAAGAGAACAAATGAGAGAGAGGGGAGAGGGGGGGAGGGGGGGGGGAGATAGAGAGAGGTTAGAGAGGGGAAAAAAGAGAGTGAGGGGAGGGGAGAGAGAGAGTGAGGGGTGAGGAGAGAGAGAGAGAGAGAGAGAGAGAGAGAGAGAGGGGTGGGGAGAGAGAGAATGAGGGGTGAGGAGAGAGAGAGAGAATGAGGGGTGGGGAGAGAGAGAGAGAGAGAGAGAGAGAGAGAATGAGGGGTGGGGAGAGAGAGAGAGAGAGAGAGAGAGAGAGAGAGAGAGAGAGAGGGGTGGGGAGACCAAACAAAGAGCAGGGATGAAAGAAGCTGCTAGAAAACAGCAGCAGAGGGGAAAAGATAGACGAAACAAACAAACGGAAACGAGTCCAGAAATAGAAGGGAGGAGAACAGAGGGGAGAGAGGTGGAGGGAGAGAAAGGAGGGAGTGAGGGGGGGTGAGGGGGGGTTCTGCCAGCTGTGCAGTGTGTGCAGCAGGCCTGTCCCAGAGAGGCTGGGCTGGGGCCCGTCACTAACACATGGATTAGTCCACACGTGCACACGCTGCCTCTTAATCTGGTCCGCTGCAGCAAGGCAACACTCCAGGAGAGAGAGGGGGGAGGGAGGGAGAGGGGGAAGAGAGAAAGGAGAACAAGAGCGAGGCAGGAGAAAGAGTGGGGGAGAAAGAGAAAAAAAGAGAGAAAGCGAGAGGCGCACCGAATGAAAGGGACGAGTGAGAGTGAGAGAGATGGAAGGAAAAACTGCAAAAAAGAGAGAGGGAGAGATGTGCCCCGCTAATGGACCACAGGACTTAGGAGCACAACGACATCAGTGTGATGGGTTCTCACAGGATAATGGGACTGCAAAGTCTGTCCTGATGAGATTCACCATTCAAAACGAGCACATTTACATGACATTTAGCAGACGCTCTTATCCAGAGCGACTTACAGCAAGTACAGGGACATTCCCCCCTGAGGCAAGCAGGGTGAAGTGCCTTGCCCAAGAACACAATGTGATTTGGCACAGCCAGGTTTCAAACCCGCAACCTTTTGATTACTAGTCCCTCACCGCTCATCCACCTGACTGATGACAAGGGTCATCTATTGTGCCCTCCCTCCCTCCCTCCCTCCCTCCCTCCCTCGCCCTCCCCCTCCCTCCCTCCCTCCCTCCCTCCCTCCCAAGCCCTGGGTCAGAGCAGATTTGGATTACAGTCCAATAACCAGAGCGACCGTCCTGACGCCCCACCGGGGGGGAAGGGAGATCCAGCCAGATGTTGGATCTGAGGGGGCGCCTGTAGTGGTGTCATCCCCTCATTCCTCCACCCTCTCTCTCTCTCTATCCATCTCTCTATTCCCTCTATCCTACTCTACAATTTGAAGTTTTCACTCGTTTGATAGCTAGTGCTAGCTAGCTATGTTTTTCGTTAAAAATTAATAAATTAAACAAATTTTTGAAACTCGAGTGAGAACTTAAAATCTTAGAGTAGGATACATTGTTTCAAATAGGCCTAAATACAAAACGTAAAACCCTAGCAACCAGTATAGCAACCAGGACAGTTAGCTGCTAGCGCTCATAGCTATCTCAGGCATTTAACGTTGGCATAGCGACGGATGAGTCAGGTAGGACAGTTTTTGGCGTGACAGCTGCCGCGGCGTGGAGGCAGGACAGGGAGGTGGAGAGATAAGCAGGGTCGGAGGTCAGGGGCTTGGAGGACGAGGGGCTGACCCTGACAGGACTTATCCACCGGGCAGTCTGACGCCAAATCTGCCCCCTGGCCATGGAGGGAGAGGCAGGGGCGGGGGGAGGAGGAGGGGCGGTGGGGGAACCGAGGGAGACATGGGTGGGAGAGAAGGCTAGAGGGGGGGTGGGAGGTGGAGGTTCCGGGGAGAGGGTGTGAAGCGAGACAGGGGTGGATGGAGGGATGCGGATAAATGAGGCACACGGTTGAGATGCAGGGTGGGGGGGTGACCTCAGGTCGCCCCTTTTCGACCCTCGGCATGCGTCCACGGCGACGCCCATGGTGACCGCTGGACCCCGTCCCCTGCAGCTAGTGTTTGTGTGTAACTTCAAAACACTCATTAACTTTGGCCAAGTCTTGGGAGTTAATGGATGTGCAGAGGGTGTGTGTGGTGTAAATCTAGCCTGACCCCGTACAGACAGCCACAGCCTCGCAGGATGTCCTCCCCCACCCTAATCCAGTCAAACGAGCTTTGACTCTACCATTACCTGACAAGCTACATAACCAGGGCTGGTGTCAACAATAGGATCTCTTTCCAGGAACAGGGTTTGGCAGTCCTGGTGTAAATAGCCAGGAGAGGCACTGTGTCCTTTGGCATTTGTCAAAGCTTCTTTTTTGTCATTGGATGTTTTTTTGACAGGTGTTGCCTCTACCCAGAGCTCGTTAACAGTTACTCCACGGCCTCGTAAGTCAGTCAGCAGTGGATCAGCCGAGAGCTAATCTAGGTTAACATCTGCGCGTTGGGTTCATTTCAATGGGTTTTTATGGGAGGGGGTTAGCTAAAATAAGCTATGCTAGCCGCTATGTTAACCAAAGCCCTTCCCATCAGTCGGTTCTAGAACAAAAGAGTAGGGGGGTGGGTGGTGGGGGGGGTGAGGGGGGGGCACGTGCGCTCTGCGCTGGCTGGATCCCTCCTGCTCACCAGACCAAAGATCAGGTCCCCTTAAGCTGATTTTCTGAGCCAAGAAAAGCTTACAAGTTGTCACGTTGGAGAAGGAGGAGGAGGACGTTGCAGACCTCGAGGATGATGGGAAGCGTGTTGCATGTTCTTCAGTGGTCCTCCAGAGCATCCGCGAGGTCTGCGGAGCTCTCTGGCACCTCCGTTCCAACCACCATGTCGGAGATAATTGCAGGGTGCGGATAATGACTACCTCCTATTAGTTTTGGCTTCGAACCAAAAGCTTCACTCCACTCCAGTTATGTAAGGTCTGGGAACATGCAGACCAGGTCCCAGACTATCGTGACGCCGTCAACAATGTGATGTTTTTTTCTTGATTTGAACTCGCTTGATTGAGGAACTTGAAAGCAGGCGTCCTCCTGTTAGCCCGGCCTCACGTCACAAGACGCTATCTTTCTGCTTTTAAGTCGGATCTTTGAACCTGCGAAGACCCACCCCCCCCCCCCCCCCCACCCCCTCAACACGGCAAGCGTGACAGACCTCAGACACCAGCGGCAAAGTCCAGAGGAAATGAGGCGTGACTGTCTGTGTCGTATTGTTGCCGCTGTGGCGCCAAACAGCCAACCAGCCAGCCAACCAGCCAGCCAACCAGCCAGCCAGACAGCCAGCCAGCCAACCAGCCAGCCAGCCAGCCAGCCAACCAGCCAGCCAGCCAGCCAACCAACCAACCAACCAGCCAACCAGCCAGCCAGCCAGCCAACCAGCCAACCAGCTAGCCAACCAACCAACCAACCCCCCTCCTCCACCCTGCCCCGCCCGAGCACCACCGCTCGCCCCCAAGCAGGAAACCCGTCGCTTCGACCCAACACCACCCCCCCGGCGACGCCGAGTCGGAAGATGTGCATGGGAGACTTGTTTGAACCACCCTGCCTGCCCCACCCTGCTCTAAAGGGTTTAAGTGGAAAAACGAATAGAAGTTTCTAGTCAGGCCGCGGTGGCAGCTCATTAGCAATGTTTACCACAGCTCCTGTCCCCATAAACCACATTCGTTTGTTTGTGTGTGTGTGTGTGAGGACAGCGGCTGGGCTGGATTTACAGCTTGGGGGGTGAACGCATGTTCTGCCGTTCCATTGATTCTCCATAAACAGAACATAATATAGTAGGACCCTGTGGAAACACATTTAATCGTGAGCCCTGTAATTCCCAACGGCTGTCGGACTATAAGCCTGTTTATAAGCGTCCAAAGAAGCGTAAAGGACCAGCTAAGCTATAAGGCAACAGAATGTGCCAGCGACAATATATAACGAAAATGATGGTAAATTCCGAATGAACAGATGCCATAATCTCGACAGAATCGTACAGCGCTTAGCAACCCTCTGTACGGCATAGCAACAGCTGATGCAACGTCGTTTCCGTGGCAAACGGTCCAGTGAAAAAGGTCTGTGGTAAAGATCACATGATCAAAGAGCAGGAAGTGGCGGCAGCGCGTTATCTGGCGAAAGGCCTGTTCGGAGAAAGATCTGGAAGGAATGTGGTTTTCTGGTTTTCTCAAGGCCTCTTTCATCTCTTGTCTCGTCTGGGAGCAGGGGGGCCACCTGGGGTTATCTGGGCATGCGGGGGCCGGGAGGGGGTCGGCCGCAGAGATGTGTAGCCCTGATAGGGGTGGAACTCAAACCGCCAGCCCTCTCAACCTGGCCTGACATGGGGGGCCAGGACTGGGCGGGAACGTACAGAACAAACAGGTGGAGCTGCAGGGATACCGTGGTTCCGGAGCGAGGGTTCCAGAGTTATACGGACAGGAGGTTCCAACTTGTGATTCAATAAGCGATGAACTGCAGTCTTGGGGGCTGTGACATGTACAGCGGTTTCTCACTAATTGGATTATACACAAAGAAGAGCAGGATGGGGGGGGATTGGAAGAGACTCGGAGTACAGCTTTTAAAAGATGGATTACTACTCTCTAAGCCGAAATCACTCCCTCCCCACCCCCCCCACCCCCACCCCCCCCACACACACACACTTTTTTGCCTTACACCTGAGGTAAAATTGATTACTGAGGCCGAAAGGGTTGAACTACTCTTTCTATTTTGGATACGCTTTGGATGAAAGCGTCTGCTAAATGACTAAACGCAACGCTAGAGTCAAAGTGAAAACAGTCCAAATAAATAAATGAACATACAACAACAGGCGCTACCTGCCGCCTCATGAACTGGACAAAACTGGTTCTAGCCGGCTAGTTTCATGACTCCACGCGAGCATGAGAAGGTCAGCGTCGGCCCTTATCGCCACGCCACATCCCACGCGGAGAGCCGTGGTGGTGGTTGCCGTGGTGGTTGTTGCCGTGGCGATACCCGCCACGCGCGCATGCTATCTGCACGGGCCAGGCCGAGGAGGCAGGGAAGGCATCGCATGCGAGGGCGGCTCAAAGAGGCCCGTGACACATCAACTTCCTGTCTATATTTAACCCACTAATTGCCTCCCTCTGCCTCCCTCGAAACGTCCTCGTCTTTCGGACAGCCAGTCAGCCGTGACAAAGAATGATGATGATGGTATTAATAACGGGTGGTGGCAAGAAAGGTAATTATCCTTTAATGGATTAGGACACCTACATATTTTGGGCCACGCCCCAGACCTCTGCTGCTGCTTGGTGTTAGTCAGAGATGTGAGCCTGTGAAAGCAGCTCTGCTCGCTGTACACTCAGGACATTCTGTTTACCGTTTCCAAGCGAAACCATTTGAGGGTATTTACAAGCGAGTCTAAACACCCACTGCTAGCATGTGGGTGGTGGGCAGAGAATCTTATAAGAGACTCTTAGAAACCACCGTCTATCCCTCAGTTCACTTCACTAAAAGATGGCGTTAATGGCCAAATAACATGCACTGCTGCATGTGAGAACCAACCAATAAGAGAGGTGCTTCGGCTTGGCCTCTCTTTCCATAGCTTGTCCTGCTGGTCACAGTTCTGGGTTGTGGACCTGTGCATATGGGGCATGCACGCACACAACCTTGCATAACTACCCCAAAAGATCGAGTGACTCTTCTTAAGGGCCCTTTTCTGCCCTGCACCCTACCCTGTCCGTGGAACTCGAAGCCCTTAGCAACCACTCCGTTTACATAACCCTTAGTAAAGTGGTGACTCAGGACAGGGAGAGAAAGAGACAGGGAGAGGGAGGGAGAAGGAGAGAGAGAGGGTGAGGGAGAGAGAGAGAGAACTGGAGTACAGGACAGAAGGGAGGGAATGCCCTTAGCTTAGCAGATCTAGGTCAGCCCTTCTGATTCTGATGACCTGTTGCAGAGGAAGCGAGGCTTAGGACAGAACACAGGAGGGGGGGGGGGGGGGGGGATGTGACCTGGATGTGACCAGGAAGTGAGCTCCCCACCACCATCTGATCTCCAGTGTTTACACACAGCTTCGTGAGAGAAGTGACGCCCGGAATGACATTTTGTCCGATTTGCGAGCAGATATCAGAATAACTGGGGAGAAACTGTTGCGGCGTGTCTTTGTCAAACAGGGTTCCTTGACTGCTGGCCGCTGGACACTGAGGACTGCACTGGTCCTTAATCATCCATATCATGCGTGCTTTTGAACGTTGCTTCGGCGACAAGCCTTTACTGATCGAAACGCACGTACGCATCCCTTGCTCACGGCGTTTCGCTTCACCGTAAGACACTTCAAAAGACAAATGTGGAATCGGTGCGAAGGTTTGTCATTCTTACCTGTTTTTCTCCAGCTCGTTGTGCGTGGACCTGCGAACAGAACCAGAACGAAAGCGTTTGAGTACATCAGGAAACGCCATCGGACATCATGACAAAGTCAAAGAACCATTTCCCCTCAGTGCAGACTGTTGGTACAGAAACAAATGTTTGTTCAGCTGTGTAACTAAAGTAAAGGTTATAGAAGCCCATTATCAATTACATGTATTATTATTATTATTATAACTGTCTTTAAATAACTAAATGTGCATGTTTTTGGACTCATGTAATTCCCTGTATTATGTGCTACACGGTAACTAACATATATCAGGTATGTGCTGTCACTTCCTGTCATGTACGTTACATACTGTAACTGGTGCCTGGCCTTATCTTATCATGAGGAGAGCTAGATGTTCCTAACGACACATTCTGCCCTGAAGCAGCCACATCAAACGCTGCGCAGTACACATGCAAGCTTTGTTATGGTGGGGGCCTGTGTATGTGTGTGTGTGTGTTGCTGTGCCTGAAAGTGTGTGTGCACGGGTGAGCTGCCTGTGTGTGTGTCTGTGTGTGTGTGTGTCTGTGTGTGTTGCTGTGCCTGAAAGTGTGTGTGCACGGGTGAGCTGCCTGTGTTTGTGTGTGAGTGTGTGTTCTAACAGGGTGTGTGTGTGTGTGTTGGGGACAGAGTGTGTGGTTCTGCCAGGCTTCAGCGCACCGTCACTAATGCAAAGTGAGGCAGCAGGTCCCGTAAGAGCGTCTTTGTGCGGTAACATGCAGAAGGGAGCCTTCCTTCTCCCCAGGACTACACGGTCAGACTCTCCACCCAGAGAGAGGGGCTGGGGGGTGGGGGAGGGAGGCTGGGAGGCTGAGGTGGGGGTGCGAGGCTGGGGTGGGGTAGGAAGGGGTCAGGGGTGAGAGGGAGGAAGGAAGGGAAGGAGATGCCATCCTATGTTTTCACAGCTCCCAACTGTCAACTTTCGCCTGTTCCAAGAGTGCATTTATTATAACATGTTATTATAACATGCCGTCCCTTCTTCCTCTTTTAAAAAAGTTGAATGATTTACGGCAATAAGACAGATAAGATAGATAGATAAGTACTTATGTCACTATTAGAAGACATTCCACCTCCTGAGGTTGTGCGCCTGCAGGACCGGCCACCTGAACTGTAGCTGTGGATTTGACTGAGCCAGATCACAGAGTATTACACAAGTTGTTGTCACCGTGTAGCACAGGCCAGACACGCAAGGACCTGGCAAACGCACTTTAACTTGCAGGGACATGTAGGGCCATACAGACTCATGGGCCATTTCCTGTTTTTGTGAGTGTGTTTTTCTTTTTCGCTGGTATGTGAAAATAATAGGGCCGTTCTTCAAAAGCCGTCTTCCATCACTGACATCTAATGTAAGACTGCACTGACAAAGCCAAACACTCTGCTGGCCCATTTACAATAGAGGAAGCAGCTTTTCATGTGCTGCACACAAATATATCTTGATGGATCTAGCCTTAACCCTCTTTATCTTTATGGCAGCTACTCACCATCCCCCCCGCTACAGTGTAGCTACCATTACTCTGAATTAGTGATAGCCCTCTGGCACCAGCCTAACCCCTAGCCTCGGCACCGGCCTCGGCCCCAGCCTCAGCTTCGTCCCAAGCCCCAGCCTCAGACCCAGCCCCAGGCCCAGGCCCAGGCCTCACCTTAGCCTCAGACCCAGCCCCCGCCCTCACCCAAGCCCAAGCTACAATCCCAGCCCTCACCCTAGCCTTAGCCCCAGCCTTCACCCTAGCCTCAGCCCCCCAGCCTCCAACCTCCAGCCCTGCATCATGGGCCGAGGTCCATTAAAGCAGATCAATCTGAGGGGAGCTGGGTTCAGCCTCGTGGCCTCTATCCGTCATCATAAACACGCCGGACGGCGACAGGTCGCGCGACGTCCATCGCTCAACGGGGGGAAACGCAGATGCTGATATTTGCACAGTGGTGGTGGTGAGGGGGGAGATAGGGGGGGAGGAGGAGGTCTCTCCATGCCACACACAGAGACACACATGGAGCCACATAGCCCTGTCTCTCTCTTTATCTCCCCTGTCTCTCCCCCCCCCCCCTCCCTCTCTCCAACGCTGTCAGCGAGATAAACAAACAGCGGCCCGCGTGTCCAGCAGGGGAGGGGGCCGGCGTTAGATAAGCCTGCGTCTCTTAAGTCCCGTCCGTCCGTCCCTGTTCTGGGGGAGGAGGCCGGGCTTTACCTGGGACTCGCTGTGGCAGCCCTGCTTTGCCGGGCAGGAGTCCGACGTGCCGCCACGGAAACCTCACATTAATATTAAAACAGGGTCCGACTCGCGGCCCGCCCGGTCAATAGAGGAGATTGATGTCGACGGGACTATTACAATGCAGTCAGTGGGGGGGGGGGGGGGGGGGGGGGGGGCCATAAGATCCTCACCTTGTGGCTGGAGTTTAAACGCATCTTGTCGAAGCTCTTCAAGGGTTAGGGTTAGGAAAGGCTTATTCTAAGGCTGTCGTCTACGGCTCTGTGCTAACACTGCCACGGCTATTAAATCAAAAGACTGTGGTCCAGCAGCTGTGTAATTGATACTGGGTCATAAACGCGATGTTTTTTTTCATTAAAGGGACGCTACGCACAACATCTATCCTTGCGCTGTCATTAAGCTCGCTGTGGGAGCTGCACAGCTAGGCATCTGAAACATTTAACAGTGAACTGTGTCACAGCACACAATAACAACTGGGCCATCAAACTGTCCATATTCCACCTTGCTTTCCTCCAAACAAACCATAAATAGGAGCGTTTTTCTCCTGTTTAGGGACCGGGGGCAAATATCCACACATTTACATTTATTCACACACATACCCTCTCCCGATTACCGAGACCGACCCAGAAATATTTTTACCGAGGTATATTGAAAAAGCATAAAGGCACTGTATGAATCGTGCCAACAAGTGTCTAGATTTTTTTTTCTAAATTGTTTTCCACTTCGGAAAAAAACGAATAAGACCGCGGCGTTCGTCCCAAACAGAGGCAGTAACTTTCCCCTCGGTCCCTAACCTCCGCTCTGCAGTCACTTTGACAATCAGCTGATGACCCTTCCCCCCTCCACCACCACCCGCAAAAAAAGAGCCAAAGACAAACCTCTGTACGCCAAATGTATTGTAGGCCTACCTAGCCATATAATGGCTTTTTTTCTTGAATATGCTACGTGGCAAACATTCACTTTTTCTCTGCCCCCCCCCTCCAACACGGGGGATAAAGAACCATAGAAAAGCAGGTTCTCGTTCAGCCGACGGTTCAGTGTTGTGTTACATTTGTTGAATGCGATGCAAAAAAACAACAAAAACAAACAAACGAACAAGTAAATATCCGTTTTATATTGATCTACCTGTTGTTGTTGTTGTTGAACTTCTTGTTCTTGTGTTTCCTTTGCCTCTGGTAGGTTGTATTTTCCATGGAAGGGAAGGTGGACGCATATCCGTGTTCACATTCTGTGTTAGAAACCAAAACCTGAAGTTACCATCAAATCCTACCAACAAACCTTAACATTTAATGGGGGAACATATGGTGCAAACTCTTCAAATGTTAGGCTGTTATTTATTCATTCTGTGTGATATTTCTTTTAACAGCATGCAAATGATTCAACTGTCAGTTCAAACGTGATCCCTGAACCAGAAGTACTAGTATTTTTATCAGGACAATATGGACTCATGTTCAGTCGATTTAAAGTATCTTAAATTAAAATAATATTTAATATATAATCCTACCTCTCTCTCTCCTTTCAAGATATTCAGCTGCTTCCAACAACCTCTGGATATTGATCAATTGCACAGCAGTCATTCTGTGTATCGCACGTAAGGCTGGACGATTTTTTTCAGCTTTTGGTGCGATTTTAAACAGAAGTATCGCTGATTTGTACTCACGACAAGAATAAGTCTGGCTTATTGTGCAGAATTAAATCAAATCAGCGTTATAAATGTCCTGATATTGTCTCTTTTTTTGCTGGCTTTTGAGCCAATTGGTGCCTGGTTACAGGTTTAGGCGTTAGAAAATGTTTGTTAAAACCAGTGTAGCAAAGTATTAAAAGTACCTAACAAACACAATTATAAATGTGTACAAAAAGGCATATAAACAATATAAAAAAGAAAAAATGTCCCCGATATCCCAGCGCCTGCAAAGTCCCTGCTGTAGTCTCTCCTCTCCTCCCCCAGTTTGTTTACCTCCTCCCAGCTGGGTGGAGAAGCACTGTGGGAGCTCCCACCGCAAGGCTTTCTGGGAAACTGAGTTCTTATTCCACCTTCCGAAGGGACGAGTGGAGGGCCTGAAAGGACTGCAGCGGTTTTAACTTTTAGGTAATAGCTTATAGTTGCGTATGGCTTTATATCAATGTAAATACGATTTAAAACTAACAAAAATATCAATCATTATGAAACTAATTTAAAAAAAAAATCAACTCAGAACCTCTTAGATTGTCAAGGACACATTTTCCTTGATTGGCTTTCAGTTCTGAAGGTAAATATCTGCATTTCAATGTTAGACTAAATTATGAGAACAGTTATAGCACAATACCAATCAAACTTATATGAAAAGCATCAATAATAGCCGTTTATAGAAAGTAAAAATAATCTTAACTGGGTTTTGAGGGAATACATATGCATTACAGGTCTGACGACCCACCAACACAGAAGCAAAATTAGGCCTCCAATCCAAAGTAACAAAATAATCCAATATAATCTTTTTCAATAAAACATTTAAACTACATATCCGTTATTTTACCACAAACACCTCTGCCAAACTACAACTCCCATCACACCTATGCCCCCTATGGGTGGACTCCCCGTCTGAAGCCAGGCCCAGCAACACATGACGTTGCTGAGATGCCTGCGTTTGATTGGTGCGTGGTTTTGACAAGCATGGCCAGCGAACTTGGACTTGGCCAATCACAGGGGGATTTCGCGCCATGTGGAACCCATGTGGCAACACCCACAAGTACCAGGAAGCAAACAACAGAGAAAAGAGAAATACAGAAAGTGGTGCAGAACCTCTGCGAATGAGGATTATGATGGGTCACCAAAAAAAAGTTATAAATGTGTTTTAACACGTCTTTTTTCCCCTCACCGTTCCATCGCCATCCAGATTTAGGCTCGACAGTGGTGTACTGAACACTTTTATATAAAATAAATGCAATTAAATACTTAATACTTAGAGGCTGATACGCCTATTGTTAATATTACATAATATTCCAAAATAACATTATAGTTAACTTGAAATGAGAAATTGCGTTTGTTGAGACATTTTCCCACAATCAAACTGGACTAAATCAGCCTTTTGACAAATGACGAGTCTCAAGACCTGGTAAGATTCTCGGAATTTCCGACCAGAAATACCTGGGAAACATTGCGATCATGATTTGGTTGCTTTCCATCAAGGCCCAAAGCACAATGACATCATGCAACAAAAAAAACAGGAGTTGTTGGAGAGAGAATGTGTCTACTCAATTTGAGTGCTCGGTTTACCCCACACAAGAACACACACACATACACACCAAAAAACCCACATACACTAACACCCATCTTCCCTGCTATCATTCCAATCTTTACAGTAGTGAAATATGCATGGAGGAAGAATGTAGGCTCATGAACTTGGCTGCAGAGCAGGTGTACAGGGGATATCCTCCAGATCATTGTTTAGATACGAGGGGAAATGTTGCAAAAATAACCCCTCCGTCATATGTAGGTCAATAAAGGATCAGATATGTGTCTGTGTGTCCGCAACTGTCCACAGTGGGGTGAATGAACCAGGATGGTTTATCAGTGCGTGTGGACCACATCTGAAGGATTCGATCTCATTAGAATAAAAGGACCTCTTTGTTGTCTGATACTATTGATAACGAAACTTGTTTTTTTTTCCTCAACGTTTAACAACACGCCACACAAAAATACACACACACACACAAAAAACAATAAAAACTTCGCAGAGGTTAAGCTTACTTCCATCCTTCCTTTCTGCGGTCTCGATATAACTGGCAGCTTCCAGTAAAACTTGGACGTTTTTCAGAAAAGTGTTGATCTGGTCCATGGGAGAGTCTCCCGGGTTGAAGACGTCATTGAAAGGGCTGTCAGACGTCTCCAAATCCTGCTGCTCCATAGATGCTTCCGAATCAAAAAACACATCTTCACTTTTCAACGCGCTCGTCTGTCTCTCCATCCGGGCCATCGTGTTTATTTTTGCGGACTTCTTGCGGCTTTGGGGTGACTTTCTGCGAGAAAAGGCAGGAATATGCAAGGCTTGTCTTGGTAGATGGCTTTTGTGAATGCAGGGGTGTAAATGTGGAAGCGCTGGCCAATGTCTGCAGCTCATGAGAGAGCGAGCCCTCACCGAAACCCTGTCTGGGGTATAATAAAAAAGTCCGCATGGTCCTAAAGCCCGTTTCACAGTTATAATAATAACACCTTTTTTCATTATTTCACCAGTAACTTTTCACAATACCTGAAAATACAGGACCTCAGAACACATTCCAAAAGTATAAAGGACGGAAAAATAAACAAGTACTTTAAAATAATTGCTTGTATACAAAACCAGATGTCAAAGCCATGATTCTCTTAGGTTCCCCTTGCATGTGAGCTATGGTTACAGATGGTAACAGCCATGGTTATAAACTGCCATCAGTTGTTTTGATTTCCTTACGGGCCTGAAGAGACAGCATGCATACGGAACTGATGAACGTGACTATATCACATTTCAGACTCATAAACTAGCTAAGCTTTCATGAAAAAAACACAGACTTTTTGGACTAGAAAGCTGGGATGCTCAACAAGTCCTCAGCATAGGAAGTCCAGTAAAAACACCAGATTTTCAGTATGGATAATTTGAAAGGGAAGTTAGAAGTCAAAGGTCATTCTCCACCACTATGGGCAGGAAATCATCTGGTGGAGTCCATGTTTGTGGTGTTTGTCAGTGTGTCGTGTGGAAACCTTTATCAACACGTTCTTTCGGGGGGTTCATTCCAACCCCCCCCCCCTTTAATCAGAATCCCAATCCCCTTCTTTACTAAACAGCAGGCATATTGTCTGTTGCTGGGCGGTTAGCGCTTGGCGATACGTTATTAATTCACCTCGCCGTTCAAGGAAAGATGAAATGAAACGTCAGCTGGGCCTCTGGGCACCTTTTGGAGCACGAGTCTTTCCTTTTAAGCGGTTACACAAGTCCAGGCACTGACTAGACCCTCAGTACCCACCAGCCCCACCGCCACTTCAAAGCCCAGCGGTGGGCCCGGGGCCCGTTTGATGTAAAGTTCACAGGGAAAAAGCCTTCAAGTCCAAACGCACACAAGCAGACTGGGGGGGGGGGGGAGGAAGGAGAGGGGGTGGGGAGGGGTGGGCGTATATATATACTCTCCAGCCTGTCCCCCCCGCCCCCCCCACCCACCCTCTCTAAGCAGGAAACGTCTCCCTCTCTTAGGGGAGGCTGAATGAGGACGAAAGGTGGGCACTGCGCGTTTTTTCTTTTTCTAGAACGAACGTATATCTGGAAATGGCGCCTCATGGCCACACCCTGCAGATACGATCACAACGACTTCCTCTGTGAGGTTACCCGGGGGCCGCGCCAACGCTATTTCTCTTCGTCAGACGGCCTCAGACGGCCTCAAAAGAGAGGCTCTGCGTGTTCGGGCCTTGAGTCTGAGACAAGATTTTCTTGGCCCCCTTCATGAGGCCTCGACCCCCCCTGGACCCCTTACTGGGCGGGACCCCACCCTCACACCCCCAGGGCCTAACCCTACTCCTTTACGGTATCATTCCAATTAAATGGTCTTTCTTCCCCTTAATTAAAAGGTAATATCCATGTCAAAACATGGGGGCTAGCCTAGCCGTAAAGCTAACGACGACTAGGTTTGGGCAGGGCAGAGGGAGGGGACTACAGAGGTCAAATATTTCAATAACACCGGCTCCATTCTTTGGAGGCTAAATGGCAACCATAACAACCAAGACATCCTTGTTGGAGGTGGGGAGGGGCAGGGGGGGGGGAGTGTGTAGAGGGTCGTTTAGAAAGGGAGGGATGAAAGGAAAGATTGTAAGAATGATTGAGGGGCAGAGGGTGGGAGAGAGATGTGGAGAAAGAGAGGTGTTGTAAACTAGGCAGGGAGGGAGAAACTAGGAAGGAGAGAGAGAATGGAAGAGTGAGGTGTGGGCGAGATAGAGGAAGGTGGTGAGTTGGAAAGGATTGATGGGAGAGAGAGATAGAGAGAGGAAACCGTGTCACATTATCTGGCACTCTAATGTTAACTGAGAGAAAAAGGA
>CM059314.1:1980000-2032500 GCA_030340665.1 Neosalanx taihuensis
GTCCATTTACAACCCCTAGTCCTGAGGGTCCGATACAGAGAAACTGCTTAGGGGGGCAGGGGGGGCGGGGGGCCAGGGGGGCAGGGGGGGCGGGCGGGGGCCCAGGGGGACAGGGGGGCCGGGGAGGAACACATGAGAGACACGTCAGGCACACTCACTCAGAGAAACTGCAGCACAGATTCAGGGGATGTGTTGGAATGGGGACTGCCACTCCCAAGTCTAACGGGCTAATACCGAGTCGGCTAGTATACAACATAGGGGTCTAAACTCCACCTTCCTGTACTGGACAGGTGCAGTGGTCTCTGTTAGACTTTTAATGTGTTTAGGCAACGAAATGTGTCTTATATGGAAACAAACCAGTAGGATCTCAGAACAGACATTAGACTCGAGGGGGATCGTGAGAAAGTTAGCGATGGTGGCCGAGTTTTGGCGAACGAATTGGATGGTGTCTGTCACCGATTCAGAACACCCCAGTGTCCTCTCTTCCTCTCTCTCTCCATCTCTTTCTCTCTCTCTCTCCCTCTCTCTCTCCATCTCTTTCTCTCTCTCTCCCTCTCTCTCTCTCCATCTCTCTCTCCCTCTCTCTCCCTCTCTCTCCCTCTCTCTCTCCATCTATCTCTTCCTCTCTCTCTAAATTAAACTGTCTTCTCCAGTTTTTATTTTTATTTATTCTTTCTCCATCTTGTATCTTTTCTTTTCATTTAGTTGGTTCTCAGCCTGCACTGTTTAGAAAAAAGGGCCCATATTTGAGGGAAACCAAAAACGAGGTTTCTAACTCATCGTCCCCCCTCTGTGTTCTTAGCCAAGGCCTTTCCATGAGGTAGCGTGACCACCAAGTCCAAACTCACCCTCTGAACTCAGAACTGAACTGGGCCAGTCTAAAACACCTTGGAGAAGTATGTGGGGGTTGTTTGGGGGGTGGGGAGGGGTGGGGGGGGCATTTGGAAAGCACCGCTTGGATTCTTCTGATCTAACACTCGGATGAATGAACCAGGATCTGAGGAGCTCGTCCGACAAACCTTCCTCCCGTCTCGTCCGGGGAGCCCCTTTGTTGTTTTAAACTTGTGGCCATCCTTTGTGAGAAAAAACAAATGCACTCTGATCATTCTAGCTGTGTAAGTTGAAGAGGAAAATAATTAAAAACATGCAATACTTACAATAAAAACACCAAGATTGTCAAACCTAGCCTCGACTTTAAACCTGTGTTTTCTCCCCCCCCCCCCCCCCCTTGTTGTCATAGTTGTGTTCAGACTTTAGGAGCGTAGTATTGACATCAACATGTGACTGACTGCTTGTTAGACAAAGCCCTGTGGGTTCCCCCCCCCCTCCCCTCCCCTCCCCCCTGCCCTCCCCCCCCTCCCCCCTCGGATTGAATGATTACAAATCCTGCGGTTCTTGTCCCACCCACGTGACCAGGTCATTAACGTCACATGTGTTTTGATGGGAGATCACAGTTGCTGGCCCACAGTATGAAGTGTTGTGGAACACCAGACCAGGTTCTCACCACAGTCACACAACATGACCAGCAACATTCTGGGGAAAACCGGACACTGCTTACTTTCAGTATCACTTCATATGACTTAGCAGGCTGGGCTCATTCCTGTAAACAGTATATTGTTCCAAATGAGCCCTTAAGGGCTTGTAAACACCCTGTAAACGTACCAAAGGTTGATATTGACAGTCTGGTTTTACAAGATGATTATAAAGACAGATTAGTACGGACTGGTGACTAATAGATAGAAAATGTTTCGTTTCAGTCATAGCAAATGTTTTGGAGTTTCCAATATGAACTGTCACCAGAATGAAATGCCAGGGTTGCCCGTCCTTGTTACTGCAGGATCCTGTTGGTTTTCATTCCAAGCCCAGTAGTAACCAACATGATTCAGTTGGTCATTAGAACTTGGCGTGCTGCTGGGTTGAAGGCTGGGATGAACATGTACAGGACAGCAGGGACAGGGTCGTCCTGTCCTAGGGGTGAGGACACCAGGTCATTTCAGAATCAGAAATACTTTATTTCCAGTGTTGCATCACCCAACACAAGACACCTATCGAGTCAACAACACTGATTTGTCTTTGACATTTTCCACATGATCATTAATGTAAATAAACATCCAAATGTCATACATGACACAAACAACCATTTTGTGGACAGCGTGGATGTCGACTTGATCCGAATGTTGTGAAGGTGCTGTCCGCTAGTGTACAGAATGGTTTATGACACCCTCCTCCCTCTCATTTTCCACTGGCAGAGGCATTTGTCCTGCACTCCTCAACTACACACTTGACGGCGATAAAGTATCACTAATGTATGTGTGGACCAAACTAGTGGTCGCGACGATTCGATCCGTTTCAGAAATGTTTTTCTTTGCCTCAACGATCTGTCTTCATGCTGTTTCGCTGCAGCTAAATTAGGCATTCATGGTTGGATATTCTGTACATCGCTGAACGCAGGTTTGCATGGTTTTATTCCGGTGGTTACATTGTCCAAGGGCCTGTTTAAGGCACTTTGACAAGCAAGACAGAAACCATGTGTTCACGTTGGGTGAGGTCCTGTTTAAGACACTATGCAGATACAAGCACATGCAAGTGTTGACGTTGTTAAGACGCTTTAATGAGAGCAGAGATTAGACTGGAAGACAATGAGAAGTCTTAACAGCTCAAGGAACATGGCCACATTGAATGTCACAGCACAGATTCTCTCAATATCTCTCTCCGTCTCTCCCTGTCTCTCTGTCAGTGTCACTCTCTCACACACACACGTCCATGTTGCCCCTTCTCCCCTGTAATTCCTCAGACCTATGACTCATCCTTTCAATCCCCCCCCCCCACACCTCTCCCCCCCCTTCATCCCTCCTTATTTACCATGCAGCCGAGCGAAACCCTACAACCAATTACGGCGGTTGACAGGCAGACAGCGGAGGACCCTGGGTAACGATACGGAAGCGGCGCCGGGGGTGGACGGTGTCCGCTGAGGAGCCGAGCGGCAGGATTTCCTTTGATGACCTCATGAGTCACAGCGGCGCCCGTGGAATGGCGCTCTCCACCGACATCATCACTGTCCTCCCATCAGCTTACCTGATGTGAGTCCCCTGGTTCACACACACACACACACACACACACACACTCTGTCGCGCACACACACTGTCTCACACACACACTGTCTCACACACACAGTCTCGCACACACACTGTCGCTCACACACTGTCATGGACACACAAACTCTCGCACAGGCACTGTCTCACACACACACACAACGTGCTCACACTCGCTCTTCCTCTCATGCACAAACTCCCTCTCTCTCTCAGACACACACACGCACACACACAAACTCATGCCTACTCCACGGGTAGAGCGTGGTGAAATGTTTTCAACTCTGTGGGAAATACACACTAAACACACACACACACACACACATAAACCCTCCCAGGTCTCCCAGAAGCTTACAGCTGTCTATGTTTCTGGTTATCAGTGTGTGTGTGGCTCTCTGTGTGTGTATCTGTGTGTGTATCTCTCTGTGTGTCTGTGCGTGTGTGCCTCTGTGTGCGTGTGCGTGTGCGCGCGTGTGTGAGACTAACAGCCGAGTGATGTGGCCAGAGCCCGCTCCTTCCTGTCTGCTGCCCAGCGTGACAGATGGGTCGCCATGACGAATCATCGCCCTGCGTACTCATCAGCCAGCTCTCTGTCCTCGTCCCCGTGTTCGTCCACCAGCCCTGCAGTGGCACTGCTCTGATTGGCCAGGAGGCGCTGGGTGGGGGTAAACTAGTGGATCTGGGGGCCTAGCGATCTTATATTGTCCCTCACGCTCACGCAGACACACACACGCACACACAGACACACACATGCACACACACCCCACACACATGCACACACACCCCTGTGGGGTGACTTGGTCATCATGTCGCTTAACACTGGCAGTATGTCCTTGTTAAACAGCCAAGGTCAGGAGTGTGTATTTGTATCCAATGGTGTTTTTTTTGTTTGCAAGGATTCTCTCTCTCTCTCTCTCTCTCTCTCTCTCTCTCTCTCTCTCTCTCTCTCTCTCTCTGTCTCTCTCTGTCTTGCTCTCTCTTTTCCCTCCCTCTTGAAACCCCGCTCTCTCCACCCTCTCTCTCCTCTCTCCACCCTCTATCTCCTCCCCTCCACCCTCTCTCTCCTCTCTCCACCCTCTCTCTCCTCTCTCCACCCTCTCTCTCCTCTCTCCACCCTCTCTCTCCTCTCTCCACCCTCTATCTCCTCCCCTCCACCCGCTCTCTCCTCTCTCCAACCCTCTCTCTCCCTCCCCTCCACCCTCTCTCTCCTCTCTCCACCCTCTCTCTCCTCCCCTCCACCCTCTCTCTCCTCTCTCCACCCTCATCTCCACCCTCTCTCTCCTCCCCTCCACCCTCTCTCTCCTCTCTCCACCCTCTCTCTCCTCCCCTCCACCCTCTCTCTCCTCTCTCCACCCTCTCTCTCCTCCCTCCACCCTCTCTCTCCTCCCCCTCCACCCCCTCAGTGGTTTCCCAGTGCCGGAAGGAAGAAGATGACAGAGGGAGGACTGGAAGAATGCTGAGGTCATGTTCCACTCAGACACTCTGACACGCTCCTCTCTATCCATGCAGTCATCTAATCTATCTATCTATCTATCTATCTATCTATCTATCTATCTATCTATCTATCTATCATCTCTCTATGCATACATCTATCTTCTCTCTCTGTCTCTCTCTCTCTGTCTGTCTCTCACTCTCTCTCTCTCTCTCTCTCTCTCTCTCTCTCTGTCTGTCTCTCACTCTCTCTCTCTCTCTCACTCTCTCTCTCTCTCTCTCTCTCTCTCTGTCTGTCTCTCACTCTCTCTCTTTCTCTCTTCATAATGTCCCTTACTCAGAACCATAAAAGGATGAATCTCATTCATCTCTTCTCTCAGTCCCACAGACTCACTCTGTGTAGTGGGTGTATTTATTTAGTTAGTGTGTGTGTGTGTGTGTGTGTGTGATGGGAAGTGTGCAGCAGGTGTGGCCAAGCCAGTCATGAGATACGTGTGTGTGTGTCCTAATGTGTGTGTGTGGGCAGTAAGGAACAGGTGTGGCTAACCAATCATGTGATATGTGTGTTGGGGGGGGGGGGGGGGGGGAATGCCAGCCAATCCCAGTCTGTGTTTGGCTGGACGTGGGAGGGGGGGGAATGGAAAGTCGGGTCCCTTCTGGTAGGTGTGGGCGGGGGGGGGGGGGGCGGGGGGTTTGTCCGGCTAGTCGGAACAGCACCTGGAGATGCATCACAGGGCTCACAGTCATGAAGCTGCTCAGATTCCCTCTGTCTCCCTGTACAGGCTGGAACCAGGAGGCCCTCAAGAAACCCCATGACAAAATACCCATCCCATAATACTCCTATATATACTGCTGCCTGCAGCTCTGCTCGGACAGGCTCCTCCGCTCACGCTCAAAACGCTTTCGAAAGGTTGTCCTCGTGAAGGAACGCAACCAGAAAATAAAGAAACCCCCTGTTTAAAGAAACCTGCTGTTTTAAAGAACCCCCCCTGTTTTTAAGAACCCCCCCCTGTGGCCCCTGTAGGGCGGTACGGGAGGTGGTGGGTGGAGCTGGTCTCTCTGTCTGGAGGACGGGGCCGCTCAGAGAGACTTCCGCTAAGGGGGAGTGTTCCTCAGACACATCTCACTCTGGGGCTGACTGTCCCTGACTGTCTCACCACCACTGCTAACCACCAGGAAGCGGCATTAGATGTGTGGGAGAGAGAGAGAGAGAGAGAGAGAGAGAGAGAGAGGGGGAGAGAGAATGTGTGCCTGTGTGTGTGTTTAGGATGTGCGTGTGTGTTTAGGCGGTGTGTGTTTGTGTGTGTTAAAAGCTGTGCGTGTGTGTGTGTATCTTCGTGTTTGTGTGTGTTTAGGCTGTGTGTGTGTGTGTGTGTTTAGGCTGCGTGTCTGTGTGTGTATTTAAGCTGTGTGTGTCTTTAGGATGTGTGTGTGTGTTTAGGCAACTTGTGTGTCTTTGTTGCGTGTGTGTGCGTGCTTCTACAAGGTCCTGTGTCTGTTCCCCATTGTTCTTCCCCCCTATTAGCAACATAAGAGTCACCAGCGATCCCTAACAACCCACCCCACCCATCGCCCCCTCCTTCTCCTCCTCCTCCCCCCCCTGTCAGAGCTGTGATCATGGCCACATGAAGAGCACCTAGCCCATCCCTGGAACCCTGGTACTCTGGTACCCTGGAGGGAATGTGTAACTAAGCCTACATCTATTGAAATCCACCCTCACTGTTCAGCACTTGGGTTGTAATGGTTCCTGGTTAGTGTACAGTATGTGGGGATCATTCATCATCCAGAATTACAGGGACATCCCCCCCCCCCCCCCCCGAGGCAAGTAGGGTGAAGTGCCTTGCCCAAGGACACAACGTCATGTTGGCACAGCCAGTGACCTTTTGATTACTAAGCTGACACCCTCACCACTCAAGCCAGGCTGTATGGTTCAAGTCTGTGGCCGTCTTTTGGGGAAACGTGCCTCCGTGGGTGATGACTGTGACGTGTCTGTGTTTCACTCAGAGATGTCCTCCGTGTGTGTGTGTGTGTGTGTCTGTGTTTCACTCAGAGATGTCCTCCGTGTGTGTGTGTGTGTGTGTGTGTCTGTGTTTCACTCAGAGATGTCCTCCGTGTGTGTGTGTGTGTGTGTGTGTGTGTCTGTGTTTCACTCAGAGATGTCCTCCGTGTGTGTGTGTGTGTGTGTGTGTGTGTCAGCCTCCATCAAAGGGAAACGTCATCTCCATGCCTGTTTGACATCCTGACGATTAGAACCAATCGTGTGTTCCAGCCCGTCACGTTCTACCAGGACCTTTTCCCAGACACTCCCCCGCGTCCAAAACCGTCACCCGCCTTCGGAGGAGCAGTCAGTCAGCCAGTCAGTCAGTCAGTTTTCCAGATGCAGTCAGATGGTTCATTTCTCCGTCTCCCACCAGACCTTCGCCGTCATTCGCACGTTCTCACCCGGCAAGTCTGCTAACGAGGGCGCATGAGGAACGATGATGGATGACGACGAGGATTCGGCTGGCTGACAAAAACAGACCAATCACGTGTCGCCGGCGACGCGTTGCCCTCTGCCACTCCGGTCGATGTGACCAACAGAAATGCAGAGTGACTCACAGCGTGTCTGAGTGTTTGTGTGTGTGTGTGTGGGGGGATCTGAGTGTGTGTGTTCATGTAACACCAGAGTGTGTGTGTGTGTGTGTGTCAGGATAAGTGCTGACACCTCAGCGTGTGGAACAGCTTCAGACAGCGATGAGCTTCATGACAGACTCGGCCCATCGGCTTGACTTTAATATCCGTCTCTCTGTCCCTGAACTCCCTTCAAAAGGACTTCCTTTCTCTCCTTCGTTTCGAGAACGAGGAAACGGGAGGAGCCCGGATGTCCAACGATGCCCAATCAGGAACCAGGAACCCCAGGCTGTTCCCTGAAATTAAGTTCCCGTCATTCCCGCTGGTAAAAAAAAGCATTGATACCCATCCTCACTGCAGTACCCTGCTACAGCCACATAAAGATGTGATAACCTCCTTGTCGTTCAGTCTCCGACGTCCAGAGCCGTTGTTTTCTTTCTTTCAAGGGTGCAAGACATCACTTCCTGTTGGAAGAGGCCACTTTGGGTTCCTTGTGGTCCCCCCCCCCTTCATTTCCCTGTGGTGTGTTCATTCTGTTGGTCCTTCCTCTCTGCCTCACGGGGGAACGAGCAAGGCAGCAAACAGCCAACAGCCACGCCGTTGGTGTGTGTGTGTGTATCTGATAACACTGTGAGTCATCGCTTGATTATGTAGCAGTGTGACTTGTGTGTGTGTGTGTGTGTGTGTGTGTGTGTGCGCGCTGCTGCGTGGTGTGTGTCAGTATGACTCGGCTCCAAAAGAAAGATAGGTCCTTCTGTTCGTCAGACAAAGCCCCAGTCGCTGCACTCGAGCCACTTGAGCTCGAAGTCGCCGTCGCGTCACGGCAACCACATCTGCAGCGCAGCGGTGAGAATGCAGTAAAAGCTGGTCCATACCCGCGGGGCGCTCTGCGCTGAGTGCTGACTTAGGAAGGAAATAGGAATGCCCATTGTGATTCCTGAGGGTGGAGAAGAGAGGAGAGGAGGGAAGGAGATGAGGGGGGAGGTGAGGAGGGGAGGAGGGGGGACAAGAGGAGGGGATGAGGGGGGAGGAGGACAGTGGAGGAGATGAAGGGAGGAGGGGGGAGGAGAGGAGGGGAGGAGGGGGGGAGGAGGGGGGAAGAGAGGAGGGATGAGGGGGGGAGGGAGATGAAGGGAGGAGAGGAGGGGGGAAGAGAGGAGGGAGGAGGGGGGAGGAGGGGGGAAGAGAGGAGGGGATGAGGGGGGAGGAGATGAAGGGAGGAGAGGAGGGGGGAAGAGAGGAGGGGGGAAGAGAGGAGGGGATGAGGGGAAGGAGGACAGTGGAGGAGATGAAGGGAGGAGGGGAGGAGGGGGAGAGGAAAAGAAAGAATGGGGGAGGAGAGGGGAGAGCAGGGGAGGAGAGGAGTGGAGATGGAGTGGAGAGGGGAGGAGTAATATTGCTCCTGGAAGTCCTGGTGCTTGTTGTGAAATGCGTCACGCACAAGGCCCTTTGAAGAGTCACGCTGCTCGTGTATTGACACATGGCCGCAGAGTCACACACACATTCCACCCGCGCACACTCATCCCCTCCCTTATCTCTCATACCCTCTTCAAATATTTCACTCTTTTTTACTCTCCCCAAAACACACGCGCCCAGCTTGACGAGCGAGCGGAGCGAGGAGAAAGTGTGGTTCGTACGTGAATCAGACCGCAGCTCTAGCACATTGCACAAGTGTTCTTTCCGGTGTGTAAATGTACAAGTGTGAGCCCCCCCCCCCCCCCCCCCCCCCCCCCCCCCGCACACACACACCTGCATGCTTACGGAAGCAGAACACCCAGAATAGAGCTGCTGTAACCATGGCTCCCCTCCAGGGACCTGTGTCTCTCCGGCCAGCTCTCTCCCAGGGTCATCTGGGATGAGGGTGACGGAGCTATTAAGGGCCGGGCTCCTTTCCTCCAGGACAGGCTGCCGCAGCCAAGCCCTCCAGCCCAGGTGGGAGCAGCCTTCGGCTGGGTTGAGTCACCGAGGCGCCTGGGGGGGGTTGCGGTTCTCTCCTCCAGGTGGGAGCTAGGACGCAGGCTGTGCATGAGGGCAGGAAGGGGGGTGTTGGCCAATAACACGCAGGTGCTGAGGATGAGTCATAGCGCACGGCCACACCCACATCTCGTCCTTGCCTCCTCTGCTCCATGCTTGTTGCTACAGGCAACCAATCCTGTTTTTCCATTTCTGGCTAAATGAAACAAAAACAGTAGTTTTAATCATGGGCTGTATCAATGAATTCAGTTCAATCAAAAATACATATTTGTAGACATTCAGTAGAGAACCTACTGAAGGCTTTCATCCAGAATCATACGTATCATAATCATCATTTTCACCTTTCACAGCAAATACAACCGACCCGTCTTCGTTTTAACCTCATGTCATGTACATCGCACACGCATCCTGACGATCGTCATCGTCGTCATCTCCTCTCTGTTTTGTCATCTCTGTCCTCACCTCCTAGTCACCATTCGGACACCCATGCCACGTTACTGTCCTTACCCACTGTCAGGATATCAAGCAGGTCTTCTGCGTAGATCGCACAGCAGAAGCCTGCACCTGCGTTTTACCACGAAGGTGGGTATCACCGCTTTGTAAATGATTCCGGTGCCTTAGCTCTGATCGTCTCTAACCCCCCCGCCACACCCCACTGCAGTTTTAGCATTTCTTGTAGTTTCCATCCCCTAACTTGTTTCCAATCAGAAGTGACTGTTAATCATGTGAGTGGGTGTGTTTGGGTGCTTCCCCAGACCCTTTACCCACCTCCAGGTTGAACCCTGAGCCCCCCACAGTCTTGGTCTGTTAGCTGGGAAGATTCAAGACTCTACTGAGTCTGTGCAGGAGCAGGAAGTCACAGGCATCCCTGCGAAACAGGAAATGCCTTTTGGCGGAACAGGAAATGCCTCTGGCTCAGCAGTCCTGATACGTCCTGTTCCTGCGTGTGGAGGCTTGAAAACGCTGCCGATAAACGACGAGCGGGCTTGCTGGGACACACACACACTCTCTGAAACACACACACACTCTCTGAAACACACACACTCTCTCTGAAACACACACACACTCTCTGAAACACACACACACTCTCTCTGAAACACACACACACTCTCTGAAACACCACACATCCACACACTCTCTCTGAAACACACACACGCTCTCTCTGAAACACACACACTCTCTCTGAAACACACACACTCTCTCTGAAACACACACACTCTCTCTGAAACACACACACGCTCTCTCTGAAACACACACACACTCTCTCTGAAACACACACCGCTCTCTCTGAAACACACACACACTCTCTCTGAACACACACACGCTCTCTCTGAAACACACACACCCACTCTCTCTGAAAACACACACACGCTCTCTCTGAAACACACACACGCTCTCTCTGAAACACACACACATCCACACACTCTCTCTGAAACACACACACGCTTTCTCTGAACCCCCCCCCCCCCCACACACACACACACACACACACACACACACACACACACACTCTCTCTCTAAAGGAGTCAGGTGGCTCAGCGGTTAAGATGTTGGTCTTGTGATCGGAAGGTTGTGAGTTTGATTCCTGGCAGTGGCTATATAAAGTTGTGTCCTTGGGCAAGGCACTTCACCCTACTTTCCCCAGGAGGGGGAATGTGCCTGTACTTGCTGTAAGTCGCTCTGGATGAGAGAGTCTGCTGAATGACTCAATGTAAATGTAAACACGAACGCACACACACTGGTTGGACAGGAGCTGGTATCACAGCTGTAGTTTCACTCTCGCAGAGCCGAGGGGCGTCGCTCTGACTCCCAAGCTGACAGATTTAACATGTGACAGGCCTGGCTCATCATGGAAGCACCTGGGACCTTCTGTAGATTCCTAAAGAAAGTTCTGGCAATAACGTAAGATTAAAAAAACAACACGCATTCAACATATGAAGATCCACAACCTTCGATGAAGAGACCGCGGTTACGTCATCTTTGTTTTGTTCTTCTCGCCACCGTATGAAACACGGTATGTCGAGCACAGTGAGTTGAGTTGGGGGCCACCCCCCTTCCTGTTGAACAGGAAGTGCATAAGCCCGGCTGGGCGTCGTGTCACTCACTGCTACTGGAACAGGAAGTGAGACAGGAAGGTAGCATGGGCCGCCAGGAAAGCTGTCGTTCCACCGCATGCCAATCATTGTCCTCTTTAGTCAGGGAAGTTCATGTTTGGTCAACCTCGTTTATCAGAGCAGGTTTGTGCTGAATTGAGGCGTCCACAGTTTAGGACACAATTGACCTACAAAAACATCTCCTTTTAAGGTTTGTGTTTGTGTTTAGAAACTATTATGAGCTTACGGATCGGTCTCTTGATGAATTAACAGTTCAAGCGGTGAAATGTTCACCTCAAACGGTTCTGCGGTTCATTTTGATCAGCCTTTCTCCAGCTCACACAGACTAGGAGAGAAACAGGTTGTGAAATACACTTGTTGGAAGCGTACTTTCGATACATTCACACATGTTCACACACACTCACACACACACTCACACACACACTCACACACACACTCACACACACACTCAGAGCTTCAGGTCCTCTACCCACTGCTGGTGACAGTGACCTAAAATGGACCTAAGAACCATTGAGGTCAGCCTCACCATTAGCCCCATGACGTTCCCACAGCAGCTGCTAATGAGTGTGTATGCGTGTGTGTGAGTGTGACGCCTTGCCTGGGTGTTGCTGGGTGAATCATTGCAAGTGATGATGATGATGCACTGTCAGACCAAACCAAACGATGTGCCGAGTGAGAGATTCAGCCCTAGGGGATGTGGTGCTAGAAATGCTAATGCTCCTGTTAGCATATGTCCAGCGATGAGAACATTAGTTTGACGGCTGTTCTGGTTGACTGGAATGCTGCATGAGGTGTCGGTGAGGAGGAAGGGTTGATGGGTAATATTGTGAAGAAGAAAAGTGTGGATCTCGTGTGATCTCAGGTCACCCACAGTTACAATTTGTGAGTTGTGAGTCTGTGTGCTGTTCCAGTGAGAGAGGAGAAGGGACTCACTGAAAACCAACAAGCTGTAATGGTAACGTGAGGAAAAGGTGGGAGAGACGAAGGTGTAAGGCGAAGGGTTTTGGTCACTTCCAGTCCGATTACTTCCTTTCATTAGCTTGTCTGGTGAACGTTTGCTCTGCTAATTAGCTCCTTTGTTCGCTGTCTTTGTCCGCCTCTCTGTTGTCTACGTCTGAGTGGACCTGAGTGAGTGTTTAGTCCGAGGGGGGGAGGGGGGGGGGGTGAGGGGGCGAGGGTAGCTAGGCTCCACTTTGAAACTTACTTCCTCTTCGGGAAGGTCTCAACAGGAAGTACTTACCTGGATGAAGACTGACCCGCCCGTCACCTTTGAGAGGGAGACGTCTGTCTCCTGTCTCACCCTTTAATCACGACCCCTCCCAGGCCGAGTGGCTTAAGGAGTTTACTCTGCGACCACTGATTTAATTACTGCTGGTCACTGCAGCATTCCACCTTAATTACAGCCAAGCAAGCTCTTATCTGGCTGTTTCCTTCCTTTGGATTCGGAGATAAACTGCTTGCCAAACAGCACTATTTAGTGTCCTCAAATGAGGCAGTGATATAGTGGAGCCAGACTTTTCCCTCTGTACGCCACAGGCTGGCTGTACACGTTGACTGAGGTAAATGCCAGGGTCTCCATTCAGGATACGATGTTATCGATCATCTGATGGGAGCCCCCAGGGCTTAGTAGTCGAACCAAGGATGTTTCTGCATGTGACGGTGTGCACGTGCTTGCGTGCGTTTGTGCGAGCCGTGGCCAGCGAGAGTGCATGCTTGTGCGCGTGTGTGCAGTGAGAGCACGTGACCGCGTTGGCGCGCGCAAGCGAAGAGATCTGATTTTTCCCTCGCTCTTTCGTCTGTGGAGTTTGTTTTAGAATGCAAGGCTGTAGAAGACGAGAGTGAGTCAGACCCTCGCAGAAGAATCCCCGTGACGTTAGTATCAACATTGCAGTCATGGCATAAAAACACCAGGCTGAAAGAAGGGCTCTGGTATTATATCCTCCTCTCCACACCTCTCTTTCTCTCTCTCTCTGGCTCAGTCCCTCGCCCTCCTTCTCTCTCTTTCTCTCTCATTATGTCTCTCTAACAGTCATCATCCTTTTGTGTCTCGCTTTCTTTCATGTCCTTTTATTCGTTCTGTTCGTGTGATTGGTTCTTTTAGTTTGTCTTTTTTTGTTGAATCTTCTCATGGAAGGCATTTACCGAACGAAGCCTAATTGATGTGGGGCACATCAGTAAGTCAATGCAGTTCCTTCATTCGTTCGTTCATTCAGTCCATCCAGGCAGTCATTTTCGAACGTCTGCTTTTCCCCCCTCGTGACGTTCGTTCACTCATTCACAGTTTTGCGGCGCTGCGACTGACCTCTTTCCGAGGTTCATGTCTCCCTCCTCTCTCTCTCTCTCTCTCTCTCTGTGGCCATCTCTCTTTCTCTGCATCCCAGCTTTCATGACCCACATGTGTCAACACCCCCCCCCCTCCACACTTCAGGGGGATTAATGGCATTTTCGTTTCCCCACCCAGTGACTGCGCTGAGGCTTTGTGCGTAAGAATACGGGAAAAACACGCTTGCCTTTTCTCTGCACTACTTTATCTCTCTCTCTCTCTCTCTATGCTCGGTTTCTCTCTCTCTGACCATGTACTGTGTGGATGGCGGATGCTATTACAGGTCCGTGTTTCTGCAGAGGACATTTTTCAATATTTTTTACACAATTGTCAAGATTTTCTATTAGCGAACAGAGAGAGCGGTAATAACACTCACATCCTCTCCTGGTTGAGTGACGTAGAAAAAGGCTCTGAAAACGAGGATGTTCTAAAAAAAACAAGAACGTTCTGAAACCTAGATATTCTTTGTCCTAAGAGCAAGACGTGTATAAAAAAAAAAACAGATCATGTTTTCTTTGACCTGTGGTCACATCGTGAAGACAGGAAATTGCCACTTCAGTCGAGGAGCCTAGTGGTGCGTCCTCTGGTTGTCTTGTGCCAACGGCCCTTATCAAGAACAGGCAGCTAAGCAGCCTGGCAGCAATCAAGGGAGTGAGTTAGCATGCTAAATTTAGCCCCTCTCCCTGTGATAGCAAGGTGGGGATAGGGAGGGAGGGAGCGAGGGATGGAGGGAGGGATGTGAGGAGGGAGTGGTGGACACAAGGAGAGAGGAGGAGGGATGGCTGGGGGGATGGGGGAAATCCACCAACCACAAGATGCGTCCCTTTCCTCTCCCACAGCCCCCGCTCTCTCCCTTCCTTCCTTCGTCCTCACCCCCCCCCCCCAATTCAGGAGGGCTTGGATAGAAAGAGAGGATAAATATATTTTCTCCCTCTCTCTCCCGCTGTCTCTCTCTCGCTCTCAGACAAACACACACCTCCCCCTTCCCTGAAAAGAGGGAACCTTCTGTTGAACGACAGACGTATGACTCATTTTTCCCCAGAGAGAGAGAGAGAGAAAGAGGGAGAGGAGGCGGGAGAGGTAAGGAGAGAGGGAGAGAGGGACAGATCATTAAAGGATGCTGTGGATAGAGGAAATGTCAGAAGCCAGCTGTGAGCCGGCCCACCTTCCCACCTAGCCAGCGGCGTGTCGTGAGGAAAGACGCGCGAAAAAACGCTCGTTTCACGACACCCACCGAGAGCTAAATCGAAACGTTAATTAATCGTTGAGCGTGTTGCTATCTCGATGGCCGCCCCTCGTTACCTCCTCATCGTTTACGCAGAGATATCCTTGTTTACGTCTGCCGAGCCTCTCTGTTGTGGCCTGTTCTTACGAAGAAGTGAGCTTCCATTTCCTGCAGAGCGTCTGATAATGACTTGGACCGTCAGATAAGTGTGAGATTGAGATGACGCTCTCTGCTGAGAATCTAGCGGGGTTGGACTTGTTTTGAATGACTAAACGTCAATGTAATGTTTTCCAATTTCTATCCCTGCCTCTTTTCAAGGTGCGTTAATACACAGTTGGAGTAGAGAGTAGACCAACCACACACACACACACACACAGGGACACACAAACACGCAGACACACACAGAGAAACACTCACACCTGTCTTGGAATAGAGTTACAGAGAGATCAGCCATTTTTGTCCTTGTTTTTCCATAACAAGTGTTCTGTATGAGACCTAAGCTGGGTCAGGGGAAGGCTGTGGTTGTCGTGACGCACGGTGTGTGTGGTGTTACCCAGCGTACGGCTCATTTAAGGCTCCGTCATGAACCATACCTACATCCATCTCCTCGCCGTCCTGGACACTCCCGACACCTGCTCCTCGTGACGACACCAAGCGTGTGTATGTGCGCGTGGGGGAGAGTGTGTGTGTGTGTGCGTGGGGGAGAGTGTGTGTGTGCGTGGGGGAGAGTGTGTGTGTGTGCGTGGGGGAGAGTGTGTGTGTGCGTGGGGGAGAGTGTGTGTGTGTGCGCGTGGGGGAGAGTGTGTGTGTGTATGGGAATGGAAGGAGAGATTGGGAGCCGTGCCATCTCGGTGTGGATCGGCTCCAAACCCCCACCCACCCCCCCTCCACCTCTCCATCGGTGTTATGTGTGTGAGTGTGTGTGTGTGTGTGTGTGTGATAGAGCACAACGTTATGTGAGTCCTTGTGACTCAGCTGAGTGTGCTGAGATTGAGGTGTGTGTGTGTGTGTGTGAGGGGGGGGACAGAGTGGATGAGGTTGAGGGGGGGGGGGGGGAGGTAGTTCATAACCCATCCAGGACAGTTCCCCTTCAGCAGCAGAGCTGCCTCTGGACTTCATGTTGTCTCCTCACAGTTTCACCCTTGTACAGACTTCCGTGCGTAACCCCTCCTGGCACAGTCGGACAAAACACGCGCACAGACGTTCGATTGTTTGCAGGAATGTTTTTGAGCTGTTTGGGTACTCGTTTCCTTCAGCAACAAAGGCTCACTCTCCGATCGCCAGGAAATACTCGAGAACGGTCGAAGGTTGTTCAACCGCTAGATCATTTTTACGGTGTGCATGTGCGCGCGCTGACACTCACACCATCGTGGATCGATTGAATCTGCTGGGGGGGGGGGGACGCTACGTAAATAACTTTGACATGTTTCATTTTGCGTGAATTCACCCCAGGCAAATTCATCTCTCACAAACCAGCATGTTAAAAAACTAAACCAACTACTTCTGATAGCTCAGTCAGATGGTAAATATGTCACGAAATGTGTGTCAATCTTTTGCCGTGAACAGTTAGTGACTACTCAGTATGAATACAAGTTAAGGCAGCAACAAACTTGTTCTAGAACCCTGGAGTATTTCCTGGAATGAGTCATTCAGTCAAATGTGTCAGTCCAACTGATGTTCAATCTCTTTCTTGGAATAAGCCCCCAAAAAATCATTTTAGGTTTACATTATGTTCAGGTACACATGCTTACACATTTACACACACGCAAACACACACAGACACACTCGCTCAGCGTACGGTGAGGTTATGTGGAGGTTCGTGAGGTGGATGATTGATGAGGTGACTCATCTCACCGTCTCACCGTCTCGAGGGACTTGAAACCGTATTTCCTGTCTCCAGGCCCATGTCAGATCCATGACTGTTTAAATGACGCTCTCAACCTGTCTGTCTTCCTTATCCTCTATCCCGTTCATCTGTCTTCTTATCCATAAGCCTGCCTGCCTGCCTGCCTGTCTGCCTGTCTGTGTCTCTGTCTGTGTCTCTGTCTGTCTGCCTGCTTGTCTGCCTGCCTTTTTTATCTGTCTGTCTCCTTACGGCTCAGCCTGTCTTTCTATCTGTCCGTCTGTCTGCCTGCCTCTGTCTGTCTGCCTGTCTCTTTACCGATCAACCTGTCTATCTATCCATCTGTCTACCTACCTCTCCCTAAGCACACACGATCAAACACACACGTGGTTGAGGCACCAAGCGTCGCAGGATGTTGTTTGTCACCTGAAACGACACACCGTTAACGCTGAGGGTTTTCTGTTTCCGCCGGCGCTCAGGCGCTCACACAGGAGAGGGAACCTTGAAAGAGAATCGATGCTTCACTCGCAGCGCAAATTGTTCGTGATTCATCTTAAAGTCACACCCCACAAAATCCATTGTTTTTAACGACCTCCACATGTACAGAGTGATAATTATGACCCCCCCGATGCGCACAGGGGCCACGGTGTCACACGGGGGGGGTGGGGTGGGGGGGTGGGGTGGGGGGGGCATAGCTGTGAGCTGCTGCTAGCTGCCTACAGCTGGTGAGTCATTTGGATCTGAGGACTCACACTTAGTCTTCTTAGCAGAGAGGCTCCTGTGGATTTCTTCACAGACTGAAAACTGAAGTGAACTGGGAGAACTGAATCGACTGGGGAAACACCCGCCCTTCCCGCCCGCCCACACACACACACACACACACACATGCACACACACACACACACGCACACACACACACACACAAACGTACCAACGCGTACATTTAAACAGATATCTGGTTTCAGAACCACAATATCTCCCTTCTCTGAGAAACTGAAAGAGAAAATGTGTAAAATTCACGTTCTGGATCATTCTAACATTGTGCGTTGAGACTTTTATGTATGTGGAGCGATTTCAGGGTCGTGTGATGTTGACGCGTGAAAGAGGTGTTGCAGCAGGAAGCAACGCTCCTCAGATTCAGACGATGACAGTCCAGCGCTGAAAGAGAGACTGGGAACCAAAATAGATTTGGCTAGCAAAGGATCCTGCACTCTTGTTCACTGATTAAAAGGGACCCGTGTCGTGCACACGCACAAACTCACGCGCAGGCGCACACTCAGACACACACGCACATGCTTAAAAAGACACAATGATTCCATGTCGGTGTTTCTCTCCTGGTAATAGAGGCCAGATAGCCCATCAGGTCAAACAAACAAGGCAAAATGGCCGACTGCTAAAGTGCAAGAGCGGACCCTCTCTCTCTCTCTCTCTCTCTCTCGCTTCCTCTCCTGCAGACGTCACAGAGCGACATCAAAACAGCCCGTGCTCAACGGAGAATTCCCTCAGCAATCTCTCGCCATGTCTATCTTCTTTTCTGTCTCTCTCTCCCTCAGAACAAAAGAAGCAGGCCCAACATGTCACCACCTGAGGCCCTGGCTATTTTTACCAATAAGAATTTCACTCGGGGCTTTTCTACACAATAGCTTAGAGCTGGGTGAAGGTGAGGCGGGTGTCAAGTTTTTTTTTTTCTTTTTTTTAATTCTTATTTTTCTTCTTTGCCTTCACATTTTCTCTTTTCTCCCTCCCCCCCTCCATCTCTCTCCCTCCTCTCTCATTCTCTTTCACACTCACTGTCTCTCAGTCATTCTGTCTGTTCCATCGCTTTCTTTGTTCTGTCTGGTGCTCCCTCCCTCCCTCTCCCTCTCTCTCCCTCTCTCTCCCTCTGCCCATGTTCCCTGGGGCTAGGCCTTGCCATGTTGTGACATTGGGGGTGAGGAGTGGGTGGAATCAAGGGTGAGTCAGGCCTCTGGTGTGTGTGTGTGTGTAACTGTGTGTGTCAGTGTGTGTGTGGGGGGGAGGTTGTGTGGCTCAACTTCATCGCTAATCCTGCAAGTTTCATCCAAGACCCACAGACCGAAAGAATCGAACTCAGATTTGAACCATCAGCCTTGTTGCATCTGACACATTGCCCACAACTGACAACCCTGACTGTTTCTGGGTACTGTTTTAACCATTTAACATCCATGTGACATCCCACACAACTTTCCCTGTTCCGTATTCTAAAAGATGGTTTCGCCGTTGGAAAAAAAAAAACAAGAACACTTCAGCCATGTTAGAAGTTACGCGCGCATCGTTCAGCCATACAGCAGTCTGCTCAGATGAGTAATGGATGTTTAAGTGGGATGTGGTGCAGTGGAAGAGGAATCTGTAGATCTGTGAGAACACACACACACCTGACACAGAGACGCGCACACACACACACACACACACACGCACCAGGAAGCACCTGTGTCGCAGAGGGTTTTGCCGGTGCGTTGGTGCCCCATTGTGTGTGTTCTTTTTATAAAACCCATGGAAATAGGACTTTTCGGAGAGGAAGTCATATGACACACACACACACACACAAACACACACACACAAAGATGCACACACACATACAGCCGTTTGAAGAGCCTATTGTACGGCTCGCCGCGGTAAACAAAGCTGATCGACGGTCATGTGACAGAACCTAGATCCTGATGTGTTAGCGCCTCGGTTGCTGTTGGATTCAGCGGCGCTGAGCGGAGGGACCTCACCCTCAACCGCAGGAGACGAACTGTAGGGCTCGACGATCGCTTCTGCCGGAAACCAGAGTGGATCTGAGTTCAGTTGGAGCAGCTGTGCTATCACACACACACACACACACACACACACACACACACACACACACTGATACAGCCCTCTGTCATCATAATGGGTTCCTGAGGAGGCCAGGAGAGTTGAGGGGGGCTGTGGCGATCTGAAAGCCCCCTGCAGACTCTCCCTAAACGGGACGTCTTCGACGGCTCGCGGTCAGGACCACCCCCTCCTGTTAGAGAGCTGGGGGGGGGGGGGGGGGGGGGGGGGGTTGCTCTAGCAGACAGACCCAGCGTTCAACAAAAACAGCACACACACGCGCGTACATTGTTACAGTGCGCGCTAGACGACACGCTGTGCAGGGAGCTTGTGGAAATGGAGACTGGACGACACAAAGGTCTGCATCGGTGTGTCTCTATACGTGTTTAGCCCGGCCCTGCTCTAACGAGAGCCTAATCAAATGAGGGCTGGGGAGAGTGAGCTGCGGTACCCCCCCCCCTCCCCCCCCCCCCCCCCCAGCCTTCATGACGACATCACAGCCAAGCACAGATTACCGTCGACCATATGGCAGAATGCCTGCTGTTTCCTTATCCCCGGCACCAAAACACCAGCAGCACCGGCGTCCGCCGTCTTTCCGGTCAGCGCGCCCGTACGTTCGCTTCGTACGGCCGGTATTTACCGGCTGAGTGGAATCCTGTTGGTCTGTTGTACCGTAAACACAATCTGCTGGATTCTCTCTCTATATGTGTCTCTCTTTCTTTCTGTTTTTTTTTCGGTCTGTTTCTTTCTGTTTCTCTATGTCTCTCTCTCTATGTTTCTTTTGTGAAACCTTCTCCTCCTATCTCTCTCTTCGACACACACACACACACAAACACACACACCAGCTCCTTATCACATGGCATTAGCCATCCAAAGCCTGTCACACCGATGGAGAAGGCTCTGTTAATCAGAGCCAAGCCCGGCCAGAGAACCAGCTTCTGAACGGAGCAGCGTAGATTGGATGCACGGCGTGAGTGGATGCGCTGTGCGGGGTGACGTTTAAGCGCATTAAAACCACTGACAAGATTACAGCCACAGGATATAGAGCAGGTAGCTAAAGAGGGCAGATGACGGAAGTTGAATTGAGTTTAGTCAGCCTCTCGCTTCAGGTATCGATCTCTCTGTTGTCAGTCTGAACCAAGCTCCCCTGAGTAGCTGTGAATAATTGAGGGGCTCCCCTTATTGGAGGACTCAGTGTGGGCACGTAAGAGTCTACTGTCTGACGGTGATTTACTGTCATCTGTTATAGGCAGCTATAAAGCGATGCCCCCGCTCTTTCTAATTAGATCATCTAGTCATCTATTCACTGTGATTTGTGGACATGATAGACCCATTGGCAAACAAACAAGGAGAGGATAGCAGAAACGCTCGGAGAGGAATGAGTAATGGCTGATTCCAGCCTAGGAGCAGCTTTTCAGACCCCAGAGCGGGGCGGAGTCACCAGTTAACCAGGCGTGGTCAACACCTTGTCGATGTCCATATATGGGTCGTGACGTCACGAGCCGGAGGTTCCATTCATATAAAAGCGCTCGAGCGGAATCCCCTTGGAAGGAAATGTAGGCACTGACGTTCAGTAGGGCGCGTTCACTTGACTACTACGGCCCGTATAACATTGCTTTATTGTGTATAAATCAATTGTGTGTTGTTAATACAAGAATATATCGTTCTCCAAAATGAAAATCTCAAGCATAGATTGCCGCCGGCTGAAGAAAATCATCAGGAAGGAATGTGGCAGCTGTCTGATTGTGGATTGCAGACCTTATTTTTCTTTCTCCAACTCGAATATTAAAGGGTCGTTGAACGTCAACCTGAACTCGGTCGTCGTCCGGAGATCCAGAGGGGGGCCGGTACCTCTTCAGTTCGTCATCCCGGATGAGAAAGCGTTGTTACGGCTCCGGGAAGGGAGCATATCGGCCGTGGTGGCTGTGGACGACCGGACACCTCATTTGCAAAAACTGAAAAAGGACAGTATCGCCCAGATTGTGATAAACAGTCTCTCTCACCTTGCGAGTGGAGCAAACATTTGTTTTCTTAAAGGTAAGAATCTTTATCAAATGTATGCCTACCTAAAGTCTAATGTTAAGAAGCCTTTTTTTCACATTCAGCCTGGTTAAAATTGACGGATTTTTTATATTGAAACCTGAATGTAGTTAATAAATAGTTTCTAATTACTATTAATATTATTTTACAAAATAAAATAATTAAGGATTATCTAAAACCAACATTATAGGCTACTTAAGCTATTTACATTTTATCAATCAATACAACAAAGCCCTGACGTGTAGAATACAAATATAGCCTGACACGGAAATATTTCGATTGATATTTTTATTGATAAAAATGTATAATATTTATTTTATTGGTACGATGTTGTTACAACCTTTCATACTGAGCTGTGGCTCCTAGTGAGTTAAACTGTCTGTGTGCGTCAATGGAGATGAGTCAATGAGCCTGTTTGGGAACATCTTAACACTCTGATCTGGGACTTAAAGTCTTACTAAAGCAACCTAGTCTATATAATAATAAATTATAATAATGACGATAGAATATTCGACAATCAACACACAAATGTCTCCCTAATATGTCTCAAAACCTTTATTTTCTATGTCACCTTGTCTCATACATGTGTGTATAGGCCTTAAATGGATTAGTTTAATTAATAGGCAGCTTAATGACGTGTCAGACTCTGAGAGGTTCATTATGGCGCAGCCCCCCCCCCCCCCCCCTTTCATGAATGCTGGTATTTGGTAGAAAGAATGAATGACCTTCGACCCTAAATGTGTTTGTGTTGCTTCTTTTCCTTTAGGGGGATACGAGAACTTCCAGTCTCAGTACCCTGAACTCTGCACGGAGGTGAAAACCGTCGACCAGAGCGGAACTGAAACCGAAAAGAAAGGCGTTTACCACCACAAACCAGATTATGATCAGGTATGGAAATGAAAAACACCCATGAACTCACTCACCCCCCTCCCTCCCCCCCCCCCCCCCCCCTTAGCTGCCTTTCCAGTGTAACCACTTCCTCTTGCGGGTTATCATGGGCTTTTGTACTGAGAACCATCTGAAGAATACAACTGTCTTCTGACAGCGTTATTAGTCAGAGGTGTCTTAGTAACCAAGGTGAAATTCTAGGGGGAAATCCAACACAGGGTTGTCACACATTCATAATGTTTCTATTTACTCAGACCGGACACTGATCAGTGTCTCAGATCAGTGTCTCCTTTGCAGTCCTCAAACCCAGGACAACAGTACATTCTCACATTTACGATTCAAACCCAGAATGATGGACAGATTGGAGCAAAGGCACAATTTAATGTCATCATTTTGGTCTCTGAACACATGATCTTTCCTGACCTTCAGCGCTCTTCAGCCGAGGCCGTGTTTTAAGCTCAGAGGAGGAGGTCCTGTCAAAGATGCCCAGCTGACATCGTAAAGGGCTTTATAGTGGGGGATCCTTTTTTTCCTCCATATGTGACCTTTCCCCTCTCGTCTTCTCCTCTCCACGAGTGGAGGCTAACATTTAGCTTGTCCACATCACAAAGACAGCACAGAGGGAGGCATCGGTAGCTATGCCCCATTTACAGTGCCCTGTAGTGAGGAAAATATGTCCTCCTATTTTTAGATTTTTCAGCGTGTGACAAACTTTCTTACCGCCCCAACCCTTCCTCCGTGCCGCAATACAGCGATGTGAACACTTGGGCTCATATCTCTTTCTCTGCCCTCTCTCCCTCTCCCCTCCCTCCCTCCCTCCCTCAGGGCAAACCGGTGGAGATCCTTCCGTTCCTCTTCCTGGGCAGTGCCTACCACGCCTCCAGGCAGGACTATCTCAGCGACCTGCGCATCACGGCCCTCCTCAACGTCTCCCGCCGGGACATGAGGCCCGCCAAGGGCCACTACGACTACAAGTGGATCCCTGTGGAGGACAGCCACACGGCCGACATTAGCTCCCACTTCCAGGAGGCTATCGAGTTCATCGGTGAGTCATCTCCATCTCAACACCTCATGACGGTCTGTTTGGACTCGGTTTCGGGGCCTCTGACTTGGCCCAGTGGCCCCTTAGGGAGACAGGTGATCGCGGCATGTGCCGGGCCAGCCAATGGAAATACCATTGGAGTTGCTCAAGGTTGAATCTGTGTGGATTTCAAAGGTTCCTGGCCTGTTTCGATTGCAGGCCGACAAGAAATCCTCACGCTTGGTTAAGGAAGCAATGATGTTGTTATTTAGAAGCCCTTATTGTGGTGTGCTCAGGGCATTACATTGTACACACAAAAGAGGTCTATTGATAGAAGCTTCTATTTTAAATCACCTTAAAAAATAAGTCCTTTACTTCCCCTGCGCGCTGCAAATCTAGGAAATCGGCCAGTGGAGGGGGAGAGCAGGGAGCTAATCTGGTCACCCTGCCCTGCCTCCAGTTCCTCTTGTTCAGCCTGCTTCCTGGCAGGCATCTCCCTTTCAAAGAAGAGCTGCCTGCTCTCTGCTCACCCCCTGCTCGCCCGCTCCTGACCCACTGATTACAGAAAAGACACACACAGTCACACACACACACACACACACACACACACACACACACACACACACGCTTGGCAATGTCGTCATCTTCTCCTGGGATTATCTCTGTGGTTTATGGCCAGGGTGTGGCCAGCGGAGGGAGTCGTCAAGGAACGGCTAGGTGGAGGTTGGAGAGCTGACTGACTCAAACCTGGGCCTGTTGACAGAGGCTGGGCGGAGGCTGAGGAGTCTTCCACCACAGGATCAAAGCTGTTTATCTGGAGCAAGTTTTCAGAATCAGCCCCTGAGGAAAAAACAGTGTGTGTGTGTGTGTGTGTGTGTGTGTGTATTTAGCAAAAGAAGGTGGGAGGTGTTAGATAAGAGCTAATACAGAGATGAGCACAGCGGCGGTGACTAGTCTTTAGACAGGCAGAGTTAGGGACGGGACTTTGTCAACCACGGTAGCTTCTGCCTGGGCCGTTTTTCGGGCTGCTTTCCTTGCTGTTTTAAGCTCCGTTGAATCTAAATCCAGATCCAGATTCCTCCCCCATTCCTTACCCTACAGGACACGCTTTGGAAAACCGCGTCAAGCAATTCCACCACGTGCACGCCGCACGTTAACCGTTCACTCGTTTGTTAGCGAGGGGCGTTCGGTCATCCATTAGCCGCATTTGAATGCGAGCGTGCGGGCGGTGCCGAGCATCAGGTCAGCCTCTGCTCCACAGAGGTGCAGCCTTCAGCCAGCCAAGAAATGCTTCAGCCAGCTAGAGCTAGTGCATAGCTGGAGAATGATTATTAAAACACCCACAGCCTCCCCTCCCTCCCTCCCTCCCTCCCTCCCTCCCTCCCTCCCTCCCTCCTCCACTCCAGATGGGTGCATCGTGACTCATGCGTGTGGTTTTTCTGAGGATCTGAGCTGTCAGAAACCCTGGCTGCGGTTCTTAAGGGCCAGCCAAGAAACCAGACACTCGCTGGAGGGTGGCGCGCGTGCGATCACGGGGGGGGTTAGGGGGTTAGGGGGGGTAGGTAGACTGGGTACAGCGTGAGGGGACTCTTCAGGGTGTCTTCATGTCCACACACCACCTTGGTGGGACTATAGAGGACTGTGGAAAAGAGAATGAGACCAGCGGGGTACATGTCCCTTTCCCAGCCAGACAGCCCCAACTAGAACAGAGCAGCGCCCCCTAGAGGCACTTTGGAGATGTCTTCCATGAGTTAGTCGAGCCCGCAGTATCACCATTGGTGGTGTGTGTGTGTGTGTGTGTGTGTGTGTGTGTAGGACGGAGCTGGGTCACAGAGGAACAGGGTAATAAGTGAGTGAATAGTGTGCGCTGTGCCTCCTGTGAACTCTGTAGAAAGACAGAAAGGGGGTAAGGTATTTATAAGACGAGCATAACCTTCATAAATCACACACACACACACACGCATGCAGGTTTCACAAACCTTGTTTGCTAACCTAGCTTCCTCCTGCATCTGTGGAAAACCTGTATTTCTAAAACCCAGACTGCCCTACTTGAAGCCCCACGCCAGCACTAAGGACGTAGAACAATAACCCTGTTCTAACATAACTTGTGAAGAATCCCAATAACAGAGGAACTATCTGGAAAATCTCAAGGTTACCGACTATTTCCTGCTGTGCGAAAAACAAACAAGCTCGCTAACCGGCAGGCATCTGTATGTTCTTCTTCCTCCAGATCGGGTGAAGCTTTCCGGCGGCAAGGTCCTGGTCCACTGCGAAGCTGGCATCTCCAGGTCGCCCACCATCTGCATGGCGTACATCATGAGAACCGAGCGGAGGCAGCTGGAGGAAGCCTTCGACATCATCAAGCAGCGCCGGGACCTCATCTCGCCCAACTTCAGCTTCATGGGTCAGCTGCTGCAGTTCGAGTCCGAGGTCCTGTCCTCCACGCCCGTGGCCGCCGCCTCCGAGCCGGCCACGCCAGCCGCTTCGCCGGGAGCGGCCTCGTTCTTCTCAGGCGACTTCACCTTCGACAACGACTTTGAGGCGGCGTCCGTTTTCTCCCTTCCTACCTCTTTCCTCGCCCCCCTTCCCCTCCAATCGCCAGTCCGCCACCAGTTTAAACTGAGCCCAATAACTGCATTGCCTTAAGAAAAGAAGAAAGAGAACGAAAAAAAAGAACCACACACACCACCACCAATAACAACGTGTGACTGCTTTTAGTCTAAGATTTACTTGAAGAAAATGTAGGAAATAGATTTTAGAATTGCTCTATGTGTCTGGTGTGTAAGCCAGAAGTTTGATGGTATTGACTCGAGATGGACAATGTGAGATTTGAGAAAAGACTTTTTGTTTGTGTTTGTGAAAAGTCTATGAGATAAATAGGCACAAGCCAATGATGCTGCGTGCCTCTGTTTGACTTACAGAGTTAAACTACAGCACTGCGATACACTGCAATACATGCCTTAGGTTGATATTGTGATCTTATGCCTGTTCACAACGCCTGTCGAGGCATTTTAACTTATTTGATAATTCCCGTCTGTCTATCTGTTTGTCTGTTTCTTTTTTCAATAATTGTGTGGATGTCAATAAATGTTTCCACCAAAAAGTGACTTTATTGTAATGACTTATTTTTCCGTGCGCATTTGTAAGCCTACATATTCACAGTTTAAGACTTTATTGTAATGACTTATTTTTCCGTGCGCATTTGTAAGCCTACATATTCACAGTTTAAAGGGAATAATATCTCGGTCTGCCAACACAATGAGCTACGCATCCGCCCTATTTGACCATTGACCATTCTCAAAGCAAATAATCATAAATACATTTCATGATAAATAAAAAAAATACAGGTTCAGGAATTCAGGTTGCTGAAATTCGTACAGTAAAAATACAATAAAAACAGGCTTCGTAAATTCAAATGGCACAAAATGAATGCTTACATTTAAATCTTAGTAAATGCATAGGCTACAATAAATGTATCCCATATGTGCTTCGGTGTATTTAACTGCGTTATTATCGTATTTTTAAGTCCTTTATTCGTTTTATCAGACTCAAATAAATATTATTTCACAAGATGCAACAGTGACACCTGCAGTGACCCCAAAAGTAGACATCCGGTTTAGCACTGCCGTTTACCACACTGTTGGCAATGTAAACAATGTAAACAATGAAAAAGAAAACCTAAAATTATATATTGTTACACTATATCAGAAAACACCATTGGATTATACTACAGTATTAGCCAACAACATCTTTAATATGATCAATGATTCTTCAAAATGTTTTCTCCAGTTCTTGGCGCCCAACAATCGACATCGAATGGATTATACCAATTCTGATCTAAGGGATATTTGTGCCATCAAAACATTGAAAAAACAGATTCATCGTAGAAATTAACAAACTTAAACTTGAACTGGAATATTATTTAACATTTTAGGAAGATTCTTATGTACTATTTGTTACATGTATTCATTAAAAGAGTAATATTAAGTGCAAAAAAGTTCCCCCCCCCCCGTTTCCACGCAATCAGTCGATCCACATCCTCCCGCCCCCCGAACGCCATTTTCAGAACCGAATCAGTTTCGCTGCGGTTCTCTGGCAATATTGGATAAACATTTCTGTTACCACAAAACTCGCATTGAGCGAACCCATTAAGGCCCATCTTCTCTGTTCTAGAGGAGAAGGGAGTTCCTCTCCCTTTGGTGGCTGAGAAGAAAGCTCCCTGACCACCATGTACATCAAACAGGTAGGCTGAGCCTGCTGCATGTCGTCGTCCCCCGTTGCTAACGGTCGTTAGCCATGCTAACCCTTAGCAACAAGCCAAAGGAACATGGCGTCCCTGTCAACTTATACTAAAAGGCTGACAAACCCCCGGACCCTGGTTAGAGTGCACGGCTTGCGGCTGCACGTGAGAATGATATTTGCATGATAACTGCGTTTGCAGGTTAGTTAAGTAGCTAACACACTTTGTAGGCCCGGGTCTCTCACCGGTGTGTGTGGACTAGAGGGAGCTAACTGTGTGTTAGCTGTGTTAGCACAGCTCTGTTAGCCTCGTTAAAAAAACATCAAGCTAACCTATGACATGAGCTGTGGTCAGAATATTTTCTAATATAAATACTCTAAATACTCGTTTGTGCATCTCGTAAGTGTTGCTAATTGCGTGTTGACAGAGGAGATCGCTAAGGTGATGTGTAGGTTAGTAGTTGTATTGTTTTAATGATGTTCTGTTCGGTGGTGGCATCATCCGCAGGTCATCATCCAGGGGTTCAGGAGTTACCGGGACCAGACTGTGGTGGACCCGTTCAGCCCCAAACACAATGTCATCGGTGAGTGATTTTTAATTTCAACCGGTTCATCTAATCCATGTTCCTTCTGCCACCGCTGTCCCAGTGCGATGAAGATGATGGTGAACATGAAATATCGGTTTCTGTAGTAGAATTAAGTTCCATATGATTGTTCTCTCCTATTATAGTTGGACGAAACGGATCAGGAAAAAGTAACTTTTTCTACGGTAAGTGACCCAGTGTACCTCTCCACCAACACGACTGTTCCATTTTAAGGCAGTCAGGCTGGTAATCAGAGGGTACCCGGTTCAAACCCCTGGCTGTGCCAACATGACGTTGTGTCCTTGGGCAAGGCACTTCACCCTACATGCCTCAGGGGGAATGTCCCTGTACCAGGCTGTAAGTCGCTCTGGATAAGAGCGTCTGATAAAATGACTAAAATGTCAAATGTCCCCCTCTTCAGCCATTCAGTTTGTCCTCAGCGATGAGTTCAGCCACCTTCGCCCCGAGCAGCGCCTGGCTTTGCTCCACGTAAGCAGAAGAACCTACAGACAAAACTGTTGTTTCCATGCATACGCCAACAAACCCTGTGTGCAGGTAACCTTGAGTTGAATCTCTTTTCTTGGCCGTCTCCTGGTTGTAGGAGGGAACTGGTCCCAGGGTCATCTCTGCCTTCGTGGAGATCATATTCGACAACTCGGACAACAGGTTGCCGGTAAGGAAGTGTTTCACGGTTTTTATTGACTTCTTCGTACGAATGAAACTCTGTCAAGCTCTCCATGGCAACATGCGTTAACAGATCGACAAGGAGGAAGTATCGCTGCGACGTGTGATCGGAGCCAAGAAGGACCAGTACTTCCTGGACAAGAAGATGGTGACGTGAGTTAGCCCCTGCTGTCCTCCCCTGTTGATTAGGGATACCCCCCCACCCTGGCTGACTGTTACCTAGCAACAGCCCCAGCTCACTGCAATCAGGGGGTTCCGCTAACACAAGCAGAAATGGGTCGGGGAAAAACGGTTGTTTGTTTCTGTGACGATGTCTTTGATGTTGGTGTGTGTGTGTGTCTCCGCAGGAAGAATGACGTCATGAACCTGTTGGAGAGCGCAGGCTTCTCCCGCAGTAACCCGTACTACATCGTCAAGCAGGGCAAGGTACGGGACCCCCCCCCCCCCCCCCCCCGCTCACAGAGACTGTGTGTACACGAGGGAGCTGTTGTGCTTACAACAACCTCAGAGTGACTGACTGTGTGTGTGTGTACGTGTGTGTCCAGATCAACCAGATGGCCACAGCGCCGGACTCCCAGAGGCTGAAGCTGCTGAGGGAGGTCGCTGGGACCCGCGTCTACGACGAACGCAAGGAGGAGAGCATCTCTCTGATGAAGGAGACTGGTGAGGGAACACACACACAATCCTAAACACGCACACACACACAGGAGGAGAGCATCTCTCTGATGAAGGAGACTGGTGAGGGAACGCACACACAATCCTACACACACACACACACACACAGGAGGAGAGCATCTCTCTGATGAAGGAGACTGGTGAGGGAACGCACACACAATCCTACACACACACACACACACAGGAGGAGAGCATCTCTCTGATGAAGGAGACTGGTGAGGGAACGCACACACAATCCTAAACACGCACACACACACACACACACACACACACACACACACAGGAGGAGAGTATCTCTCTGATGAAGGAGACTGGTGAGGGAACGCACACACAATCCTAAACATGCACACACACACACACACACAGGAGGAGAGCATCTCTCTGATGAAGGAGACTGGTGAGGGAACGCACACACAATCCTACACACACACAAGGAGGAGAGCAATAAAGTCAGACGTGCGCTAAGCTAGCCCTCATCAGCTAACCTGTGGTGTCCCCCTCCCCTTGCCTCCTGCAGAGGGCAAGCGGGAGAAGATCAACGAGCTCCTAAAGTACATCGAGGAGCGTCTGCACACCCTGGAGGACGAGAAGGAGGAGCTGGCCCAGTACCAGAAGTGGGACAAGATGAGGAGGGCGCTGGAGTACACCATCTACAACCAGGAGCTGAACGAGACCCGCGCCAAGCTGGACGAGGTGGGCGCTAGGACCTGGGGGAGGGGAGCGGGGGTCGAGGGTCAGATCCCATCTCTCTCTTATCTGTTCTGTGAAGAGGAGTCGTTTTTCCCCCCCATCCTGTCTGATGTTCTGTCTGGATAGCAGTTATACAGATGTACATATGAGCATCTGATGACTAAATGTAAGTGTGTGTGTATGTGTGTTCCAGCTGTCCTCCAAGAGAGAGACGTGTGGGGATAAGTCCAGGCAGCTGCGAGACGCCCAGCAGGACGCCAGGGACAAAGTGGAGGTAGAGCATCCGCCCTGTGTGTGTGTGTGTGTGTGTGTGCGTGTGCGTGTGCGTGTGCGTGTGCGTGTGCGTGTGTCTGGGTCTGGGTCTGGTCCTAAAAATGTGTCATCTCGGTCAACAAAAGGTTACATAAGCTCCTCCTGTGCAGAGATGCACAGTCATGATGAAGGCAGAGATTCGGAGCTGCTTCGCTGCAGTTATTTTGATTTGTCCATCTTCCACAGACACTTTTACGCAATCCCTTTACGCGCTCAGCGTTGTGTAACAAGTGCATTTCCATTTTCCTCTTCTGTGTTTCTCCCCCCCTCTCCCTCTTTTTCCTCCTCTCCCTCATTCCTTCCTGCTCTTCCTCCCTCCCTCCCCCTCCTATCTTTCCGTCCTTCCTCCTCCTCTCGCTCTCGTCCTCCTCCCTGCTCCTCCCCGGCAGGAGACAGAGCGTGTGTGTCGAGAGCTCAAGTCCAAGATCTCGGCCATGAGGGAGGAGAAGGAGCAGCTGAGCTCTGAGCGTCAGGAGCAGATCAAGCAGAGGACCAAGCTGGAGCTGAAGACCAAGGACCTGCAGGACGAGCTGGCTGGGAACAGTGAGCAGAGGGTACGACTCTCTCACACACACACACACACACACACACACACACACACACACACACACACACTCGCTCACTTGCATACCCACACACTCATACACACTCACAGACATACACATGCACACACACACAGTCATACACACTTGCTCACACGCACTCACACACACATACTCGTAGGAACCTTCGGATCGAGAAAGAGAGACGCACCTTCTCGTTCCTCCAGCACTAGCACTCTCCCTTTACTTTTCTCTATTTCAACTCGGTCCCCTCCTCCTCCTCCCATCATCCCTCTCTCCTGGTCCTGAGCCCAGGGGTGGGGAGAGAGCTGGCTCAGGCCTCTGTCCATATGGCTGTTTGGCTGCATGCATGTGTTTGGCTTTTTGAGTGTGTGTGTTCGCGCGTGTGTGTGTGTGTGTTGTTGTACCCTCATGTATGGCTGCCTGGCCCACGTTGTGTGTCATCTGTTCATCAGGATCACACACACACACACACACACACACACACACACACACACACACAGGCCTGCAGTTGGATCAGGCCCACCTGGCTGGTTGAGCTGTTTGGCCTCGTCTCATTGGACCCCATTAGAAGGGGGCGGGCAGGTGAACCTGCGTCATTGGGGCCCATCTGGTTTGAGGCGGATGGCTCCGAACCTGCGATCCCTGCCCGGCCTCTTGACGTCAGCCCAGCCTCCTCTGGTGCGATGCTGGGGTGGCTGGCTCCCTGCAGGACCACCCTGGGGTCTGCTGAGAAACACCCAGCCTGCCACTGGACACCTGCTGTCCTGCCTCCTGTTGATTCTGTCCCTCTCATCTTTCTGGGTCTTTCTGTCCCTCTTTCTCTCTCTCTCTCTCTCCTCTCTCTCTCTCTCTCTCTCTCTCTCTCTCTCTCTCTCTCTCTCTCTCTCCCTCCCTCTCTCTCTCTCTCTCTCTCTCTCTCTCTCTCTCTCTCTCTCCCCCTGTAGAAGCGGCTGTTGAAGGAGCGTCAGAAGCTGCTGGAGAAGATCGAGGAGAAGCAGAAGGAACTGCAGGAGACCGAGCCCAAGTTCAACATGGTCAAGGAGAAGGAGGAGAGGGGCATCGCTAGGTGTGTGAGGGAGGGAGAGGGAGAGGGAGACATGCAGAGAGGGAGACTTCACCATGATCAGGAACTAGAGGCAGAACATATTCTAGAAGGATCCGTTCTCACTCCCCTCCCCCCTCCAGACTGGCCCAGGCCACCCAGGAGAGGACGGACCTGTACGCCAAGCAGGGGCGCGGCAGCCAGTTCACCTCCAAGGAGGAGAGGGACAAGTGGATCAAGAAGGAGCTCAAGTCCTTGGACCAGGCCATCACTGATAAGAAGAGGCAGATCGCTGCCATTCACAAGGACCTGGAGGACACTGAGACCAACAAGGAGAGGAACCTGGAGCAGTACAGTGTACGCACACGCACACACACACACACACACACACACACACAACAAGGAGAGGAACCTGGAGCAGTACAGTGTACGCACTCACACTCACACACACACACACACACACACAAAAAGGAGAGGAACCTGGAGCAGTACAGTGTACGCACACACACACACATACACACACTCTCTAGAACGCTGATGCTGTTCCTGCAGCTCTACAGAACATGTTTTTTTTCCGCTGTGCGGTGGATGATGGAGTCTTAGATCACCGATGATGATTCACTGAACTCCTTAATGGGAAGAGTATTCAGTGTAGACTTCACTGTGGTGCTGTCCATCGTGTGTGTGTGTGTGTGTGACCTGTCCTGTGTCCGTCCTCAGAAACTGGACCAGGACCTGAACGAGGTGAAGACCCGTGTGGAGGAACTGGACAAGAAATACTACGAAGTCAAGAACAAGAAGGACGAACTGCAGAGCGAGAGAAAGTAGGACTGAGACACACACACCACACACATGCTAAACACACACATGCTACACACACACACGTTACACACACCACACACACGCTCCACAATGCTGGCGGTGTTGACTCATCCCCTCTCTGCTTATTGATGGTGTCAAGTTAAGAACTTCATCCCTCTGGTCTTAAGATGCCACATACATCCCTGAGAGTGACTCAACGTCTGAATTAAGCTGAAAGGTTGTGGATTGTTCTCTCAAGGCCCCCACAGACCATAATACGCCAGCTTCCCACCCACCCAGCAACCTTTCATTTCATACCTTTCATTTCATACCTTTTCCATCATCTCACTGTGAATGTCAGCATGCCTCTTCTCTGGTGACTTGGCACCAGGTTATTTCTGTGAGCGGTGATCGTCTCTGGGCTCGGTTCGTCATGTCTGGCTGCTGTGAGGGAGGAGGGAGGGCTGTGTGGAGGACAGAGAGGAGGGTGGAGGGCAGGGCTGGGTGTGTGAGGCTGCTCAGAGGCAGGGCAGGGTGTGTGAGGCTGCTCAGAGGCAGGGCAGGGTGTGTGAGGCTGCTCAGAGGCAGGGCAGGGTCACCGTGTGTCTGGGTGATGTAACAGCAGCCCCTGCTGTGTTCCTGCAGCTACCTGTGGCGTGAGGAGAACGCAGAGCAGCAGGCCCTGGCAGCTAAGAGAGAAGACCTGGAGAAGAAACAGCAGCTACTGAGAGCAGCCACAGGCAAGGTGGGACGCAAACACACTCACACACACACACACACACTCACATGTTCAGAAGTCCCGAACCAGCATGGGTTCTGATGAGCCAATGTATTCCAGAATGTAAGTAGCATTCTAGAATTTGTCTATTACTCTAAAATGTCTATTTTGTTCTAGAATGCGTCTATTATGAAATGTTTCTGTTCTAGAATTTGTCTGTTGTGGAATGTGTCTATTGTTATAGAATGGGAAGAACCCCTCCAAAGAATGTGTGTGTTTGTGCGTGTGTCTCCGTGTGTGTGTCCATGTGGGTGAGCCCTGCTTGACAGTGCTGTGTGTTCTTGGCCAGGCCATCCTGAACGGCATCGACAGCATCAACAAGGTCCTGGAGCACTTCAGGAGGAAGGGCATCAACCAGCACGTCATCAGCGGTTACCACGGCATCGTCATGAACAACTTCGAGTGCGAGCCCGCCTTCTACACCTGCGTGGAGGTGACGGCCGGGACCAGGTGAGGGAGCCGCGCGCGCACACACACACACACACACACACACACACACACACACGCACTGGCCTTGTCCTGTCATGGGCGAAACAAACCGAATGAATAGTTCTCATTGCCTTCCCTCTCCCTCCCTCCCTCCCTTCCTCCCTCTTCGCTATTCCTCCCCAGACTGTTCTACCACATCGTGGAGACAGATGAGGTGAGCACCAAGATCCTGATGGAGTTCAACAAGATGAACCTGCCGGGGGAGGTGACCTTCCTGCCGCTCACCAAGCTGGACGTCCGAGACACCGCCTACCCTGAGACCAACGTAAGACCCAGGGGCATGATGGGAGGTGTTCTGAACACCCAGGGGCATGATGGGAGATGGGAAATGTTCTGAAGACCCAGGAGCATGATGGGAGATGTTTCTGAAGCTGTTGGTGGTCTCTAGCCCTTACAGTTTGAGATGCTAAACTGTCCCCCTGTCCCCCCCCCCAGGATGCCATCCCCATGATCAGTAAGCTGCGCTACAGCGTCAGCTATGACAAGGCCTTCAAGCACGTGTTTGGGAAGACCCTGATCTGCCGCAGCATGGAGGTGTCCACCCAGCTGGCCCGAGCCTTCACCATGGACTGCATCACCCTGGAGGGTACGCTGGGTCTCACACACACACACACACACACACACACTCTTGTCTCACGCTCTCAGCTGTCCCCCAGCTGTGCATGTTGTGACCCCCTGACCTGGCTGCAGGTGACCAGGTGAGCCACCGCGGTGCCCTGACAGGGGGCTACTACGACACCAGGAAGTCCCGCCTGGAGCTGCAGAAGGACATGAGGAAGGCCGAGGAGGAGCTGGGAGAGCTGGAGGCCAAGCTGAACGAGAACCTGCGCAGGAACATCGAACATATCCTGCTGACTGAGGGAGGGAGGGGGGGAGGGAAGGAGAGAGATTAAGAGGAGGGAGGGGGGTGAGAGAGCTGGAAGGAAGGAAGAAGGGAAGGAAGGAAGGAGGGATAACGAGGATGAAACGCTGGTGTGATCCGACCCTGAGAGGATTACCACATGTGAGGTCACAAAGGCATGTATGATGACTCACAGGGGATCAGAGAGTGTGCATGTGTGTGTGTTGTGTGTGTCGTGCACGCTCCTGCACATGCCCGTGCCCGCTTGCATCTACCTCTGTGTGTTTCACACTTTCCAAACTTCTGTTTCTGAAGTGTGTGTGTGTGAGTGTGAGAGTGAGAGTGTGTGTGTGAAATGGGTGGATGAGTGGGTGACAGACTGCAGTGTCACTCATGACGCATCAGTTATTCAACAGCCTGTTGTTGTTGTACAACCAGCCCCTTACACACACACACACACACACACACACACAGGCCAGCTATTCTAGGCAGCTTCCTTGATTGTGCTTTGATTACACCTGATTGTGCTACAGGTGCTAGTGAGGTCACAGTAGAGCGTTGGCATGATTGCAGCGCAAGGCAGAGAGCGTGCTCCGTAGCCATGACGACCCTTGGTGTTGACGTCTGTGTGTGGTGGGGGTCCTGTCCTCAGCCCTGCTCTGACCCTCGGGGGAGAGAGGGTGACCTTTTTGTGTGTGGGAGGTCAGGTGGCTGAGCGGTTAGGGAGTCGAGCTGGTAATCAAAAGGTATCTGGTTCGGATCCTGACCGTGCCAACATGACGTTGTATCCTAGGCAAGACACTTCACCCTACTTGCCTCAGGGGGGGAATGTCCCTGTACTTGCTGTAAGTCGCTCTGAATAAGAGCGTCTGCTAAATGACTCAGTGTGTTTTTGTGTGTCTCTTGCTGCTGAGTGTTTGTGTCACTGTGTATACTTCTGAGTGTGTGTGTGTGTGTGTGTGGGTTGGCTCCTTGACTTCCTGCCTCCACGCATCAACAATGAGATCGACCAGCTGATGAACCAGATGCAGCAGATTGAGACCCAGCAGAGGAAGTTCAAGGCGTCCAGGGACAGCATCCTGTCTGAGATGAAGATGCTCAAGGAGAAGAGGCAGCAGTCCGAGAAGACCTTCATGCCCAAGGTAGACACATGACCTCTGACCCCGGACCTGCTGTCTGCCAAGCCGCTGGGAGCTCCTATTCAAGCTCACTTGTCCCTCTCTGTGTGTCCCTCTCTTATCTCTCTCTCTCCCTCCCTCTCTCTCTCTCTCTCCCTCTCTCTCTCTCTCTCTCTCTCTCTCTCTCTCTCTCTCTCTCTCTCTCTCTCTCCTCTTTATTTTTATTTTCCCTTTCCTTCTTTTCCACTCACCCTCCTCACTCTCCCTTTTCCTCTCCTCCTTCTCTCCATCTCCTCCCCCTTCTCTCCCCCTCTTCTTTTTTCCTCCCTTCTCTCTCCCCCCCTCTGTGGTGCAGCAACGCAGCCTCCAGAGTCTAGAGGCCAGCCTCCATGCCATGGAGTCCACCAGGGAGTCTCTGAAGGCGGAGCTGGGGACCGACCTGCTGTCCCAGCTCAGCCTGGAGGACCAGAGACGAGTGGACGACCTGAACGACGAGATCAGACAGCTGCAGCAGGTACACACACACACACACACACACACAGCTACAGTCACACACACACACACAGCTACAGACACACACACAGCTACAGTCTCACACACACACACAGCTACAGACACACACACAGCTACAGACACACACACACAGCTACAGTCACACACACAGCTACAGTCACACACACACACAGCTACAGTCACACACACACACAGCTACAGTCACACACACACACAGCTACAGACACACACACAGCTACAGTCACACACACACACACACACACACACAGCTACACACACACAGGCTGTCTGGCAGGCTGAGCTGTGGATATGTGTCTATCAGAGGGTGTCATGTTGGTACGTGTGTGCTTGCGTGCTGTGTTGGTAAACAGTTCTGCTGCATGTGGACCTGTCTGTGTGTGTGTGTGTGTGTGGGCTGATTGTACTGCCAGTTCCAGCAGCACAGCTCCTTGTCGTCACCATCACGGTGGAGACGCTCCTAACACACACACACACACACACACACACACACACACACACACACACACATCGTCCTCCTCCTGCCAGATGCTCACAATTACCACCTCAATAGAAGACTGTTCTCTCACTCTCTCTCTCGCCTCCCTTCTCTCCTGTTAGCGTTATGCAACCCCCCCCCCCCCAACCTTTCATGTCTGGAGTAAGAGCCCAGTCTCCATCTCTCCTCTCCTCCGTCTTTCATCCAGCTCTCCTCCTCGTCTGTTATTCTTCTAGACTCATTAGCTTCATCTTTTGTGTTTGAAGAGGTTGGTGTGTGTGTGTGTGTGTGTGTGTGTGTGTGTGTGTGTGTGTCTGTGTGTCTGTGTGTGTCTTATGCATGCACCTTTCTCCGGTGCCTCCGGTAATCTGTTATGAAATGGCTCTGACCTGAATGTGGGTTGTGTAACTGGACAACAGTGTCTGCCTGTGTGGAAGTGGGTTAAACCACACAATAAAGGACAAATAAAGGAGATTATAATGTGTGTGTGTGTGTGTGTACGCATAAGAGAACAGTTTATAGTGTGTGTGTGTGTGTGTGTGTTAACAGGATAACAGGCAGCTTCTGAATGAGAGAATCAAGCTGGAAGGCATCATGACCAGGGTGGAGACGTACCTGAATGAGAACCTACGCAAGCGGCTCGACCAAGTGGAGCAGGTACGACCCCCCCCCCCCCCCCCACAGGCTGGCACTGCCAAACACATCCGTTACACAACCCTCTTACATCAGCTCAGGAGGTCCCGAGCTGATTGGCCGAAGAATAGCTGGATAAGCCCCAGCTGCCATTCGTGCTCCGCGTTCTGGAGTCGCCGTTAGCGACACCTCTCAGCGATCTCTCAGCTCTTTCGCGATGAGAAAGAGCCGGTGACTAATTGAGGCTGTTGGATTCGTCTCTCGGCCGCGTCCTGCAGGAGCTGAACGAGCTGAGGGAGACGGAGGGGGGCACGGTCCTCACCGCCACCACCTCGGAGCTGGACGGCATCAACAAGCGTGTCAAGGACACCCTGGCGCGGTCAGAGGGTAGGAGGAACCCCCCAACCCGCCCCCAACCCCCTTACTGGAGCGCAACTGAGTCTAGATCAAACACTCCTCAAGTATAGACATTGCCCCCCCCCCCCGAAACTAATCTCAAAGATGAACACCTCCCTCTTCTCCCCACTCCATCCCTCTCTCCTCTTTCCTCTCCATCTCTCTCTCCCCCCACTCCATCCCTCTCTCCTCTTTCCCCTCCATCTCCCTCTCTCCACCCTCCATCTCTCCCTCCACCCCTTCCTCCTATTCACCTCCCTCCTCTTCACCTCCCTCTCCACCCTCTCTCTTCCTCCATCCCTCCCTCCTCTCCATCTCTCTCTCCCCCCTCCATCCCTTCCTCCTGTCCCTCTCCCCCCGTCTCCCCCCTCAGACCTGGACGTCCTGATCGACAAGACGGAGGTGGAGATCAAGGAGCACCAGAGGAGCATGGAGCGCTGGAAGAACATCGAGAAGGAGCAGAACGACGCCATCAACCACGACACCAAGGAGCTGGAGAAGATGACCAACAGGCAGGGAATGCTGCTGAAAAAGAAGGAGGAGTGCATGAAGAAGATCCGCGAGCTGGGCTCCCTGCCGCAGGAGGCCTTCGAGAAGTACCAGACCCTCACCCTCAAACAGGTACACACACACACACACACGCACAACTGACAGGTACCAGACCTTCAAACAGGCACACACACATCACTGTGACTCACAAAAAAAAAAGTCTGCTCTTGCTCGCTCTCTCTCTCTGTCTCTCTCTCTCTTTGCCAACTATCTTCTCCCTCTGGAAACAGCAGAGTGTGAAGTGGGCTGGCTGGGCCTTAGCCTGTGTGCGTGTCTGTGTGTTCTCTCCAGAAATAGCCTCTGCTTTCTCTCACTTCATGTACTTGATCTCCCTCCAAGAGATGTGCAGCTCTGGGCAGGCATGGTGCTTGTGATTATACACACACACAAACACAAGTGTTTTGAGCAGATGAGTTGGCCCTTCCTACGTATGTCAACTCTAGGAATAGCACATGGATTCATGAGGCAGGTTGGGGCGGAGGGGATCGGGTGGAGGGGGCCTCGCTTGGAGCCCCTCCCTAGGACCAGAGGGGGGGTGGGGGTGTCCAGGGCAGCCCCCCCCCCCCCCGAGAGAACGTCCAGCTGGAGCTCTGGACTCCTCTCTGTGTAGAACTGCTGGGGTGGTGTGTTATTAACGGCCTCTTTTCTTTGTTTCTCTCCTCTCTCTTCTCTCTCTCTCTCCTACACCTTTACCCCCCCCACTCCTTCACTCCTCTCATCTCTCCTCCTCTCATCCCTGTTCTCTTCCTTCTCCTCTGTCCTCTCCCCCTCCTGCTCTCCTCTCTCCTTCTCTCTCCCTCCCCTCTCCTCTCTCCTTATCTCCTCCTATCTCTCCTCCTTACCCCTCTCCCCCTCCTGCTCTCCTCTCTCTGCTTCTTTCCCTCCTGCTCTCCTCTCTGCTTCTCTCCCTCCTGCTCTCCCCCTCCTCCTCTCTCCCCCTCCTCCTCTCTCCCCCTCCTGCTGTGTGCAGCTGTTTCGTAAGCTGGAGCAGTGTAATACAGAGCTGAAGAAGTACAGCCACGTGAACAAGAAGGCCCTGGACCAGTTTGTGAACTTCTCTGAGCAGAAGGAGAAGCTGATCAAGAGGCAGGACGAACTGGAGCGCGGCCACAAGTCCATCATGGAGCTCATGAACGTCCTGGAGCTGCGCAAGTACGAAGCCATCCAGCTCACCTTCAAACAGGTGAGGAACACACACCTTCAGATGGGTGAGGAACACACACACACACCTTCAGATGGGTGAGGAACACACACACACCTTCAGATGGGTGAGGAACACACACACCTTCAGATGGGTGAGGAACACACACACCTTCAGATGGGTGGGGAACGCACACACACACCTTCAAGCAGGTGAGGAACACACACACACACACCTTCAGATGGGTGAGGAACACACACGCACACCTTCAGATGGGTGAGGAACACACACACCTTCAGATGGGTGGGGAACACACACACACACCTTCAAGCAGGTGAGGAACACACACACACACACCTTCAGATGGGTGAGGAGCACACACACACACCTTCAAGCAGGTGAGGAACACACACACCTTCAGATGGGTGGGGAACACACACACACACCTTCAGACAGGTGAGGAACACACACACACACACACACCATCACCTCTTCTTTACGCACACATGCATGTAATCAGTAATCAGAAGCTCCTGTGACGGGGTGGACCTGCCTCTTGGATTGATCGTCTCCAGAGCGTCACACAGTAGACTGATGAGGCCCTGCTGTGGAGCAGCTATCTGGCTATCTTTACAGCTCAACATGACTCATCCTCCCTCTCCCACACTCCTCCCCCACACTCCTCCCCCACCCTCCTTTCCCTCCCTCCCTCCCTCCCTCCTTTCCCTCCCTCCCTCCCTCCCTCCCTCCCTCCCTCCTTTCCCTCCCTCCCTCCCACCCTCCTTTCCCTCCCTCCCTCCCTCCCTCCCTCCCACCCTCCTTTCCCTCCCTCCTTTCCCTCCCTCCCTCCCTCCCTCCCTCCCTCCCTCCCTCCTTTCCCTCCCTCCCTCCCACCCTCCCTCCCTCCCTCCGCTGTCTCCCCTCTCCTCTCTTTCCTCTCTAGGTGTCGAAGAACTTCTCGGAGGTGTTTCAGAAGCTGGTCCCGGGGGGCAAGGCCACCCTGGTGATGAAGAAGGGGGACGCGGAGGGGGGCCAGTCCCAGGACGAGGGGGAGGGGGGCACCGACAGTGAGAGGGGCTCAGGCTCCCAGAGCAGCGTGCCCTCTGTGGACCAGTTCACCGGAGTGGGCATCAGGGTAGGTTACAGGGGGTGCTAGGGGGAAGGGTGGGGGGGAGAAGGAGGGAGGGAGAAATATGTAAGTTAGTTTTTAACCTTTTTTTCTCATCATTTCTCTCATTCTCTCCACCCCCACCATCCTACCTTCCCGCTCTTCTTCCCTCCCCCTTCTCCCTCTCTCCTCCCCCTCCTCCAGGTGTCGTTCACAGGGAAGCAGGGGGAGATGAGAGAGATGCAGCAGTTGTCCGGGGGGCAGAAGTCCCTGGTGGCCTTGGCCCTGATCTTCGCCATTCAGAAGTGCGACCCCGCCCCCTTCTACCTGTTTGACGAGATCGACCAGGCGCTGGACGCTCAGCACAGGAAGGCCGTCTCAGGTGAACACACCCACCGCACGCTTAGAGCGTTAAAACACGCTTATACACTCACCACACGCTTAGAGTGTTAAAACACGCTTACACACTCACATTTATCATTTATCATTAGATGTTTCTCCAGCACACCTGATTCTAACGGATGGGTCGTTATCGAGCTCTGTGGAAGCCTCATAATGACCCATTCATTAGAATCAGGTGTGCTGGAGCAGGGAAACATCTAGAACCTTCAGGACAGTGGCTCCTGAGGATCAGGGTTGCCCACCCCTGGTTTAGAGGCTAGGGGATTGCTAGTGATGATGGTGACAGGGAGTCAGGTGGCTCAGCGGTTAAGGCTCATGATCGGAAGGCTGTGAGTTCGATTCCTGGCTGTGGCTACATGACGTTGTGTCCTTGGGCAAGGCACTTCACCCTGCTTGCCTCAGGGGGGGAATATCCCTGTACTTGCTGTAAGTCTCTCTGGATAAGAGAGTCTGCTAAATGGAAATGAGAGGGTGATGCTAGCTAGCAGTGTGGCAGCAGAGGGTGTAAGCTGTGTGTCTGCTATGCCCTCAGACATGATCGTGGAGCTGGCAGGCCACGCCCAGTTCATCACCACCACCTTCAGGCCAGAGCTGCTGGAGTCTGCCGACAAGTTCTACGGGGTCAAGTTCAGGAACAAGGTGAGCTTGACCTCTGACCTCCTCACAGGCTGTTTTAGACCTGCTGGGGTTAACCATCATTATTCACCAGAGTTAATCTGAAACTGAGGGTATGATTCAATTGGTATTCAAATGTGGTTCAATGATTCATTTTGGGTTATTTTCAATGGAAGATGTGTTTTCCTTGTTGTTGATGTTCAACTTGCCCTGTGTCTGCTACAGTGAAGTTGTTTTCCACTGTGGGAAAATCCTTTTGGGATCTCGGAGATGAGTGACTCAGTAATCTGGTTGTCGTCATAGATTCAGGTCTAGAGTTCCTCTGTGGGGTGACAATGTCTGACGGCCCTGAGGAGAAGGGTTCACTCAGGTGTGTGTGTGTGTGTGCGTGTGTGTGCGCGTGCGCGTGCGTGTGTGCGTGTGCTTACTCAGGTGAGTCACATTGACGTGATCTCAGCGGAGCAGGCGAAAGACTTTGTGGAGGACGACACCACCCACGGCTAAGAGGATTCCTTCTCCTCCTCCTCCTCTCCTCCTCCTCCTCTCCTGCTCCCTGTGTAGTGCTGCCTAGCTCCGAGCACCTCCTTCCACTCTCGCTGGCCTCCTCTATCACTGGGGCCCAACCCTAAATCCTCTCCACCCAATCGCAAGTCAGCGTCAGCACTGTTCTGGTTCATCAGTCATGCCTTCCGGGGGGGGGGGGGGGGGGGCATCCGAGATGGAACGGCATGTTTTTTGGGATTATTACTCAGTGGAAATCTCTTGTTCTCATTCGGTCCTTTCTATATCAAACCGACGCGTTCGTTTTTAGTTTTTTTAGAGCGAAGGTTCCAGCAGTTGTGCTTTCAGTTTGATGCTCATGATTTCCCCTCTGCCTGTCGACTCAAAAACAAAACACTGTTCTTTTTTAGTCTCCAGCCTAATATGACTAGCCAGTCAGGTCAAACCTGACATTTTACACCCTTTTTTTGTACTTAATATAATCTTGCATTGTTACCAGAAAACACGATTCAGAAATATTTTCCCCTGATATTTTGATAGTGTTTTTGTTTTGTGTTTTTGATAGTATGTTGTTGGTCATTCCCTGGGTTAGGTCATGTTGTATACTGTTTTCTCCTAACTCTTTTAGTTCCTTTATTACGTTCTGACTTTTTTGTTCTTTTTTTTGGCCTTGTTACTCGATTAAAAAAAATTAATAAAATCTTCTGAATTCATGTGGTGGAAAAAGTGCTGTCTCTCCCCCACCACCACCACCACAAGGTGGCGCTGTGCGTTAGAAACCTCCCCAGCCTCATGGTTCCTGTTGGGTCAGAGGGTTTGTGTCCCTCAGCTTGAAGCAATCCTGGTGGATTTAGGTGGTATTGCATGTCCAATAAGGCAATCAGCTCATCTATTTTATTTTATTAACTCCAGTCAGTATTTCCATTTAGCAGGCGCTCTTATGCAGAGCGACTTACAGCAAGTAGGGTGAAGTGCCTTGCCCAAGAACACAACGTCACGTTGGCACAGTTTTCTCTCTGTTTCCACCTCTGGGTCTTCACTGGCTGAGACAGTCACATGTCATCTTCTAGAATTCCTCTCCCCTCTTCTCCCTCCCCTATATTCTACCACCTTTACACCTCCCTTCTCAATAAATTCAAATTGACAACTGCTCCTTGACTCCCCTCCTTCCCTCTCTCCCTCCCTCCCCCCTCCCAGGACCAGTGTCTCCTCCCAGAGGCCCCGCCCCCTGTGCCTGTAGACTGATCAGATGATCCCTCCTCATAATCAGGCCCTTCCACCTTAAAGCCCAACATAAATCTGTCTGCTGCTCAAACTTCCCCTTCCACCAACATGTTCATCTGTCCAGCAGGTGTTATGAGACGAGGGAAGGAGGGATGGAGGGAGGACGGCCATTAAATACAGGGAGATCTCTATTCTGCTGTCATTCATCCCTCTGCTATCACTCCCCTGCTTGACTCCCGTGCTCGTCTGGGTCTCAGGGCATTGTCCTGTAGGGACGAAGGGGGAGGGGGGCATGGTGTGGGGCGGGGGCAACAGTTGCAGCAACAGGCTTTAACCTGCCCCAGACCCTGGCTGGACTGGCTGATCTGGTCTCAGACCCTCTGGAGCCCCCCCCCCCCCCCCCCCCCCCCCCCCGCTCTCTGTGGATTACTGTGGATCTGTCACTGTTTGTGTGTTAGCCATGTGGCTCGGGACTCGGTCGCCGCTAGCTAGCGATTTTTTTTTTGGGGGGGGGGGCAGAAGAGCAGGTCGACCACACTCAGACCCCTGAGCAGTGTCCGAACGCCTGGCCTCTCGCCTGGCCTCTCGCCTGGCCTCTCGCCTGGCCTCTCCCCTGGCCTCTCGCTGGCCTCTCCCCTGGCCTCTCTCCTGGCCTCTCCCCTGGCCTCTCGCTGGCTGACACCAGGTAACCTCTGGTTAAGATTCACATGGCTGTGGTTTGGTCTTGACACCTCCCCTGGTGTTAATAGTGTTGATGTTGTTGTTGTACAAGTCTATAAAAACGCACCCTAATTTCCTCACCTTCCCCTCAGCTGTTTAACAGGGCCCCGCTGTATCTCCTCGCACCAAACCCCCAATAACAAAAAACAAGAAGGTTGTGTGTCTGCCTGTTTGTGTGTGTGTGTGTGTGTGTGTGTGTGTGGTGTGGTAGTGGGGGAGGTGGTACGTCACAGTGTAATTTTAGTCCGTAACGCATAAAAAACGCAACTGGGGGCCGCTTGCCAACGATGGAATTTACGAGGCGTTGTCGACGGTGACGGCCGGGGGCCTGGGTCCTTTTTTAGTCTCGTTTTATGAGGTCATGCGCGTTTGGAATCCCTGCTGCCGTGGTGACGGTTGGGGACAGGCTTTCTGCGGGGACCCTGGCTAGCAACAAGGGCCGCTGACCAATGACCTTCCTGATCCATCCGCATGGATGTCCACTCAGGGGCGTTGGATAGAGAGATCTGGAAGATGTACAACTTGATGAGCGAGAGGAGGAAAAAGTAATGGAGAGGGGAGAAAGTGTGTGTGTTTATGTGAGAGAGAGGGGGACAATTAAGACATGGTTGGAAAGAGAGAATGAGGGAGAAAAACGTTGTGTGTGTGTGGGTGTTTGTGTGTGTGTGGGGGGGTGTGTGTGTGAGACAAATAGAGAGAAGTGTGTGATAGAGTCACAGTCAAGGTGAAACACAAATCTCCTTCTCACGCCACAACCACCACAGCTGACCTCCGTGCAGCGTGTGTGTCTGTGTGTGTGTGTGTCTCTGTGTGTGTGTGTGTGTACACACACGTTCACAATAGCATGCTCAAGCACGCGACACATAACTGCCCCCCTTAGGCGCAACACAGAGGTCTCTCCTAATAGAGGCTAAAGGTAGGAGATTCAAACATTTTAATTATAATGCTAAGCCCGCTTAATGAGTTCACACGTCGGCTTAAATCCCCGGCAAAATAAACATTCCTCTCCTCCGGGGGAATGCCTTTGCTGTGGCCGGGCAGCGGCAGCTGCAGCGCTCTGGCCTGGAAGACAGAACCCACTCTACCCCTTTCAGTTTCAGAAACAATCTGTCACAGTTTGACTTAGTTCTGCTCATTTTCCCCAGAGGAGGAAGGGCGCTGATGATAGGACATCATAAGATGTTTACATTTGAGTCATTTAGCAGACGCTCTTATCCAGAGCGACTTACAGCAAGTACAGGGACATTCCCCCCCTTGAGGCAAGCAGGGTGAAGTGCCTTTCCCAAAGACACGACGTCATGTTGGCACAGAAAGGATTCGAACTTGCAACCTTCTGATCCCTAGCCTGATTCCCTAACCGCTCAGCCGCCATGACTCTCTTGTTTGCGATAAACAAGAGTCCGTTCGTCATGTCCCACTAAGCGGAGGAGGAGGAGGGGGGCAATTTCCTGATGACGGTTTTGAGAACTACGGATGGAATTGTGTTGAACTGAAACCATCCTGTGTATTTATTTCAATCCAGCGGAGTCCCACTCTCCCGTATGGAAACCCCTTCAAAATGACTGGAGTATCTGCTTTCTCACAGAGACAGAAATAAATGAGGGATTGTTATGCTGAGTGATAAGCATGCATACGCGCACCGCACAGTTGCTATGGCGAATACGGGTCCGCAGGAAGCCACGGAGGGCGATGGTGGCCGGGGGCTGTCAGTGAGGAAAGTGTGATGCGGGGTGTTGATACTTCTCCAAACTGATGACTGAAGACATCTTCTGCTCCCATTCTCTCTCCGTCGAGCTGATTTCTGCAGGTATACAGATACAAACACACTTTCTCTTTCTCTCTCTCTCTCCCTCTCTCTCTCTCCCTCTCTCTCCTCTCTGTCTCCCTCTCTGTCTCTCGCTATCTCTCTCTCTCTCTCCCTACCCCCCCCCCCTTTCTCCCTCCCCCCCTCCCCCTCTCTCTGTATCTCTCTTTTGGACACACAAACACACACACACACACACACTAGGGCACTATACAGCCCTTCTATGAGTGGAGATTTATCACCCAGTGAGTCCCGAGCCTTTTGGCCCCCAGACGTGAAACCTCAGACAGACGTTCTCTCCTTCACTAAATGTGAATGATGTGACACGCTGTCCCAGAGAACAGGCCGCGCTCAGCTCCAGCAGCTAATCTGATCCTGACACCCAGCTAGACTGATGGCATTCCCCGCACCTCTGCCTGCCCTGCTCTGGGACGCATGCAGCTACTCTGCAAGGCAGGGTCTGCAGGGTGTGTGTGGGAGAGGGGGAGAGAGAGTGTGAGAGATAATGTGACAGAGTGTGTATGAGAGAGAGAGAGAAAGAAAGAGAGAGAAACAAAGAAAGAAAGAAAGAAGAGAAAGAGAGAAAAAACAAATGTGTGCATTAGGGGTGCTAATCACGGCTGGAAGGAGAGAACTCCTCTCCTGTTGTCCATCTATCTGAGCCTCACCCCCAAAAGGGACTCCCAATTGGTCCGGTGCCTTTTAACCCCCCCACCCCCTCCTTCTCTCTCAGCCCTCCCCACACACACACCAGCCCTGCCCCCCTCCCTTCATACCCCATCTCGGTCCCCACTAAAACTTCAGTCAAGCTCGTGGGGTGTTCACCGGTCTCTTCTTTTCAACACTGGAGAGGAAGTACAGGAAGACAGGACAACCCAGAGGATAGGAGAGAATTAGAGGAGGCAGTTTGTGAAAGTAAGAGAGGGAGAGGGAGAGAAAGGGAGAGAAGAGGGGGAGAAGACAGTTGCGGCTCTGCTGCTATTGTTGCTGTCGATCACGACCCCCCCCCACACACACACACACACACACACACACACACACACTCGTCCGTCCAACGCCGAGGAAGGAAGGAAAAGAGAAAGTTTTTTGGGGGAGTTTCGTTTGTTTTGGTTTTTCGAGGCGTCCTGAGTACCCAGAGGGTGCCCTTGACTGGGACGTGGGGGGGGGGGGGGGGGGGGGGGGGGGGGGGGGGGGGGGGTGGAGGTGGAGGAAGGGAGGGAGGGAGGGCTTGAAGGAGGAAGCGTGGAGGGGGGGTGGTTGCTCGGAGGTACGTGGGGAGTTAGAGGAGGGTCAACGGGAGTCGCTCACCCTCTGGCCATGCAGCAGTCGTGGGATAAGGGCGTCTTCGAGGCTCCCGTCGACGGCGGACGGAACGGGCAGAGCGTCATGGCGAGCAAGGGACAAGGTGGAGTATCACGGGGGCTAACGCCGCCAACGACCACTTCCAGAGGTAAGGACTGACGGCGCTCTCTGCTCACGGAGGAGAGAGAGACCCGCAACAATGTTTGTCAAGGGAGAGTGCGAACAATAAACAGGTCGAAGAAGGATTTGGAGGGAAACGTTTGTGACTATTTGTCTTCTGAGGTGTTTTTTGTGTGTGGTTGTTGATAAAAGGGAAAGTTGCTGTATGTGGTGAGCTGTCGCTGGGCTTGTTAAGATAGTTTCGTGAAAGTTAAGAGCAGGAGATGACATCTAAATGACATCTAACAGGTCTTACTTTGTTGGTCTGTGTGGAAGAGATGTGCTGAGCAAACTCAATGATCTTCCCTGTTAACTCAGATCTGGTTGTCCCTCCATGTTTACGGCCCAAAGCTGAGCTCTACTCTGTTGAGTGGGAACGTTAATATCAAGACAGAAAATTATAAAGCTATAATGAATATATAAACAGGAATATATACATAATTTTACCTGGTAATTGGTAAAGCTTTGGGCGAGATGGACTGTGATTAGTGAAAGCAGTAATTAATGCATGTGTTGTCTGCTTGAACAACATCTTGAAGTTTTCTCCTTGTTTAATGAGATTACATTGTTTTTGTTGCTATCTACTAATTAAAGGTCTGACTGTAGCCAGAAGTTGTGATTAAATCTGAGCTATAATATTGAATTGTACAGCTCTGTCACGTGTCAAAGGTCCAATTTCAAGTTTTCACAAAAACTTAATATAATTACATCTTTATCTTTCAACTGCACTTTAAACCGTAGACATGGTAATAAGGTTGTAACAAGAAAGTGTTAATTATTAACGTGCTAGCACTAGCTGAAAACTGCTTAAAAAAATATGTTTGCTTAAAAAATATAGTTATAAAATAATCTCATTCTTATATATAGATGTGTACGCATCAATAGTTATGCATCTACTGTATATGTTATTGTGTATACAATATTACAGGTTATGTATACATGATTTAATTTTAGTTTTCAGTTGTCTGAATAGATTTATTTGTATTTTTTATTTGAAGTAGTTTAACCTTTCTGGATAAAATTTCAATGCACTTAAAACAACAACACCTCACACATAACAACTTTAATAAACTGTGTTTGAATTCAGTTTATAATTGGCAGTAGCTGCTAACACACTGCTACTGCAAACTTATCAATCACTTATTTGCATCTACCTTTGTCTTATGGAATCTAATATTATTATTAACTTCATATGAAAAAGTTAGCCATCAGATGATGATATGTCCTTCTCTAAAGTGTTAATATTAATTAGAAAATATAATACACATTCGCTTGATCAATCAAAGAAGATCCAGGAAGTGAATGGTGTTTCCTAGCAACATGGTAGTCCAAAATATCTCAGCAGAGATATTATTATGATGCTACAAAAACACACAAAACCAATAATGAATCATTGCTAAACGAAATGTTGTCCTGGTAAAGAAAATTTCTGTTATTTTATAGTAATCATGTAAATACAAAAAATAAGGCCCCAAGAACGTCCTTATTTGGTGTGTCAGTGACTTCTGATGAAGCAGTGGGGACTTGAGATCTAAACGTATTCCCAGTCTCACAGCTTGACAGTTCATGGCGTTAGAAAAAAGCATGAACGCCATCTAAACCGTCCAGCGGAGAGCGGTTAGATCGCTCAACTTTACCAGAAACCTTTCAAACTGATTTTACTGGGTTTTTTATGTATTTTTTATTTTTTTGCAACACTGATTGATCCGGTCTGAAATGTGATTCTGTGGTTTTGTTTGGTAAGAGGTCAGGAGAGAGGCAGGTAGGTCATTGGTCCTTCTGGGCTGAGATCGTCGCCATGTCGACTGCCGTGTCGGTTCAAATTCAGGACGGTTTTCGAGAAAGAGATGCGACGCTTCGAGAACGTTCGACGTCATTCGCAGTCCGATGAACGCTGTCCTCAGTTTAGTTTGGAAACTAGAGGATTGTGTGTGTGTGTGTGTGTGTGTGTGCGTGTGTGTGTCTTCGAAGAGGATCGCCATATTTGCTCAGCTAGAAAGTGAAAGGTGACTGTATTCCTTATATGGTTTCAACCTCAGCTCATTCTATTTTAGCACATCAACAATTTATGTGTACCCCCCAGACAAACACCTGATACGTTTATTGCTGATTTTCTGTCAATCACTGAATGGAACACGTTAGAGCTCTGGAAGATTGTTAAATTTAAGCGCTGGTTACTTCCATAAACATTCTCACCTGCTAAAAGTCTCAAGGAATTTACATTTACCCGAAACCCATTAATATGTCTTGTATGACACAAGTTATGAGCTACATGTAGTTGCAAGTTAAGTGTGTTTTGCCGTGATAAGGTAGGCTACCTTGTACACAGATTATATATGTTGGAAATTTACCAGAGATCTTCAAATGGCTAAACCGAATAAAAAATATGTAAAACTTGCTTTACCCGGAGAGTCTCTTGGAAGCCATTTAAACATTTTCATTTCAAAATCTGTTTAGTCTAAGTTTTCATTAACCACTTAAAACCACACTAAAATCTTATCTACAACACAGGATAAAGTATGTAACTAATACCTGTGATAAATTCTCATGCAAAACGGTTACAAACACATTATTTATTTTGACCGCGTGTTGAACACGAGTCCTTGGCATTGGCACCCCTGTTCTCCCTCTCTCTCTCTCTCTCTCTCTGTCTCTCTCTCTCTTTCTTTCTCTTTTCACTCTCTCTCCCTCCCTCTCTCTCTCTCTCTCTCTCTCACTCTGTCTCTCTCCCTCTCTTGCTGTTCCTCTCTCTCCCTCCCTCTCTCTCTCTCTCTCTCCCTCCCTCTCTCTCTCTCTCTCTCACTCTGTCTCTCTCTCTCCCTCTCTTGCTGTTCCTCTCTCTCCCTCTAACTCTTTCTCTCTCCCTCCCTCTCTCTCTCCCCCCATCAGACGGGAGGCAGCCATACTTTAGGCCACCTGTCAGGTCCTATTGAGTGATACAGTTACAGGATGCAGGTTAGACTCTTAAAGTAATGTGAACACCATCTCCAGGGCCACAAGCCTGTTTCCCAGATGCTCTTGGAAGCTTTTGCGCCGAGCCCAGAAACATTCTCGAACACTGCTGTTTATTTGGGCAGCGCTTCCTGGCTTCGTGATTGATGGTGTTCGAACAGCATGGCTGCCAAAGGTATTAGTGGAGTATTGTCAAGATGTTTTGATGTTTTGTGTGCGTGTCTCCTCTCTCCTCCCCCCCCCCCCCTCCCCCCACCGCCTCTTTCTCCCAGCTGTTTTCTCTATATCACCCGGGGCAGCTTGTCACTGGAGGGAAGTTACCTTTGACCCCTCTCTCCAGGCAGCCTTGATGACCGGCCCCATACGAACCACACTCCAGTTGTCTTCTCTCTCTCTCTCTCTCTCTCTCTCTCTCTCTCTCTCTTTTTCTGTCAGCACTTGCATACTTTTTTTTCTAGACTCTTTCTTGCTGAATGTCCCTTTTCGCCCTCCCTCTCTCTACGCCCCTCTTCCTGTGCAGTACCTCGCTCTGTTTAGTCGTTCTCGCTCTCCTTTCGTTTTCATCCTTACTTTCCATCTCTCTCTCCCTCTCTCCCTCACTCCGCCATGTCTGACACCTCAGGATGCGGATGCGTGAGGACGCTTGCTTCACTGCAGGTTAGCAGAGCTGGCTTTGCTGTTGTGCCTCTTCTTCTATGGTTGGTTTTCATCAGACTTGTTGTTGGCATCAAGTCCTCCAACTTGAAAGATCATTGAACCTTCAGCAGCCTTAAGGCTTGTTGAATGTGGAGAGACTGAGATACATAGAGAGAGAAAGACAGAGACAGAGAGCGAAAGACAGACAGAGAGAGATACAGAGAGAGAGAGAGAGACAGAGAGAGAGAGAGAGAGAGACAGAGAGACAGAGACAGAGACAGAGAGAGCAAGATACAGAGAGACAGACACACAGAGAGAGAAAGACAGAGAGAGAGAGAGACAAACAAACAAACACAGATACAGAGACACACAGAGAGACAGACAGACAGAGAGATAAAGAGAGAGAGAAACAGGAAGATAGAGAGACACAAAGATAGACAGAGAGAGAGAAAAAAGCGAGACAGAGAGAGAAAGAGAGAAATGTTCTTGTCATAGTTCAGGTTTATCTGCAGTCTTCCTGCCTGCCAAAGCACATTTTAAATCAGGCATCTTAATGGGCCACCAAAATGACCCGAGGGTATAACTAGGGGTCCTTGACAGTCTCTGCTTGTCATTACAAGGTCGGGACCCCAACTTAAGGGTCTCACATCGATTAGCGAGGACATAATCAATTGGTCCAGAGGGAGAAGGCTAGGGAGAGAGGGTTCTAGCCCTGATTACAGTTTGATGATAGCCAGTCTTATGTCACTGAATGTAATTGGACCCTTGTGTTGGATTTGTTATAGCTTTTCCCGAGACCCTTGCCAAGTTGTTGCTGTCGTAAAGCAACGAGTGTGAGCGAGCGAGCGTGTGCGTGGGTGGGTGGGTTTGAGAGGAAAACGCACAGAGAAGACGTTTGAGCGTCTTTTGGGGGGGGGGGGTCAAGGGGGGCGTTCAGCGTGGGCACTTTCTCGCGAGCGCGGAGGCCGTATGCGGTGTGTGCGCGCGCTCCAGGATCAGTTTATAGACCGAGACGTAATAAGGATGAAACATAGAGCATGCGCTCGCTTTGTCTCGGTGATATGGAACCCTTTGACATGCTCTGCTCGCTGACAAGGCCATCCATCAGAAGGAAGGCCTTCAATACAGAGACATCTCATCGCCCGGACTAACATCACG